>CM075853.1:41235123-41487623 GCA_037975125.1 Latrodectus hesperus
ACAACTTTATGCTATCAAGTTAATTCAAACACTGTAGTTGTTTGGTGAAAGAAATTAGCTCCAGAGGTAAAAAGCACTCTATGAGGTGAGGAAGGTACTACCTATAGTAGAGATTGTATGTAAATGTGCAGTATAATAAAACAAACGTAATTTATTTTTATATCCTATGTATTAGATAAAGGACAAAGGAGGTAGTGTATGTATGATACCAGGCATACAATCTACGACTAAAGCTTCCTGGATAAATTGCACCACAAATTGTCTGTACAATTGAATAGAACGAGTTTATACATCATATGTTTCCTATATGAGAAAATATAATTCCTATAATATTGAGGCATGCTGAAGATAAAATTTTGAAACTGCATATCTTGCAGAGAATCTCTTTCAATCAGATAAGCTCTCCGAAGTTCCGGATGTAGGAGATGGTTACCGGGCGGTGATTCGTCGTCAAAGAATGTCTCACGCAAGTTCTATCAGATTTAAGTCCTGTGAGAATATTAGTCAGTCCCTACAGAACATATCCATCGAATGAAAGTAGTAGCTTACGATGTTCGAAAGACGAGGATGATTTTATTATCCATAAAAACAAAACCATACCTCCCTAAACGCCTTCTCATGTACCACAGGATGATTGGCGTTTAATGCTGTTGTCTAAATACTACTGTATACCTTGCGTTTCTCAATTAACGTCCGACTCAAATCTGACTGCTATCTGATCCTTGACTCGTTCATAACAAACATAACACAAGTTCACTTTTATGATGTCCACACAATATGTTCTCTACTCAATACTAAATACTAAAGACAATGAGTTGCTGTGAATGAAGCTCATATGACGGGCCTGCAAGGATATTGGTCATACTCTCTCAAATGTCTGTACACAGTTTGCCATTAAAGCTGTGGTAACCATTGCTGGCGAAAGTTGACACGACAGATCCGTTCATGACCTCCGTCTGTTTCTTTTGACTATCACTGCTAAATACCGATCATCATTCGGTATTGTCACTCAGAGGCGAATTGCACAATAGTGTCAGCTGACACTTCTGTCATCTTAAAATCACTGCCACAGTCTACTGATGATACTTTGGGTGATTCCGTGAACCACAACTTCTGCCATCTACGTACGCTTGCATTTCAACAGCCGATAATTGTACCACGGAAATCATCATCCACATTCGTCCTGTGTAACCTAAGAATACTGTGAAAAAGAAATATTTCAAACATGGATAATTATAGTCAATCTTTAAAACAGTTTTCAAAGATATTGCATTTTTAATTTCGGAAATATATTTTTAACATAAGTTGGGAAAAAATTAATAACACCTTTCCCGATGGAAAAAATTCTGTATACATAAATTACTTATCTTACATATGTAAATATACATATATAAGATAAGTAATTTTTATCTTATATATGTATAGTACATAGGAAAAAGGAGTTGGTTGCTTTCAAAAATGCTTATTTTTGATAAAAATAAGTCTAAAATTTATTGAAATAAAAAATAAAAATGTGCGAAATAAATATCTCTTTGATATAAAGATTAACTTTGATGTGAGTGACCGATGGAGAGAACAAGACAAAAAGACCATCGAGATTCCATGCGAACAGAAATTAATAGCAGCTTGTTTATAATGGGTCTTTATCTATTCAGTTCTATTATTATCTAAGTCTATTCTATTCTATTATTATCTAAGTGACAAAATTTCATAAAAGCGTTCTTCACTTGACCAAATCACATCATGGAATCGATTTTAAGGGATAACCACTTCAGAAAATTCTAAAGTTTCAGCTAAATCATATTTTCTGTTTTTTCTTATAATTTGCTTTACGGTACAATATCCTGCACAAATTATACGAATGAAGACTTCAAATAGTTTCTACTACAAGAATATACTTACATTTAATTATTTCATAACTAAGATAATAATTTTATATGATTTGTTGTTTTTAATTTTAGTTTAAAAATATAAATGGAAAATTTGTTATGAATATTACATATTTTTCCAATTGGCATTTCGCAATAAACACAATTATTTTTTTACAAAATGTACTTAAGCACCTGTTCAAAAACTCTATTAAAATTATGAAAAAAATATCGTTATTCAATTCACATGAAACGTTAGTTTCATGAAATAGTCAATTTTTTATGACAGACATGCACAAAAGACAATTTATATAAAAATGAAAATCATTGAAAACTCCTCTTAATGTTTTTTCATAATAAAAGTTTTGATTATTTTCAGAATATTATTTATCATTAGTTTAAAAGATACAGCATGTCGAAAATATGTTTGGACAGGTATGATTTTGAGTAATTCATAAAATAAAGAAGATATATTTAATATGATTACACTAATGTTTAGTTAGACTGAAAATGTGTTTGGTCTTTTTTAATTAGACTTTCACACATGCGACGTTCATCCAATAAAGAATTTTAAGACAGTAGTCAAGAATTTGTAAATATTCGGATTCTAAGATTGTAATTTAGAAGTTTTTAGAAGTTATTTGTTTATAAAGTAAAATAAAATTTAAAGCAAAATAATCTTTGCCGAAGGCATTTCCTGATAATAGTTTAAATCTGAATAAAATAATAAAAAAAATTGAAGAGGATCGTTGTTGAATTAACAATTTAAGAAACCTAATATATATATATATATATATATATATATATATATATATATATATATATATATATATATATATATATATATATATATATATATATATATATATATATATATATATATATATATATATATATATATATATATATTTATATATATATATATTTATATATATATAAATGTTTGATGATTTATGGACTAATATCATAATTTTTATTTCTTAGAGAATGTTTGAAACATTTAAAAATTTCTATGTGATTAGGTATTTATCATTCAGATACAGATATAATAATTTTATATATTTATGTTTAGTTAACAAAGCATTAGTAATGTTATGTTTTGAAGTTTTATTTTCAATAAGTTTGATAGTCATTTTTCAAAAAGCAAGTAAAATGTTTGCTAAATCCAAAAATCATTTCGGAAGGTTTAATATTATAAAATTACATTATATTAACTAACATCAAATTTGTTCATTTCATATTAATATTTATTTTTGTTGTGTTTTTACCAGTAATTCTAAATAAGAGATTTTAGTTTCGTAAATACTTCATTTTCCCAATGCTTTCTGCCAATATTCAGAAAAAATGATAAAAAAAAAAGCTAAAATAAATTATCAAGAAATGAAACCATAATTTTAATAAGTTTAGAATTAGAATAATTTCTAATTTCAAATTTCTTAAAAACATTTCCTTCTCCAGTTTAATTTATGTTTGAAAATGAAATGTGTAGAGACATGGTCTAATTGTGTAATTTATTTTCCGAGGAAGCATTAAAGAAAACTAGAGAAAATAATGAAATTCTCTTAACTGTAATCACAAATGAAGTAATCTTTCATAAACAACATAAGGCAGGCATTATTTATTGGAGTCATTTATAAAATTACACTGAAAAGCATCTTATGGTATGTAATCCAAGTAAATAAACTTGTTTTTTTTAATTTGGAACATTTATGGTTTTATTTCTAAAATTTATAATTAATCTTATTGTTTAATTATTTAAGGAACAAAAGTGAATGTTAATTAATTCAAATTAGGCCTTAAATAAAAGTGTCACGGATATATCACAAGGTTACTATAAATAAAGGAATTATATAATGTGCATGTAATTCGATAAATTTGCCTTCTTTTTGTGTTTTATATCACAATTTATAATTAAGTTATTTTTATTTTAAGCACTCTATTAAAAATTCACTAAATCAAATTCTGAACAGTTTATTTAAAAAGAATATGCTTATAAAATAATCAATTAAAATTTTTTACAATATTAACTTACATGACCTTAGTAGACTGTGGTTGGTTGAGGGTTCTTTCTCATTATCGGTAGGTAGTGAGTTCAAAATCCAGATTAACCGAAGATCCTTCATGTTCGCTAAAGGTGACACAAACACGTTAAAACTGAGTGAGGTCGTTATGTTCTCCAAGTGAAATGATATCTCTGAAGGTGAATGGCCAATTATTGGGGTCTTTTGCTTGGTCCTTGCTTCAAAATCTTGAAGACACCACTCGGCTTCTTCCATTTAACTGACAGAGCCCAACTCATTGCTAAGTACAGTTAGGCATGCTGGTACAGCAACAACAATATTAAATATGAATATATAATTATTCCTGTTATCTTATTCAACAAAGTACAAAAGAATATAATTTTATCTTATAATAAAGCTGTATGCAATAATACGTATTGAAGAATAAACTATAATTCATTGCATAAATATGAAGCAGACCAAGTTAAATGATAGTAGAATGTAAAATTTTATATATAAAAACTGGAATATTGAAATAATCGTTAAGTATTATTTTATAGATTCTTTTCTGGAATCCGGACTACTGCTCAGTTTTCACTTCTAAGCTTATCATCGTCAATGAGGGTTTAAAGTTAATCAATACTGTATCTGGTATGAATGAAATTTGGATCATATTCGACAGCTAAAGTCTTATTCAACACCTGACCAACTAACATAGCGTGAATAATTCTGGAAGAGTAAGTATTGTTAAAATTCTCAATTCATATTCTTTATCCCTCCCGTAATCCACCAATCCACCTAATATTGATACAATCGTATGGAGGTATAGAGAGTAATAAGCTAAAGCATACCTTAGGTAAGGAGGATGTCGTTAATCTTTCATTATTTTTTCTCAGCTTACATTTCTCAATCGCTAAAAGCATACATCTGATCACTTGGCTGATACCCTCTCCCCAGCACTGGTTTTGTAATTGTTAGGCAAGAAGCTCTTTGATTCTTGCTTGCTATTAAGGTAATCAGGTGATTTTTATCTCTTTCCACAGAAGGCACCTTCGTTCAATGAATTTCTCTGAATATTGTAAGCAATACGAGGTTTGCTGTAAGTGATCTATTGAACGGGTTTCCCCTGATTAAATTTTATCATGTCTGGGCTTACCTTGGCAGGATCTTTATCTTGATCTTCATGATAACCGACTACTTGATTTTGAATATTTAGTGAGAACAAATTCATGGACTTGATATTATCCTCTATAATCGGGGATGCATATCATACCACTATAGATCCTCTTTTCTTTACTGATAATGAAAGAAAGATAATTATCTACTGATAATTATAAAAAAAGTATTCATAAATATACTCAGTAAAACAAATTGTAGAAAAACAGATAAAATCTTCAATCAGCATATGCATTAATTATGGTGCTGTTTATTCATTGATGGTGAAATAAACGCTTATCATGTATTTAAATAATGGAAAGTTAAATCCACATTATGTGAACAGAAGACAGCGGCATATATATATATATATATATATATATATATATATATATATATATATATATATATATATATATATATATATATATATATATATATATATATATATATATATATATATATATATATATATATATATATATATATATACATATATATAATATATATATATATATATATATATATATATATATATAATATATATATATATATATATATATATATATATATATATATATATATATATATATATATATATATATATATATATATATTTAAATGTATATATATTACTAAATAATAAATAATAAAAACGAATCAAAAATATTCCAATTTATAAAAAAATTGAATATTTAAGAAATAAAAATTGTCTACAAATGTTTGCAAAAATATTTTGAGGAATTAATTAGATTATGAACGCATTCTAAGAGAAAAAACATATTTACTACAACACATGTTTACTGAAATTTAAATTTCATGCACTTTTCCTAATTTTTATTATATTTAATTAAAATACAGTGAACTTTATATGGAGGCTTAAGCTTTCCTAAATGATTAATTTTATAAGCAAATTGGTCTAGCATTATTTCTATATATGTAATTATGGATCCCAATGTGCATAGTTTTCTAACTTTATTTTCTTCGAATAAATGTGAAACTTTACTTTTTAAATTTAGAATATGCTAATAGGCTATGCTTGTGCTAAAACTACGGTGTTAACAAAAAAAACGTAATTAACTATAATGATACCTTGAGGTGGTAATATTAATTTTGTATTAAAAACATTTTCTTGACCTTTTGAAGCTACACTTTTAGAAAAAAAATTGTTTTAAAATTAAGTTGAGAGGAACGATTTTCGTTAATTAACTTATGGGGATATTAAGTTTTAAACAACATTATATAAGCTTTTGCATAATATTTAAATAGTTTTAACAAACTTTAGATAATATAGGAACAAAATTATTTTTCATTAAAGAAAAACTTAAATTATTTTCTTTCTTTTACTCTCTTTCAAGTCTAAATTAAGTAAATTTATTTAATTTTAAAGACATTATTTTAAAATTATTATAAACAAAAATGTTTTAGTGAACATTCAAACAACTTAAAATATGCATATAAATTATGTAGATTTAAAAATAAATATAAGTTTTGTGAACTCATTTTTATAAAAAGTTACTATTGAAATATTTACAGGTGTCCATATTGCGACAGAATGAAATTCGATTAAAATAAAATAATTCAAATGGATTTTTCAACCAAACTATTTGTTCTTTCTGGAAAGATTTAGCCATAATTTGGTGGATGAGAAACACCGAGAACATGGAAATTAGAAAGAAATTACTTTGAGTAAAAAGTATATGTTTCATAAAAGGTTCTCTATGAATATAATTTCTAAACAAGAAATATTACAAACGTATAACAAAAATGTCACCTTGATTTTTCTTCTATGAAATTTCTTTCACTTTTATTTCAGAGTCCTTACACAAAAAATAATTTTAATAACACATATGCTATAATTTTTTAGATTTGCAAGCTTGTGTAATAATATTATAAAATTGAAAAAAATAAATGAAATAACCCAAATCAGATAGTTATATATTTTTGCATATCGTTAAATTGCGCAATTTTTTTTATTTTATAAGAATTTCAAAGGTAAGAAACAATTGCAAATAAAATGTGTGAATGAACTAAATATTAAATCTAATATTATTAAAATTTGTTATTAGACTGCTAATATTCTTCAAAATTCACTATCAAACTTAATATTGAAACCAATCTAATTTGTTTTCTATACTTCATAAACATCTGTCGTGATTAATTTCCCCAGAAATTACAAGTTAAGTAGCTCTTTGAATTATGTTATTTTATATTTCAAACAGTATTTGTATGCATTGGGACAACTTAAATGCAATTTTTATAATTTTTTACTTCAGTAATATATGTATATATATTTATATTAGACTTTTAATTAATCATTAGCAGGTATACTTACCACACTCGGTGAATAACCACTTATTGAGATTTAGGTCAACGTAGTTGTCATAAGAATGCACATGTATTTTATGAACTCACTGCATAAAATATTATATTCCATATTTAAGAAAAATATTTTGACGCCAATTGTAGTAAAAATGATTCTACATTGTGAGAAATCTTAAATAGTTAAATTAAAACGTTTTATATTTGTTTAAAAGTTTGCATTGTGCAATAGCTTTTGTAACATGTGAGTAAACATTATGTAATGAAATATTATGTTAATACAAAAATCAAACTTTTAAAATTTCTTATTGTTAAAAAAGTCACGTTAAATCTCATAAAGTAATCAGTCAAAGTCAAGGAAAAAAGAATTTCCTCTCTACTCTGTGTGAATCTGCACGTATTTCTGTTGAGAATACAAGAATAATGAATCTCTATCCATCTATTCCAAAACAGATAAATATCAAAGAGGAATGAAAGGACACAGCAGGAAAATATATCAGAACTACAGAAGAATAAAGTAAAAGAAATTTTACACACATTCAAGAATTTATTCTTTTCTCTCTTTAACGTTCCAGATGTGCCTTGTCTGAAGTACATGGAAAGAAAGAAACATAAGTGCAAAGTGTAGAAAAAATAATAAAAACAAAATCTATCCAATAGTATCTCAAGTTTTCGTATGTACAAAGAGAGATGAGAGTGTGTGATTTGTTTGACGAAAATAAATAGAGGTATATTTTATTTACTGTGGTAAGAACGGAATTTTATGAATGCTACATGAAAAGAACCACCATAAGAAAAAAAAGCTGAGCTGAATTTTAAAAGAAAGTATTTCTTTCATAAAACATTGAATATATAAAAGTTTTTTATAAACAAAAACACAAAACGTTTCTAGAAACTATTTTAGCTTAAAAGTCAATTCTTTCAGTAAATAGTTTTGAAATTAAATTCGTATAGTTAAGATGCTGTGATGTGCTTTCATTGGTTATTATAGGAGCTCATATAATAATAAGTAACATTTTTCTGTACATTACCCTTCATGCAAAATTTATGTCATTTGCTTCACAACTATATTTCTATATAATTTTGAAAACTCTGTTGATTAAGAAGACATATTAACAGAAAAATTATTTATTATAATATCTAAATGACCCTGTAAAAACTGCAAATTTCAATGAAACAATATATTTTAAATGCTTCAGGATTTTTTTAAAATCTAGTAAGAATATTTATTACTTTAATAAATTAATCTTAAGCAAAAAGTTTGCATTTTATTATTACTTTGTTGTTATTTATGTTAGCTTTGTATTGGGAACCGTGTTTATCTAGGTTCATGGAATGTAGGTTGAAGAGAAATATCAGACAATAATCCAGAATAACAAAGTTGACTATATAATAAATAGTTCTAATAACTAATTTAACTCAATAAATTACACTTTATAAGCAGTAACATTCTTGATGATGGATATGGAATAAATGGATGACGGAGAACAGTGGAGATGACTTTAACAGTAGATGCAGTTATTTAGTTTATAGCATGAGTTCCGTATTTACAAAACAATAATGGGCAACGGTAAAGAGAAATAGAGATTTGTAGACTCGACCAATAGGATAACAGCTTGCCTATTAAATTATATCTGCTGTTATATTCATCTCCGCTTTTCTCCGTAATTCATTTGCCGGACGTCTTAGGACTCCATTCAGGTATGTCGATGTATATATATATATATATATATATATATATATATATATATATATATATATATATATATATATATATATTATATATAAAGAAAAGACATATATAAATATAAAGTAATAAATACAATACTAAAAATATAATGTTGGAACTACAATGCATAATAGGAAATCTAGCCAGCGCAAAAGCAGCTAAAGAAAGATTTGCCTATATAAATAAGATAAAACATGAAGAGAAGTAAAATCAGAAATATAAAATTGGAAAGATACTAAAGTATATGAAGCAAAAGACAAGAAGGCATAGGGACCACGTCTTCATCAGGAGGGAGATGGTCAGCTATGCAAAAATGAACACTCTTTTCTGACATGCTCGAAGGACAAATGTCTAAAAATCTTCGAGCAATTCCCCCGAAGAGTGTTCGTATTCAAAGAACTATTTACCCTGAAGAACTTTCTCTAATTAAAACTAATTTATGTGAAACTAAAACAGAATTTCTGGATTTATTTATCACTATTGATAATTCCACTACATATATAGACATTTTCGACAAAACTAATCAGTTTAATTTTCATGTTAATAAATTAATTTCTTGGAACTCCAATATTTCTTTAAAAATATACAGAAACATTATAATTAATGAGCTTAATCGCATTTATATAATCTGTAACAATTATGAATATACTAAAAATCAAACTAAACGCCTAATAGCTCACCTAAAAAATAACAATATTCCAATTAATTTTATTTTAAAATATGTAGGAAGTAGGGAATCGCTTGTAAGATTGAAGTAATGCGTAGTTTTTATAACTACAGAAGGGCCACCCAAGCATTGAAGTTCTTACAAGAATCCTGAAAATACCTAAATTAATACAATTTATTTTATACATAACTAAAACTTAAATCCCCTTTAATACACTTTAACTTTCTAAACCACTTTAACTTTTTGAATTTAATTACTTCTGGCAATATTTCTTCATTATAATTTCAAATTTACTTTTGGCAACTTCCTACTATTCTCATATATAAATTCAATCTGATTTACTGGCATTTGTATTTTGTATTTTCTACTGTATGTATTTTTCTACTGTACTTTTGTTTCACCTATTGTGAGTATTTTCATCTATAGTGAGTATTTTTATTATTCTGCATATATATTTATCTTTTCTACATATATATTTAGTCTAATTTTTAACTAAGTTCTTTTAATACGAACACTCTTCGGGGGAATTGCTCGAAGATTTTTAGACATTTGTCCTTCGAGCATGTCAGAAAAGAGTGTTCATTTTTGCATAGCTGACCATCTCCCTCCTAATGAAGACGTGGTCCCTATGCCTTCTTGTCTTTTGCTTCATATACTTTAGTATCTTTCCAATTTTATATTTCTGATTTTACTTCTCTTCATGTTTTATCTTATATATATAAATATAATATATATATATATATATATATATATATATATATATAATATATATATATATATATATATATATATATATATATATATAATATAATATATATATATATATATATATATATATATATATATATATATATATATATATATATGTAGAGAAAGCACAGCGGCACCCTGAAGTATAGGCCTAATATTCTCAAAATGTAATATCTAAATTTTGCTTGTTAGTATGGGATTGACAGTTTTCAAGAAATTGGTGCATCTTTCATCCCTTCGTGGGGTGCATTTTCAGGGAATACCTTCCCTTTTTGGTATACATGGTAACGAGACAGTAGATATTTTACCTAAATGCATGCTGGTTTCACGTTAGACATGCATTTTCTATCGCTCTCTCAAATTCTAAGAGCCTCCTTATATCCATTTGCCGGGCAGCGCTTCCTCGTCTCCTCTGAGGCTACTCTTTGAAATGCAGCTTTCAATTCTTCATAATTCCCATCTCGAAAGACGATTAATCCTCTTACTTTATTTCACTTTTAGACACCTCCTACATCTTTTCATTGGTTCCTTTTTGGTTATAATGGCCCTCCTACACTTCCAGGGATAGGTCTAAAATCTCTCTTCTTAATCCTGACTGGCTGCATAAAAATAATGGTAACATGTTTATTATTACGTTAGGCCAAAGATTTATTTCAAGGTAAGAAGGACCCAGGCGTGTAAAACTGAAGTGAACTTTTGTGTGCAATCTTTAGGTGACACACAAACTTTTGTATGACTTTTCCTTACATGCTTATGGCCATTTGTTACAGAAATGTACTGATTTCCTTTCCTTTCTTTTTTAAAACATATTTGCCAAAAGGTATTGTTACTGCACTCATTAAAAAATAATCTTCGTTTCCTCTTCTGTCGTCTCCTATGTCGTTTGACATACTTTCTCTGCTTTGTAAAATAACACTTATTTAAATTTCATTTTATCACATCAATAATTCTTTATTTTTTCAGTAGAAAATGTTATTAGTTTGACTTTTTATGTGGTAAAAAGTATTTATATCATAATTTTAATTACTTAACTATTGAAAATTTTTTAATTAAAAAAATTGGGAAGTTAGTTTTATTTGAATATGCTCAGAGTGAATCATTAATACATTTTTATCACATTTATATTTCAATTTCATGTGTGTGATTTATAGGTTAATATTTATAAACATAATGGGTATAATTTTTTTTAAACTTGAAAAAAGAAAGCTGAAATTTAAGAAAAAATATATAATAAATGTAGCTATTGATATTGATCAAATGCGTTATGAATTCAAAATATAATCATAGTAAGTTAGTAATCTTCAGTATTTGCCGTTTCGAATGCATGCATATATCATTAAATATATCAATATCAGAGAACACTTGAATATAAAATAATTCTTCTGAGATAGTACAAAAGATACGTAAATCTGTCAGTATAAGTAATTAATTTTGAATTGAGCTCATTAATATGTAAAAAATAGGACAGAGATAAATTAATAATCAGTAATATTAAGATATGAATATTTCATTAAAAAGTATTATCTTCAAAAATACTACATTCCGAATAATATTGAATGAAATCCTAATCAAACGGAATGAGTGTTTGCAGTTTTTAATACATATTAATCAAGTAATTTTAAAAATTAAAATAATTCAAAGAATTCCATTAAATCCGGTTTAGTTGTGCTAAAATTTGTTTGACTGAGTTAAATATCAAAAATGGTTTACTTAAAGACCTGAACGAGTAATTTATTTATGCCCCAAATCAAGCATTGAAAATCAGTCGAATTTTTAAAGTTCCTATATCTTATTTTTATCCAATTAAGTAAAAATTTATGCAAAATTTAATTAAATATGATGTCCAAAACATTAAAAATAGATGACATAAAATTTCAAATGACAAATACATCACGGGGTAAACATTTTTGAATATTTTTAAAATTTTCCTGTTTTTTAAATAATGTATTTATTTTTAAAATGTTTCAAACTTTTATTAAACTAGAAAATAATACTGGGTAGAGTATGAAAATAGAAAAGTATTTCTCAAAAAATTCATTTCTTAATAAATTATGAAATCTTTCCTTTTCTCAAATTTTCCTAAAAAAATCTAATATTTATTTTTCTACAACCAATATTTGGTAATTTTATATACTGTTGAAATGTTTTTATATTTAACAGAGAAGTAAATATTTTGGGTTAGCTAAAAAGGATAAGATTAATTTGCGTCTATTCTATCATAACAGACATAACGTAGTCAATAATTTTTACAATGGAATAATGAGTGAATAATTTAGATGTAAAATTAATAAAAGTATTAAATTATAATATCCTAAAAAAGTCAGTCATGCAAAAAATAGTCACTTAAAAAATGATTATTTTCTAAAATTGTTGCTAAATATGTTATTGCATTTACGCGAATTGGGAAACTCTATAATAGTTTCCAATTTCACAGAAAAAGTTTACTTGTTGACTTTTGCACATTTTTGTCAAAATAATCCAGTATTCATTAGTATCCTTTGTCTGGTTAGCAATAATGTGAAAGACGCATGGAGAAAAGATCATTATTAAGTATGTTTAAGTGTTTCTTATCCAAATCCCAAAAGTATAGCCTGCACTGACTAGCAAAATAGAAACGATTGTATTGCCGCACAAAAGAAAAGAATTTATTCCCGCAACATTGCAGAGCAATTTAATTTTATAGTGCTTCACAGTGCATGAATGATTTTCCATGTCTTGCAATATACTAAAATGAGTTTCACATAATCAAACACCTTCAACCACAAAAATGGCTCATATTATTTTGTTTTCCTCTATTCCCGATCATTGATATAAACTTTTTACTGCTCTTATTTTTAAGGCAACAAAGAATTAACTGTACGTACCCAGGCATTTTCTCAATGCATTTGTCTTGTAAAGTAGGTAACATTACTGATATTTATATATAGGTACGTAACTGTAATGTTTCAGGAACTTTGTTTATAACGTATTTTACAATGAATATTTGGCTATATTTTGATTGTTCCTTGAGCTCCAATCTTTGCACACTTGTCAGGGATAAAAAAATTAATTCTAATTTTCGTCTTCAAATATATTTTTATTCTGTTAATTATTAAAAGGGTATAAAGTATAAGAGATGTTGAAATTTTAACTTCTTCTTTTAGCTGCAGCATGAAACAATCCAAGGATGCCTTTTCAAGCTTCCTCCACCTGACCCCGTTCAGCCCAATAGATTTCCATCGATCCACTCCTAACAGCTTAAGGCCTTCTTCTACACAATATAATATATAGTAGGGGTCTTCCCTTGAGAGTTCTTCCCTCTATTCTTTAAAAAGATTTTTTTGTAGGAAAAGAATAATCCTATCTATAGATACGATCTAGCCATCTATTACAAGAAGAATTTACTGTTTTTCCTATGTAGGAATTATTATATTTTAATAAAGTTTTCATGGTTATATAAAATTCTCCATATGTTATTTTCTTTTAACGGTCCGAAGATTTTCCTCAGTATTTTTCTTTCAAAAATCAGTAGTAGATTCTCCTCTATCCTGTTAAGCACCCAGTATTCAGATCCATGAAGGACCACGGATCTTATAACGGTCTTATATAGATTTTAATATTGATTAGTTTAGATTTGAGTTAATTTAGAAGTCCATAGAAGCATCTGTTGTTAACAGATAAGCTGTTTGTTATTTCGAAATTAATGCTGTTGCTGCTTAAAGATTATTATGCCCAGATGTTTAAATTCTTAACAGTCTCAAATGGTTATTTTTAGAGGGTATAGGTCAATTGGTATATTTGTTACTATCATAAATTTTGTTTAATTTTCATTGATACTCTATCCCATCTTTCCAGCTGCCATTTCAAACAAGAACCAATAATTGTATTTTATCATAAACAAAATTGTATTTTATCGAAAACGCAATGATGTGAACATCATCATCATAAACCAATAATTGTATTTTCTTTTGCAAAATGGTTCCAGTTGTGCTTAAAGTTTCACGCAGCCTTTTCCAGAACCATATTAACGAACTTGCATGAAAGTAATTCTTTCTGTCACAATTTCTCTATATAGAAAGACTTTGAGAGAAAAAAAATTAATTCAGCATTTTATATTTCTACGTGTCATTTTTTTCAGGTTTATTAATTCTATTGGGACATTAAAATCAAACACATCTTCAAGAAATATTTCTCTCTTGATGATGTCATATGCAGCTTTAAAATCAATGTACAAGCTATAGGTGACTGTATTAAATTTTTTGTACGTTCGATAAATTATCTAATAGTGCACATATGATCACACACACAGTTGCTGTTTTTCTCCTCGGGAAACCACATTAATAATTCCCAATAACTTCAGAAGTATACCTAGCGATCGTTCATATAATATGATGGAGAAGATTTTATAAGCTGTATTTAAAAAAAATATTTCCTATAATATTATAACATTCTAGCTTGTCTTATTGATTAATCATTTAAAATTATAAGAACTTTTAAATTATTCAATAATATAATTATATTATTCTGTAATCCTTATCTTATATAAGATAAATTTGAACAAATTAAAATCGACTCTTATGTTTAATAGGACTATTAAAACTTTGAAACTTAATCATTAATACACATATTACAGTCATAACATTTTATTCAATTACAAACTAATTAATAATAAAATCAATTAAATAAATCATGAAATTAAATTTTCTTTTCGTATTTCTATTTGAATAACATAGATTATTTAATATATTACTGAAGATGTTGTAGCTGTTACAGGATATTTAACAGAATATTGTAAAAAAAATAGGTACACATAGAGTTCTAATATTTGAGGATGTATTTTTTCAATTGTTTATTTCTTTAATATTAAATAAATTTCTTAAACTCTCCTTCAAGATAAGCATTGTGGTGTTTATGTCATTTTAAATTAATGAAAATTAGGAAAACAGTCTATAATATTATGAATAAATACACTAATGAGTACATGGAAAATGGAAATCTGACTGAAATTTGTTATTAAAAGAACTCAAAATGTTAAAATATTTAAACTTGTTCTCCTTCTAATAAATGTTTATTTATAATATTGCATACAAATGTTAATGACTATGTTAATTATAAATAAATATGATGATTTAGATTATTATTCAACTTTACTAAAAATAAAAGGAAAATCAATGTACGAGTTTCCAAAAATTTCACAATTGCCTACACTAGAACTATGTGAAAGACAAGAAACAGCAAGAAACTGAAATAAAACTTTCAGAACATTCAGACATTTCAGAGAGTAAGAAACTAGAAACAAGTAAATAGAAATGCCAAACCTTAAAAGGAAATACTTTTTTATCATGCAAATTTCATAATGCGCCAATCTCATTGCGTTCGACGAAATAAGATATCCTGTTAAATTTGGATAAGCAGCTGAATTAAACATCATTCCTTTCTATTTGAATTGACCCCGATATGCATACTTGCTGCAATGCTTTTTAATTGAGTTTCCCACTTTATATCTTTATAACAATTAATGACTTTAAACGTCTGAAAAATAATTTTCTTTCATTTAAAACAAAGCATTTTTAAAACATTCATTAATTTATTATTATTATTATTATTTTGTATTTCTTGTATTGTTGCAACTTTAATGTTCTGTCTTTCATTTTTACAACTAGACGCTTCAGTCATTCATATATAATATGATGTTTGAAAAAGTAATCACTTTTTTGAAAAAATCATCAAAAAAGTAATGTATTTTTAACGAATTCATAAGTTTGCACTATATTTACTCCATAATTAATCAATTTGTCAAAAAGACACGTTCATTCTTTTCAAAAGTAAACTTTTCATTTCGTATAATTTAAAACAATATCTTACTATTTGTTCAATCATTGAATTAATAACATAAAAATGAATACTCTACGACAAGTATTTGACTTTATATAATCAAATGAATTCTTGAAATAAATAATTACAAAAATAGCATGTAAAAGAATACTTTTCTTCTGACCTCAAAAAAAGTGCATTATCTTATATACACATCAGCCCACATTTTATACCGGATATTTTATAAATTAAAAATGGTTTAAGTTAGCCTAAATAGTTTAATGAAAAGCCTTTGCAAGACTATTTCAAGTGTCTATTCATTAAGACTTCCGAAAAATCATCAACATGTAACCATGTTGGAAAAAGAGAAAACATAGGAAGAGTCAAAGAACAAAAACAAATGTGCATATTAAATTAAGAAACGCCAGATAAATATCCTACGTTTAATTTGTCGCTGGCATCAAAACCGAAGCCTCCCAATAAAATATCATATCTGTACAAGGTAAATAAGAAAGTTCTTGCCTTTTTTAATGACAAAAAATATGATGTACAGAAAGTGTATCCTGTCATTAATCCTCGAGATAATCACTAACGACATCCGGCACCTTCTGCATAAGTGTCTCAAAGTTGCGAAATTCTCTTTGGTGTAAAACCAGAAGATTTTTGGCTGAAAGAAGCCCGAACTGTACGAGCTTCGATTGATATTGATGAAAAGAATAACGCAAATGAGAATTACTTAGTTTATTGAAAGCCTTTATAAAGTGTTTCGGGAAATGATAACTTTTCTAGTAATTTTTCATTCCTTTGCAATCAGGCTTCAAATAAAATACAAACTTGTATTACTGAAATCGTGTTTATCTGAAATGTAATTCAGGGATAAAAATTGAATAGTAATATCATTTGTTAAATTCAATAAATTATTTATAACTATTAAAAAACAAATTTTGATTTCAAATTTTTCAAAGTTTACAAAGAATTTCATATTTTTATGCTTTTTAACCAATTTTAATAATTAATTATATATTGTAGATATTGGCTGAAGGAATACGTAACGCATTATCTTTCCTTTGGAGAAAAATCTTATTGGTCACGAATGCTACGTAAACTATATTTGATAAGTCTTTTTTTCACAAATATCACATTTCATCTGTGCAATAATTCATAAATGACTCTGGAATGAATACGTTCCTTGCAATGGAGTAATTGATCCATAAAAATGCATGATATATAGAGTGCTGATTCCATGAATAGCTGCCAGAAGTAATGCAACTATTAGCGCCAAGCCATCTTTTCTAACTTTCTTTCATAAAGTGATCTTTTTTCCCATTATTTATTACATGTGAAGCCTGGAGCATATACTTATCGGAACCAATCCATCTTCATCAAACTTGTGTGTGAGATACATTTTTATTATGAGCGAAGAAAATGACGTATCGAATGGATAAATTCTTTTCTAAATACGATGCCCTTTAGAAATAGTCCCCCAATAACTTTTCTGAAATTGTTATTGACAATGCAAGACTTATTCATTTCCACGTAATATCGTTGTGTTGATTTCTTGTTTACTCGATAAAAGATCACAAAATATCATTGCAATGAAATCACAAAGAAATGGAGAACGAATCTGGCGATGTTTACTTTGAAAGTCATTTATGTGTCACTTGAAAAAATTACTGTCGATTTTTAGATTTATTAAGATGTATAACGATCACATATGCCAAAAATGTTATTATATTCTATCTTAATTCCATAAATCCTAAATTTATTAAGTGATATTAGAGTTAATGCACATTTTATATGGATTTATATACATTCATACTTTTCTATGTAATATGAATATCCTACTGAAAATAATGTTAACTTTTATTTGCATTTGTTTATTATTTACAAAAAGCAATCAACTTTTCATGTACTCCACAAAGGTATTGTAAAGTTTAAATAAATGTTGGGTGTTTCTCTCTTATCTACATTTTTTAGAAAACAGATATATATCATGTAGAATCGTAGTTATTTTTCAAAATAAATATGGCTTCTTAAATCTCATCCATCATTTTGATAACTTTGGTGCATCTCTAAAAATATATTCGAAACAAGGAAACTTATTCAAATTTTAAAATGTTCTAATGTGAATATTCTCCTTATCAAAATTATGTTCACAGTTTAAATGAAAACTATTATTTTAATTTATACTAATAAGTAAATAAAGTTATAACTAATTTCAAAGGCATAAATTTTATTTTACTTGTTACTAGATCGATCTCGTTGTTATAACATGTTAATCAATTGTATAAATTCACTACAAGTAATATTTTCTATCTTTTTGTTAGGATTTTCATAAAAAAAATTTACTATACTTGACATCACATATAATTTCAATTTGGGACAAGAAGATTATTTATAGAACATACACTAATCGAAAATTATTTATTATTTTAATGAATATAAAATTTTAAGATTATAAATAAACTAAAAGTTTGTTAAATTAAAAAAAATAATTAAATTTAAAAAACCATGAAAATACTTTCTCAGAAAACAGTGTTTCATCACGTAATCATTGTTTACAATGACAAAACTTGTTATTAACATCTCAGTTTATAATAAATTCTTTCTAAAGAAATTAATTTTCGTTATAATTTAAAGAATACTTAAGACTTTCATGAATTTTGTGCTGGTAATTTTTATTTCTTTTACATTTATACTAAGAGCATATTCACGTGTGAATATTTTTGCATATGATATTTACAGAATAAATGTATTGATTAAACGAGAATATTATTTACTTAAGTATTTAAAAAATACTTTCAGTTTCCTTTTTAACAAATAACTCTATTTCAAGAAATAATTTAAATTAAAAATAATTCTAAACATGCATCCTAACCTTGACAGTTGTGTATTGACATGTATTTTAAAACATGTATATGTATGTTAAACATGCAACAAACATGTATATTAAAACATACTCTTCCAATTATAATACAAATTTGAGAAAATATTCAAGGAAATTTTTTTTTTAATTTTGGTATTTCTCATCTTATAACTTCATAAACTGAATCCATTTAATTGTATTTTAAATTAAAAGTTTGATTATATTTAATTATTAATGTACTCATTTTAAAATATAACTATTATAAACTTGCAGATTAAAATACAAAAAAAAATTATCAATTCTATCATATTTATTTCTCTCTCATTGAATTAAATACAGTGAAAGCCAAATAAACAAGTCAGTAAAATGCTTATCGGCTGCAAGAATACCAAAACCCTCAAATTTACTCTGCATATTTTCATAGAAGCATAAACATAGACTTCTAATTGATGTCTTTTCAAGAAGGATCACCACCCAGTACAATATCAACATTGCTCTTGGTTCTTTATGCCCCTTTCAATAGGGCGGTAATATATATGACTCTTTTTATGTGCCAAGGGCTTTCAAAGCAAGCATGGTAATCAATCAAACTGCCGTTTACATTGAAAATTCTGCTGCTGTGATGGTGGAAGGCTCAGTTTATGCACGCATTTGGATATTGATTTCAATTTTTCTTGAAATAAAGAATTTGAGATTCCCCGCACTCTATGTAAATTTGAAACCACCAAAGTATTTTTTAAATTACCTTTTAAGGCTGTGATATCCATAAGCTCCACTTTCAAGATGAAATGAGAAATTTTTAGTTTTATGTGCAGTAAAAGAAAAGGCGCACAACAGGTTTAAACATCTTCCCTTGTTACTTTAAAATAAAATTCTTATATGTATGTTATATGTTTATACAGATCATTAAGTATTCGTTGAATTAATTGTAAATAAAATAAAATAACTAATTCTAACAATGTTATGTAAGGAAAATAGCTTGATGATTTTTTTTTATTTAGGCGCACAATATAAATAACAAATATGCTTATCGTAAGATATTCATTTTAAATAATGATGTTTTTGGTTATAAACATCGCAATTAAAATATTTTTCTAATTTTATATTGTTTCAAATCAATAGTAAATTATTGTTTTCTAATTTCTGATAAGTGTTGTCAATATGCACATCTACCATTGTTTTATATGCTTTCACAAAAAAGCAAGTAATATTTAAAAATTAGCGACTGTGAAGCAAAAAACATTAATTATTAATAAAATTGAGTATTAAATTATTTTATCATGTCTTTCAAATTATTCATTATTCTTTCCTATTTTTAATTAAAAATATTGAACAGAAACAATCTTTTAAATTAAAAAGAATTTTTCATTAAAGATTCCACAAGAATAATCTAAGAAAATTTATTATTTTATCTAAAAAAATTGACAGTAAAATATGTATGGTATGTAAAATTATTAATGTATAATCAATAAAATTTGAAAATGCTAATTTCCAAAAAATATGCCTCTTTTTCTTAACGAATTTAAATGAGAAGATTATGTTGGGGAAAAGAATTGATTTAAAAAAAATGAAGCAATGGATGAAAAGTCTGCTTTAAAAATTGAAGGCATTAATTATTTAATGATCATGACATTTAAGGTAGTCATAAAAATATATACTTCAAAACTTAACGATCAACTGTATAGAGTACATTCTTGTATCTTTAATTCATGGGTTCGTATAATTATATTATAAAGCGCAAAAGGTGTTTTAGACTTAAAAATGCAAAAAGATTTTGTTAGCTAAAAATATATTTACAAAATAAACTTCAAAATTAAGTACATTAATTTAAGTAAAATCTACACAAATATTAACTTAATTATATCTTTCTCATGTTTTCAATTATATAAAATACCAACAATTGAATCAAATACTATGAATTATTTTTTCAAATAATACTATCTGTATATCTTTGATTACATTTCTGCAAAATATCCATTTAGTGTGAGGTTGAATTCATAAATTCTTAAGAGAGATCGACTTTTGATAACAATCGTATTTTAAAGTTATCACCGGTATAGAAAATTAATTTAAAAAGAAAGAAAGTCGAAATTTATAGTGTAAGGCTTTTAGTACAAGAGTTAAGGCTTAAGAATCTTTGAATTTTATTGATCAATTTAAAAGTTATTATATAGTAAGACAACTGATAGCATATACATATATATACACACATACTACACACACACACACATCATATATATATATATATATATATATATATATATATATATATATATATATATATATATATATATATATATATATATGTATATATATACAGTGGAAGAATATTAAAATATTAACAATAAAGTCTTATTTCATATATTGGGTAATAGAAGTCAAAACTGAACTGTGAATAAAAAATATAAACTTATTCAAAGAACTTTAATTTTTCTTCAAATATCTTTTCATAGCTTACATATGCTATGATACGGTCTAGTATTCATCAATTTTTCAACCTCAATTATCCACATTTAGCAGTTGGTCAACTAAACAGATTTCTTTTCGCTCAGAAATAAATGCAACTTTAGATTTTGTTAAACAAATTGCAATGTTATTGGATAGTCATTAATATTACGTTGGGAACAAGAATAGGATAAATTACTTCATCACTTATACTGTGCAATAGATGTTGTATGTAACCTGATTTTCATAAAAAACAATTAAATATGATTTAAAATATTTTTAATATTTATTTTTGAAGTTAAAACACATAGCAAACTTATGTGATTTTTCTTAAAAGTAATAATTGTATATAGTATGGAAAATACAAATTGCCCATAACAAAAAAATAAAAGAAAATGTTTTAAAAAATTTATCTTTATTTGTAAGATTACTAGGGCACTTATTCTTCATCAAGTTATGCTTAATCACAATTTTATAGAAATGCATTATGTAAAACAATATACTAAAATAACTGAAACAGAAGAACGTCTTTTAATGCAAAACATGTTTGTTTTGATTTGACAGTTTCTAAAGGAATCAGTTTTAAAGTGTTGCAAAATATTCAAGTCCAAAATAAAATTTAACTCTCCACACTTTACTTAAATAGAATTGTTTTTTCTACAATATTTATGAATGCTTTCAGTATTTCGAACCCATTCAATATATTGTATCCCTTAATATTGTGTGTCGTACTCCAACAAAAGATTTAAAATTCTAATGCTTAGCGGAATAAGCACTCACTCAGATTACAAAAGTAGGATCAAAGAACTCTTTGCATGAGTTACATTAAGTATTGAACTTATTCAAGATTTTTTCTTAAATATAATTCTTATTTATAAAAGACATTCGTTTCTAGGATTTACCTGTCAAAGTATTTAATGGAAAATTTCAGAAACGGGAAATACACTAAAGACATCACTTTTAATAATTTATTTGAATGTTTTTAAAATAAGAAGAAAATGTCAAACTATTTGAAATAAAGTTTGATGCTTTGTGAAAGAAATATCTGATTAGGGTTTTGTTATTTTAAAAATGTGAAAAAATAAATAGTTGAATGATTTGAATTTCAAATTTTATAATATAATTATATAAATATATTACTATAATAATAAAGCTAAATTATGTCAAAATTTTTCAATTTTGAAAACACCTTTTAATTTTTTGCAGTGTATATTCCCATAAAATAAAATGCTGTGGTGCACAATACTAAATTATTTAGCTCTGCGTTTTATTAAATGTTAAAACTTAACACCTTCATTTGACAATTGTTACTGGCATGTGGATACCGTTATTTAACGTCAGGCAATAATGAAAGTTTTAAAAAGTTTGCTAAAATTTCAATATTAAGTGATAAACTGAAAAAACAAGCACCATTTACATAATAACGTATATACGAAAAATAGTAAAAATAAACATTAAGAAAACTGTAATATCTGAAATTTTTGAAGGAAAGAATTATTCTCTTTAAAAATTTTTAATACAATATGTAAATGTTGCAATGCACTTTTTTTTAAATTGGAGGTGTGGAGATGGTTAAAGTAAATAATCTGTGACATTATAAAATTGAGTAAAAAATCTGATTTAAAGTTAACAATTACTATTATTTAGCTAAAATAAAGGGATAATTCAATGTGATATATCTATCTTTGATGTATTAAATTCAATATAAAAGTATTGAATGAAGATACTAAATTGTAAGAATTCAATCTGGAATAAGAACTGTATTAAGAAGAAATAGATCAATATCTTTGTCTTGAACTTTCAATATATATATTTTTAATTGAAATCATTAATCAGTTGTTTTCCCCAAAATGGAAATATGATTCTTAAATGAATGTAACAGTTCTCTGTCTCCTCTCTTTTCCTAAAGATTTATATTTTAAAAATGAAAAAAAAAGATAAAAATACTAAAACTTGATGATAATCTTTCAGGGCTTAAATATGGATGCAAATGTTAGCGTAGAGGGACTATATGTATTATTGTTCCAAAAACTACGTCAATAATTAAACTTCAAACATTTTGAAATGTACGCTGTACTGTGTAACATTCAGTCAATTAAAGCAAACCAGAGTTAAGGCTCTTTTGGTATCCTGCATTTCTCTACGATTTCATTTAATGGCGTTACGTGACTTAAAAGTCCTATTAAAGCCTGGAAGGGAGCAATGAAATTTTAACGGTGTCCATAAACAGGCGTAATAATTGGCAACCTAGTGACAACACATGCAACAACTGCAAACAACTTTAACGCTAGAAATGAGTAGACTATAAAACTGCTCTTTATTCACTACTCGTCAGTGTCTCTTAGTAGTTTTAAGAACAATGACTGATATACTCGTTATTTAGAGTGTTTTGCAAAAATTCGAATTTATTATTTAAAGTGAAAACATTTTCATGCTAAAAAAAACAATTTTTATGATTACAGTCAAATATAAATATACCTAATCACACTTAGTATTGATTGGTGTTATGTTCAATTGATGTTTTCTAAATACAATTAAATTTAAGATTATAAATTCAGAAGAGAATCTCAAATTTTTGAATATAAAGCAGTTTAAGCCCTATCACCTTTTAATTGCTAAGACTGTCTCGTGAATTCATCGCCACCTAGCGTGATATCGAGCAAATATACTGCTAACAGTTCATTCCTATTATTTTGAGGCTTTCCTACATCATTGAATTATTTGGTAGGGGGTTTTCATTTTCGTCGTTTTTCATTCAAAATTTAAATGGAGATTTCTTTTGTAAGGAATGTTTCGTAGTATCTAAATATCAAACTTAGCCTCTTACATACTTTTACCATATCTATCGTATTTCCCGTATTTTTATAATATCTCCTGTATTATTAATTCAGCTAAGATAAAAAAAAGCAAACAGAGCATTGCATTATTTAGATTTGTCAGGTAGTGTTGTTCCTTTCCTCTCACGAACACAATTCCTTTTAATTAACTTGCTTTTCTATTTTTATAGTACAAATTGTATTAACATCACTCTATTTATTTCTAAATATTGTAGTGTTGCCAGCAATCAAACTTTTGGAAGTTTAACTGTCCAAAATTTTTTAAATAAGTTATTAGAATTGTTAAAAACTATGATTTAGTATAATGGTTTCAATGACTATGATAATTTCTAAAATAACATTATATAAATAACAATAGGTGATTTAATTCTTGAAAAAGACGTAAATGATATGCTTTGGAGTAAGCAAAACAAACACTGGGGTTAATTAACTATGCAGACAAGCAAGCATTGTGCAAAATATATTATTCAGTAGCTAATTTTCTTAATAAATTAAAAATGTGAAGGGAATTTTGGAAAGCTGATTAGAACAATGTTTGAATAAGAAGAGCTGATAATGTACATAGCATTTTTTAAACAAGATAACAATATAAATAATAAATAGTTATTGTAAATAATATAACAATATAAATAATAAAAAAATATCGAAGCATTTAAAAACTAAAAAGAACAACTGCTGGCCATAAAATTTAATTGGATTCATAGTGAGCACTTATTTATTTTTCGCAATTATTCAGTTAATAATTATGTAAAATTGTGTAATTATTTATAGTAGCAGGAAAATTACTAAATAAATTAAATTGCTGAAATTAATCTTCAATACTTCTCGTCATTATGCATCAGAAAATGTGAACTAAAATGTTATTTCTAATTTACAAATATTCGTTTCACATATTTCTTTTTTTCATATATTTTTAAAGTAAGGTATCACTTTTGAATCCAATTTCTCTTTCATAAAATTGATTGTTTTCTCATATATTCATCAATTCAATTTCTGTGCTTTGATGAAACTAAAGTTCTTTTTCCTTCAAATTACAATTTAAAACAACATTTTATGAAATTTTAAAGTTTAAAATATAAAATGAAAAAATATTTATTTTAGATAATGATAAAAAAGTAGAGAAAAAAAACTGATAACATCCATTTCTTGCGTGAGGATTTCACTTAACAGAAGAAAAATAAATAAAATATTTTGAACAAGAGTTAATCGTTTTCACATGATACCATTTAAAAGAATTTTAAATATTTTACTATCTATTGCTTAAAAATTACCATCATTAAAATAACGAAAATTGAATTCAAATAAAATTTGAATATAAATAACATTTATGTCTGCATAAATATTTACCGAAAATGAGAAAACTGAAAGGATATAATTTCATGAAAACTCTCTTTGTTGGATATAAAAGAAAATGAATTAATAAAATAAACGACTCGAGTCGATGTAAACAATCATAATTCACTTACGTTTTATGTTTTTATCTTAGAATTTATTATTATACATGAATAAAAAATGTTTACATTTGTTCAGGCATGTAGATATTCATACTTAATTATTGATTACACTCACTTATTTTTACATATTTTTATATGATTTCGTTTTGGATTGGAAATATATTTATAACATTTTATGCTGGACATAAATCAATTTTTCAAACATATTTTAAAATTTTTGACTTGTTTACAAAATTTTATATTAAATTGCAGCTAAAATTAACTTTTTAATGACTATAAAGTATTTGTCTTATACAATATAATTATAATATTTCTTCAACCAATTAATTTCCTGATATATAAACTCTTTAATTTGTAAAATGCATTATTACATTTTAGGCACTAAGAATTTTAAAAGTGAAAAATCTTATAAAATTTAAATAAAATTTGAAATAATTTGGAGTTAAAACTATTAAAATATTTCAGTTCCCTTTTATTCGGGGTGCATTTGTAAAATTCATTTTTACAAATTTAAGGAAAATCTATCAGAATTCAGAGCTTATAACGTATTTATTGAAATGATTTCATTTTTTTATAACACTTTGCTATTCTAAGAGTTAAATGTTTTTAGGTTCTTTCTAAAATTTGATGAAGATGTACATTAAATATTGCTGATATATTCGTACGAACAGATATTATTATTAAACATGCTGTTAAAGTTTATTTCCAATTATTTACATATTCTAAAATAGAAAATTATTTAAATATGTTTAAATCAACTTTAAAATGCAATCACGAAAAAATTATTTTATATAATATAGGATAGTTTCATTTGTAGATTGCTTTCTTTGTAGAAATAATTATATTTTATGCATTAAGAAATTTCACAAATAATCAATAAAATTAATTTACTTTTATTCCAAAAATATTAAATTTTCAATAACTACTGAACTGTTTCGAGATATTCCTTAAGGAGTGAACTGTGATGTCTCATCACATATATTAATACAAAAATTTCAAAATTATTTTTAATTTAAAAGGTATTTATGTTATGTTCCCCAAGTAGTTTACATTTACACAAACTCGAGATACATACTGAATTATCCCTGTTGTGTCGACGTTATTGTTACTCAACACACAAACATAATTTGATTCTAATTATTGGTAATCCTGTTTTGAACAATTAGATTTTAATGATGGACAAAATTTAACTAGACTTTAGCAGTTGTGACCATTATTAACGAAGTTCACAATAGGTTTAAAACAATTTTAATAATTTATTAATTTTACCTTTTGTATTTTCATAGAAATCCTTCTGGATCTAGTGCTCAAAGTAAGGAAATATTCATATTTATAATGATACATGAATAATCGATAATCGTGTTACATTTATTAAATAATGCAACTTCTGGTGTTTTGAATTTAATTTTTTTTTATCTTTGGATAAAAAAAACTATATTCTCCATTAAAAGTCTTGAGAATAGTATCATTGGAAGAAAATTTCTCGTGAATTTTCAAATGGTTGTTTGTCTAAGGCAATTTGAAAAGCAGTTTGCACATGTTACAATTAATGGAATAAAACTACTTGTCTAGGATGTCTTGTGATCAAAATATCTTTCTCAATGGAGTTTATTTGGATGTTGGATAATAAATATTAATACAGTTTGACCCACAAAATTAGATCTACTTTAGTCAAAAAAATTTTTCTTCAATTTGTTTTTGATTTTCTTCAACAAACAGCTTAAAACTGATCAGCTACTTTGTGCATGTCTTTAAATCCAGTAATTGTAATCAATTAATTTTAAAACAAAACTGTTAGAAAAGGTCTTTACGATAACTTAAAAAAAGAAATAAATATATTTCTATATTTAGAATTTATTGAAGTAGTAAACATGTGCTTCATTCTAATTTACAAAATTTTTAATTTTTTTTCAGTATACTTTAATTGATACCATTTTTTTCTACAATGAGCATCTTCATCAATATTTTTTTCAGTAATTTAGAAAAGTTAGAGAGTAGATTTCTTCCTCGCATCGTTCAAGTTTATAGAATCATCAGCTTGGAGGCAATTTTTTTGTTTCTTTTCACGCAATTATTGACTTTATAATTTTAAATAACCTTGAGGCTGCATACAAGATTTTTAATCGATATTTCTTGCACTAATTGAAATTGTGAGGTTTATTTTTTAGCTAACCCTTCAGTTAGGAAGCCTGTGCTTAGTTGTTCTTCTCGTAAAAGATGTTTTTAAGAATTATCACACTGTTTAATCAACGGATGGTAGGAAGGTGAGGGTTAAGATTGCCCTAGCTTCCTATTTTAATGCAAATGAAAATGGTAGCACGATATCCCATCATAAAATAGCCAATGGTTGCTCTGCACTCCAAAATGAAGTTTTGTGTTAAAATGTTGATGTAAAATGGATACAAAGTAATATTTAAAGACTTTTGAAACAAAATGCGTAATTTGCATAGGTTCGTTCTCTACTGTTTCTGACGAGAGGCATTCTTACAAAAGAATAACTGATTCGCAACATTCATAATTTTTTTTCACTTAAAAATTTGGTGAACATTACTTTTTCTAACAATTTAGAATGTACTAGTGTCCTTGGGCATGAAAAAAGCAGAACAGTGACTATGTTGTAGTATGTTGCTCAAGAAAAACTGTAGTTGACTTAAGTACTGAATTCTTCATATTTTCAAGGACATTGTGGACTAAGAGTTATTCACCAACATTTTCTCAACTTCTGAAATGCAAATACTTCTTATCAGATTTTCTTTGATGTCTCCTCTGTTCTATCAGCTTGAAAAGGATACTTTAATAAATGGGGTATTCATATTTCATTAAATAATAAATATATTCTTTTGCTCGTAATATACAACTGCAATCAGAAACATTTACTTATTATATGCGTTTAATCTATTTAAGTGTTAGATACAAAAGAAATTTCATCTACAAATCATGAAATAAATTTATTTATATTTAACAAACACCTTGAAAACAGATACGCATGATGAGATTCATATTCCACATTATTCTCAAAAATGTTTATACAAAGAAGTGTGTTGTACTTCTACTTGTTGATTAGGTAACATTTGTCTTCAGACAAATCTCAATATAATGCAGCTTCTGCTGATATACCACAAATTAGTTGCTCTCTTAAATCGGCAATTTAAGTTTTAGCTATCCTCTAACATTCTGCTACATTTTTTGCCCTCACGTAACAAACATCAATATTCAAAGTTAGTATTCACATATGTATTCACATTCATACACCCTCCCCCCATATATATATATATATATATATATATATATATATATATATATATATATATATGTAAAGAAAGATTAAAAAATATACGTGATTCGGCAAAACAATTTAAAATAATCATTGATTTCAGCAAATGACTAAGGAAATTAATGAAAGAGAGCGCTGTGAAATGATGAAATTATTTGATAGAATAATAGTCAAAATATAATAATATTTTCCTTTGCTATAATGGAATATGTGTAAGCTCAATTTTGAAAATATTGTTGACTTTAATCAGGATTAATTATAATACGTCATACAAATGTTATTTATATGTGTTATTAAATTAATTATCTTGAATAATGTTTTAAAATTTTAGTATAACTTCATATAACTGAATAGTTAATACTTCTAATTTTGGTTTTAAAATCATAAAATCTAGAGTCCAGTTAGACAAGAATATAAAAATGATTACTTAGTAGATCACAGAAAGACAATGGTTAAGAAATAAATGGCAAAAATTACACAAAATGCGTTTTCTAAATCTCTATATAATGGATAGCTTAAATTTCAAAACATGCAGCGAAAAAGAGTGGAATGGAATTACTATATTATTCGAAGCTCTGAGAAGAATCTTGTATGGGCATAATTTTTCATCATAGTCACGAAATGTATTTATTCTTAATCAGGATTCATTTATCCTGTTTTTCATACAACTAGAATGTAAGTGGAAAAGATTTATTTGATTTCTACACGTTTGCTGAAAATAAATTATTATTTTTGATGTCGCAAAATAGCTCTCTAAAGACCAAACAGGAAGCTCTTTCCGGTTTTCTTTTATTGCACTTTCAAAAGTATCGTGCATTTGCATATAATTTACGGATTTGTATATTAAGCTCAGAAAACTTTTATTCATAACAATAATAATGTGTTTTAATATATTTTGCTCCTTCAGCACGCTTTCGCTTTTCTTTTCTTTCATTGAGACATTAATTATGAATATTTTTAGCCATTTAGTCAGCAAATAATTGTAAAAGTAGTAGCATTAGTATATGAAGTCTATTGTTCTTCATATTTCTACTACTAAAATATTGCTTCTAGATTTGTTTTATTAAATTTATAATTACAATCACATGCAAGTAAATGGAATTAATTATGGAAAAATATATTTTCATGTAAGCAATGAGCTTCATTATACTATCATATAGACTTTACAAATACAATTAAAATAGAACTAACTTTCTGAAAATTAAAATGATTATAGGATATTGTATTTTGTGTAAATATACATACATTTACATATTTATGAATATATAAATGTTATATATACATACAAATAGTATATACAAATATGATTTACTAGTAGCATCATTTAAAATACATAAAAATGTGAAACTATGAAATTGATATTTTTCTATTCATTTCTGTGTTTTATAGCATTTTAAAATTTGTTATTTCAAAAAGTATATATATATATATATACATATATATATATAGTAGTATATATATATATATATATATATATATATATATATATATATATATATATATATATATATATATATATATATATATATATATATATATATATATATATATATATATATATATGGAGAATTTGCCAGCATCTATATACATTTTCTTAAGAATAATCGTTAATCATCTTTCTCTTGCTTTCAACTATACATTTTGTTTCTGTGTGATAGTGAACAAGTTCTGTGCGTGTGTGTAAGTATGTATATATGTATACGATCGGAATTTTTGAAAGAAAAATTCAATGTTTTTATCATTCATGTTGCTCATTGAATGAAAAATATGCTTTTATAAGACAATACATGTAAAGCAATAAGTGGTAGGAAAATGCTTACAAAGGAAGCATTCTAAAGAAACGTGATAATACTGATGAGTAATTATGGATTTTGAATGGTCCTCTGACATGAGTAATATTTCCATTAATTACCTATTGCTAAGGAAAGCTTTTAGTAAGCAGTGTGAAGAGTTTGTCATTTTAATCAAGTGTTTCTACGTGGCAATAAGGGTTAATATTTGAAAAAATAAATAATGCAATTTAGAAAGCTAAATAAAATTTCAACGGAAAAAATGTTCAAACTTGTTAATGAAATCTTAAACTAGCACGTGTTCTATATTTTAAGAAAATCGTATATAATTTAAGTTAAACGTAATAAGCAGTGAGGCTTAAGAAGGTTAGTTAAAATTTTGTAAAAAATAAATAAAACGATTATTTTAGGTTAATACTATACAAAAGTTGTCCCTTGCATTGGTGAAACAAAAATTAACACATAAACTTTTACTGTATACTTAGTAAAATTTCCTCATTAAAAGCAATATTTAATAATAAACTATCGATGAACCAAATTTTGCAAATTTTCACTTTTCTTCTCATCAAATATGATGGAAATTAAAATATTACGGCAGTCAATATTCTTGAAAGATTAAGGCTTTTATTCTTAAACGTTGACGTAAATTGCTTGAATTTTGCTTACTGGTCTGTCAAAAATTCTTAATTTGTAGCGTTATAATACCTTTGCAAGAAGTTGAAGTAATAGTGTAATCTGATATATGTAACATATGTTTTACCATTTACACATTACATGTATTTACTATAGAAATTATTCTTTTACAGGTATGAAAGCATATTCCTAGATAATGACAGGAATACGACATGATCTAATAATTTATCACGAAAATCCCTTTGATGTAATTATATGAGTTCAAAATAAATAATTTCCGCATCATTAATATGATCTTATTTGAACCATTTATAGCACGTATTTTATAAATGTTTCAACAAAACTCTGGTATCAGAATAATTTTCTTCAAATTTGAGATCATTTAATGCAATTTCTATGATTGGAAACTATAAAATTAACAATCATTTATGAAATTTGAAAAATGCTGAAACCTTACACCTATTACTGACGAGATTTTACTTAAGATTTTACTGTTATCAAAGTCTTGAATGTAATACCTCATAATCTGAGTAGGTTAGCTGAAACATTCTTATGATTCCAAACGTTTTTTCTTCTCTTTTCGCATTTTTGAATTTGTGTATTACAATACTTTTATACAGTAAATCGTAATTCGACTCAAATTTTTATTGTATGTTAATCATTTTAAGGAAAATGTTTCTAATAGTCTCATCAATTCGTCATACAAAATTAAAAAATTCCAATGAAAAAAATTTTTAATGTTTTTATCATAATCATAAATTTAAAGATACTTGTTTAAATAAAATCACAATATGAAACATAAAATAAGAATCTCTATTTTTTTTGTAAAATGAATTGTTTATCTAATAAGCCTTATGTAATTTGTTATATCGGAGAACATTGTAACAATAATTTTTCGTACATATAATGATATATGTGAAAGGAAATGCAGAGAAGACCATATTTTAAGAAAACGAATGATAGTTGATAAAGTTGTCTAGAAAGGAATTCCAGAAGTTCCAAGATTTTCCAACTAATCGTTACTGTTGTTCTTCTCAAGTTTTTTAAGATGGTACCTTTCATTATCTTAGGTCAAGTTTTCCAGTACTCAGACTTATGCAAGAAAATGGATATTTTCGTTTCATTTTAAGTTTCAGTAATGTCAATTGTTACTTATAGCATTACAAATGTACATTTATAACTAGCTCTAATAGTTTCTACCAAACATATCCTAGCCACAACTTTATACTTCCATGCTGTTGCTCAGACATTCATGCATTCACCCACAGTTTTCACCTTGAAAAATGTGATACAACATAGTAATTCTAAATCCCCGTAACAATTTTCCTTAGAAAGATATTTCTTCTTATCTAAAAGCATATTCATGTATTTCAAAACATTCATCCTTGTTCGCCAGACTTAAAGTATGTGGCATTCACATTGTTTTTTCCTGAATAATCACTTCCAATAATATACACGTTTGTAGATTATTTTTTCTTTATTATTTGGATAGATATTTCACAATTATGATTCACAGTCGATGATATCATTATATGATAATATATATATATATATATATATATATATATATATATATATATATATATATATATATATATATATATATATATATATAATATATATATATATATATATATATATATATATATATATATATATATATATATATATATATATTACATATATATATATAAATATATATATATATATATATATATATATATATATATATATATATATATATATATATATATATATATATATATATATATATATATATATATATATATATATATATAAATATAATATATATATATATATATATATATATATATATATATATATATATATATATATATATATATATATATATATATATATATATATATATATTATGATATCAAAATATTTAAAAATGAGGAATCTTTAAATCATATATTTGCATTGAAAATTATCTGCATTTTCCAAAGTAATGGAAATGCTTGTTTTAATTCATTAAATTGTTGTCTTCATCAAATAAATTAAAATCAATTGTATCGCGCTAATAGTAAATATTTTGAAATGATATTGGGTATAATATCTTCAGTAATAAACGTTATATATATGAAAAAGGCGATACATAAAATAAGTTACATTAAAATGTCAATAGCATCAGATTTTGTAAGTAGCAATATTAAGCCTCATTTTTAGAACGCGCATGCTTCTTATCAGAAATTTTTACAGCATTATTTTACAAACTTTAAAAAATATTACGAATTACAAACTTTTGAAGAGTCAGTGCAATGATATTTATTATTTCACATTTATCGCTTTATTTATTTCCCCTGAAATAAGTATCATATATTGTATAAGTTGAATAACCAAACAATTAAGATATTAAAAAATATTCAAAAGAATACCAAATATTAAAAAATATTAATTTACTTCATGATTTAAATTACTTTGAAGGACATACCTTCCAAATGAATATTAGATTGTCGCTGGTAGAAATTAGTGTGCATATCAATTAAATCAAATAGAAATATTTACATTGCAAATATTAGGTTGGTGCGTATGAAATGTCGGATTCTTAAGTGATTGTATAAAACTACATATCTTTCTTCAAAAGCTGTTTATTCAATCAAAGTATGCTCCATTCGCTTCAATACACTTCTCCCAACGAGGTTTTAAAGCGTAGATGCCTGTCTTAAAAAATTTTGGTCTTTAGAATTAATAAACTCTGATATCGAGTTTTTAGACTGTCTTCATTTTCATAGTGTTTGCCCCTTAAAAACAGCTCTAAATGCTTGAAAAAATGAAAATCGGTCGGCGAGAGATCCGGTGAATATGGTGGATGCTGCAATGATGAGCATACGTTTAACCGATCCAGCTTATTTCGCTCTGTCAGTGCGTGCGGTACCCACTTGTCCATCTTCTTAACCTTGCCAATCTCAGAAAGGTGTCTCAATATCGTTGTATGGTCAACTTTCATCCTGATAGCAAGTTCCCTCGTGGATACGGCTGGATCCGCTTCCACTAGAGCCTTCAGGTCATCATTCTTCACAGACGTTTTGGGTCTTCCGCACGGCTCATTTTGCAGTGAAAAATCGCCAGTCCGAAATTTTTCGAACCAACGCTGCACTTTCCGATCGTTAACCGTATTCTCCCCAAACGCTTGGTTTATGTTGCGTGCAACTTTTGCAGCACTATTACCAAGTTTGTACTCATATAAGAAAATAACGCGAATGTCGGCAGAATTCATATCGGCAATAAACTCAAAAGAAATAAAAAAGGGAAGACCTTCGAGAAAACCTATTTTGCTGAAATGAGTCTCTGGCAATGGACAATACGAGTATGAATGAGGTTATGCCAAATACAAAAGTATAACGAAAACAGGGAGGAAAACGTCCGCATGTAAAGAGAATCCGACATTTCATACGCACCAACCTAATAGAAACATTTCATTTGTTGCAGCACATGCAGTATTTTAGCATTTCAATTTGCTTACCATCTCCTTAATATTTGTTGGTATATATTTCAGTCTCTTTATCATCGAAAAAGATCATTTGTCAAAATTTTTTCACTTCGCTTAAATTTATTTTTTACCAAATTAATCGAACAGGAATGTTTAAACAGAAAGACTTTTAAAACATAATAATTAATTTGAATGTGCGCGTTTCATTAAATCTAAATAAAATATATTTACTTATGAAATTAATCAATGTAACTTTAAATAATTATAAAAACTTGCTTTGATTTAATATTATGCAAATACCAAAACATTATTTCATAATCGATATCATTAAAACTTGAATATTTTTATAGACATCTAAATTACATATATAAAGAAATGTATTTAAGAAATTTGATAGCTGTTTGCATAGCGTATGCATTAGAGATATCCAGGTGCCTTTCATTAAAGTAAAATACTCTGAATATTATTTTAATATTTCATTTATAAAATCAAAATGTTTTGTGTTATATTACAATATTAATCAAATTCATTTAATTTTGCTTAACTTATTGAGAAAAAGATATTGTCATTTATATTTACTTTTTAATACTTTACTAATAAATTTGTGTTTGTTAATTTTAATATATAATTGCACAAAACAGCTGTAAAATATGTAATTGTAACATAAGTTATATGTGACAGTTGCCAATTGATTTCTAAACAATTTATTTATAATGTTTTTATTGAATTAGTATTTTATGTCATCAACAATAGTAAACTACTTCACATGAAATATACACCAGCCATTATTTTAAAGATACAATGTATAACTTGTTTGATATACCATAATTTCACATTGAACGCACATATATCTAACATGATTTTTACATAAGTGTGCTATTTGTACATTAATCAGCTCTCACATCACAAAAATATTTCAAAATGTAGTTTGCAAAATATCAAGTAAGAACCACTTTACGCTGCACTTGGTGATAATAAAAACGAATAATTTCAATAAATAACGAAAAACTGTAATGAGTGCTCAAATACAGAAGTTATTGCTTGCAAGCTTCACCATAAAATCTGTCTTGGGGTGGTGATTTGCTTGATTCATTATTATGATGCTGTTAATAATGAGCCAAAAACAAAATCTGAAATAGCGAAAATGAAGTCACCATTTTTTAACTAACACGGCTAAAGTCAATTAGATGTTGCATTATTATAATTAGCACTTTCCATTGCATTAAAGTTATGTCACACAGCATTTATACAAAATCCGTGTGGAAAATACACAATACGTACGTTTACAAGCTTATTCAATTTAGAACTTTTATATCAATATTTTTCACAATAGTTATCTCATTTGGAAAAATTAACACAGTCAAGAGATTAAAGTGTACGTTTTCATGTTCTCATAATAGTGCTACATTGTTAACAATAATCTTTTTAATATTGATAAAAGGTTTGTACATTGCATATAATTATGTACAAAATTTAACATTTAGAGTTAGCCAAAAACTTATAATCTCTTCTCATCATCATGATGCTTTCTGTTGATGGAATATTAAACAATTAATTTTGATCTTTTTCTATAAATTTTTTTGATTTTAAACAATTTATTTTTTATCCAATCTTGGATAAATTTTGAATATTGCACACTACTATATAAAATAAATTACAAAACAATAGCAATATATACAGCAAAATCGTGAAGTACACTCAATTAAATTTCATATGTCTACACATTGAAATTACTAATGTATAGATATGATAATATATTTAACATATCACCAATATAATCAAATAATTAATTTATTTATTACGTATTTGAAAATTTCAAATACTGATGAACCAATACTGAGTTCACATTCGACATTCTGTAAAAATGAAGGATTTTCCATTAATCTGCCTTGGCTAAATGTACAATATATTATTTAAAACTGATTAAGTTGCAAAATATTACCACAGGTATATTTAGATTACTATTTTCGAAAAATTTCAGTAACTCTGTAAAAAGAATAGTATAGAACTTACCAAATTAAATACATCAAAATTAAAATTATATTAAAAAAATCTTAACAATGCAAAAATTCAAATATGACAAAAATATTAATATTTTTCATTTAACTGTAAATCATAGGGGAATATTATTATTGCATTTCAACTAATATTTTAACATACATTTTAACAAACCTGGAAATTGTTATAATACAGCATAAGATTAACCAAATATAGAGCAAAAAGATTTGTATAGAATATAATCATTTTCTTATCAAGTTATTTCCAGAATATGCATTACAAAAAAAAATCACAATTACAGTTATAGTAAAAATATAAATATATTAATTTAGGAATTTTGAGACAAATCCAAAATATATTTTATTTATATTAAATTGCTTAATATATTTTCAAAACTGGCTATCATAAAACAGATAAAACATAAGGATAGTAGTTATTTTTACACGTAAAATAATAATTATGATTAGCTAATATAAATTTTTAATCAACATATTTTGTAAAGTAACATTTAAAAATAACAGAAATATTTATATAATAAATAAGTAATTATAATAAATAAAATGAGCACCTTATGTTTGATCTGTTACAAATTAAATACAAACCATGTTTTATGAAAATGCAAGATTGTAATATGCGTTAATTTTCTTAAATTTATTCGTCAACAATAAGTTATCAAAAATAAGATAACTGTGAGAAGTCTAAGTAAAAATATTCCTCTAAAAATTTTATATTTTAGTTAATAAATGTTTCTGTTCTTATATTCTGGATATTTCGTGACTTAAAAAGAAACATGAGTACCACAAGATAAAGATTAACAAAATATTCTAGTATTATAAAATGTAAATCATTGTATATACACATTTTAAACAAATTTTCAAATATTTCCTCATTGAATAAGGATATATATATATATATATATATATAGGCAATAAGACCATTTTCTATATTTTTACTGTAGTTAGTCACAATTAAAACATCATGTCTATCACACAACTGATATTTGATAATAAAACATCTCGGGATAATTAATAATGAATATTTTGAAATTACCACTTTTAACAAAGTTCAATATTATATTTATGATTTTAAGAAAAAAAATTTACCTGATTATTATTTACAAAGAATAAATTTTTTATATTTGCAGTAAAATGATATGTTTAATAAAATTAGAAAAAATATTTTATAATAAATGTCAACAATTTAAGTAAAATTTAAATCATGAATATCTATTCGGCCTTTTTTAATATATATACTTATATTTAAATTAAATAAAACTAATCAATTAAATAATAATAATTAAAGTCTTAAGAAGAATAAATATTTATTTCATTTTAGGAAAAATTTTCTTGAGATTTTAATATAAGGTTATCTTATTTTAGGGCTAATTTTTTTTCTGACATTCACGTAAAAGGATTTATAAAAATTTTGGGGAAATATTATGCTTTACTAGCAAACTGTTATGGTTATGTAATGAGATATAAAATAAAAGACATGAAACTATATGTTTAAAAATATACATTTAATGCTACAAGCTTTCTTAATTCCCTTAATATTAATGTATGATTCTGCAATTTTGTTTATTTTAAATATATTATTATCATTAAAAGAGAATAATCGAAACCTAGTTTTAAATAAACACGTATACTGAGTTATTTTAACTATTTAAGCAATAAATTTAAGTTTTCTTAAAATATATTTTTGTGAAACTTAATATAGGTACAATGTTTTTTCTTCCTTAACCCATTCATTATACAGTTAATTTTATTTACATTTAAAAATAAATTTTACTCAGTGAAGATAAAATTTAAACTTGAAATTTTATATTTTAAAATCAAGAGATTATTTTTCAAATATTTTAAATACGATATCGAAAACTTATAAATTTACTGAAGGCATGAGAATAAGTATAAATTAATTATTTAAATACATCACTTCAGATGCGTATGTGTTTACTGCAATTTCATTTTTAATTTTTTATATTAAATGGAGCATTTTATACTGTTACTTTGTATAACCTATTTTTAATTAAACTTGCATGTATGTTAAAATGACTAAAAGCTCTAATAGGTATTTCTGATTAAAATTACTTTCAATGATTACAATGTTTAGAAAATTAAAAACATTTCACATCTTTAATGCGTATAATTTGTATTCGTTTCTATAATATCAGTTTGCATCATTAAATTAATAAGAAGTATATAAAATATGTTTTCTTAATTTGATTGAAAAAAATAGTGAGCTTTATTTTTAAAAAAATTATCATGAGAATTTTTTTAAATGAAGCTCACCATTTATTTCAATTCAATAATTGTTTTTTTTAAAAAAATCTTATCGTCTTGTCATTCATAATATTCACTTTAATAATACTTTTTTTTGAAATTTACTCATTTAAAATTATGGCTAATTTTCTATATCAAACAATATATTGTTCTGTCTTAAAACATTTTTTAAATTAGGAGTGTATTGTTTATTTTAAAAGTGAATTTAATAATTCATTTTGATTAATTTAAATGTCTTGGTTTTATGATATATTTTTAATAAGTAAAATGATTTCATTATCTAATCAGCATAAATTAATTACATGTTAAAATGTTTAATATCAATAAAATATTTGTGGTAATCACATATTCTTTTAACGAAATTGTATAAAATCCTTGTTACTAGTAATAAACATAATTATATGTACATATGCTTACAAATTCACTCTATTCAATGATGAATCTTAATACTTCTTCCTGGACATCTCTTTTCTTTAAAATATATGACATTCGAAAGAATCATTCAACATAATGGAACCCTTTGGAGTAAAAGGTTTACCTATACAAAATTTGAATATTTATTTGCTAATTTATTATAAATTAAATAAATGTAAAATAATTTTCTAAAATATTTATTGGTTAATTTTATTTTTATTTTTATCTTCTTGTTTTAAGCTATTAAATGAAAACAATTTTAATATAAGGATGATGCCTAGAAATTATTTGAAATATTTTGCAATGTCCTGACTATAGTATTTCAAATTTTAAAATACATTTATATCTCACTTATAGTTTTTTTAAATATGACTACAATTTGTGATATTTATTCTAAATTTATTAGTGAAAGAATCATGTTGTTTTTTACACAATACGCACAAGGATATTTTCCAATGACAAAGTATTACTTGGAATGAAACTTTGAATTTAAATTTAAGCAAAAGATTAAACTTTTGTATTAATAAATCAAATATGATACATTTTTTGAGTGTTAGTGATTTTTACTAATGATATTAAAATTTATTTTAATTATTTTCTAATATTTAATAGTTTTTATATTAGTATAAGTTGGAAGTAACAAGGGTTCCATTTAGTAAAACTGTATAATTTTCTCTACTTCCGATTCAAATTTAAATTCCAGGCACTTTCTTGTCTTTGGCAAAATGGAAGACAAGATAACAAGTATTAAAATTCACAATAATACATAATTCCTTTAATTTCACAAGATTTAGTTAAATATTGTATTTAAATTACAAATTACATTTTTAGGAAATATATTTTAACAAACAGTGCATCTACAGCACACATGTAATGTAATGAGAGATGATTATGAAGGAGTTATATATTTAAGGAAGATGTATTAACTTGATTTCTCTGTAGCCATCAAACAACTATTAAACAGTGCACAGCCAAGAACGGGCAAACTAGCTTAAGGCTTAGAAATCCTTTATATTTCCCAGCCTAAATCTCATGAATCAAACAAGTACATTTTTCAAGCTTCATATTTTTGGCCTCTGATGAATGTTGCAAAAGCAGTGTAGAAGTCAGTTGGATTTACTTAAAAAGTATTTTTCTAAATGCTCTACGAAAGTCTCGATTGAAAATTGTGTAAATAATTGGATTTAGAGCAGAGTTGCAATATCCTAACCAAAAAGCTACGGCAAATCCTGTAGGACCAATGTCACATGCTTTACAAAGAGCTTCTAATACATAGAGTACAAAAAAAGGTAACCACGCCAATATAAAAGAAGCCATGATTAAACCTAAAATTAAGGTTGCCCTCCGTTCTTTAGCTTTTGCTATTCTACGTTTTTGTCTTTCAGCTTCAGTGGTTGGCTGTCTTTTAGGAATTTCTTCCGGTGGGATTTTTACTTTCTTCTTCTTTTTCTTTTTTGAATTTGAACTTTCTCCTACATCACTGACGTCTTCCTCGGACCTACCCAAATCTGCAAGTGAAAGAGTGGACCCAAAGGGAGACTTCAAAAACTTGGGAGTTTTGAGCAAAGATGTCCTTCGTGCTTGTGGCTCTTTCACCGAAAGAAGACACTTTTCTGTAGATTCGTTTCCTTTTTTGTCGATGTTAGACGACGAAGACTTGCACAAGCTATTAGTTTCTGAGCGAAAATCCTCTTTAAATGACACTCTTTGCGTTTCACTGTCCGAAATTTTAAACTGAGGCATCTGCAGATTTTCAGACTCTTCTATATTTGAACATACATCAGCAGAATTTTCAATTACTATTTCAGGAGCATCAACAACAACAACTGGAGATACTCCTACTTCAGATCGGGTGCCATTAGTTTCTGGTATTTTCGGTAACTCAGGAATAGGAGAGAATGCCTCAAAATCTTTTGAGCGGTCTGGAGGACTCGCGTTACTAAAGCTCGTGCACGTGGTCGTTGTCGTAGATTTGTCTTTAATAGGATCATTTGTCAATTCCGTGGCAACAAAAGCCGCTTTTTGCTTCTTTTTCAAATGCCTTCTAGCTCGTGATCTTGCAGCTACAAAAATTCTACAATAAACAAATACCATGACAAATGCGGGAACATAAAAGGATCCAAAGGCCGAGTATAACACATAACCGACATCATCGCTCAACAAACACTCCGGGTAGTTGGAGGGCTTTTCTGGTTTCTTCCAACCAACCAACGGAGGTAACGATATGATGGCCGATAACACCCACACACCACAAATCATGAGAATCGACCGGCGAGGAGTTCTTTTCCTGAGATACTCGACAGCATGTGTTACTGACCAATATCTGTCTAAGCTTATAAGGCAGAGACTATTAATGGAGGCCGTACAAAGGAAAACATCCAGAGCAGAGTGAATTTCACACCAAATGCGCCCGAAGATCCAGTAGCCCATGACTTCTTTGGCCAGCGAGAAAGGCATAATAATCAAGCCGACAAGGAAGTCAGATACGGCTAAGGAGGCAATAAACCAATTCTGGACCGTCTTGAGCGCTTTTTCAGTGGCAATGGCAATGCATACCAACATGTTTCCTACCACAATCAGAATCATGATGACAGTCACGAAGAACGACGTCAAAATGATTCTCAGGTGGGAATATCCGCTAGGGTATCCAGAGCCATTCCACCCTGCTTCATAGTCGTCCATTGGACGGTCTCCTATCTGCCATGGATATGAGTCATTCTGGTCAGTAAAATTGTATTCTTCGGATCCATTTAAAGCTTGACGAAAAAGGTTATAGTCAATAGAAAATGCATTTAAAGCGACACTTGCATTCAAATAAATCGACGTATCGTTATCATCCATTGCAACGATGAGAATAGTTACTCAAAATGCGTCAATATACTAAAGATGAATTGAAATTTGAAAAGAATTATATTCTCATGTTGGATATTATTTAAACAGCATATTGTAGCATTATGTAACATTGTCTTCAGTTATCAAAAACTTGTCGTATATTTTGCAATTACAATACAGCCATTCTAATTTGCACAAATCAAGAATGCTTGCTTCATTTTTCAATTCAATTGCAACCTATAAAAACAGAAAAATCAAGCATTATTTTATTTTTAATCATTTTACAAAGCAAGTAAAATTAAGAAAACTTAAACATGTCTGTAAAAATATTAAAAATAAAAGACTTATAATATTAATAGCACTTTGTTTAAATATTTTTCTATAAGTTAAAATTACATTTAAGAGCATATTTAAAGTACTTAATTAAAGTTAGCATTTAGAAATCAAAGTTAGTTTAAAACAAAAATGTTAAGAATAATATGACACAAAATTATTGATTTTAATTCAATATATTTATATTATATACATTACATTTGTTGCTGAAATAAATCAAATAGTACCTCAATCATCAAATATCACTAACAGTCTCTTAGATTTTGAAAATTAGAACAGCCCTAATTTATTTTATAAAATATATGAATTTATTTGCAATTTATAATATTATATTATTTTATGAGAAAAATATAACATGAAAAATTTGCATATTTGCCTTTTTCAAGAATATAAATATTTATATCTTAAGCAATATAAGTTGACAATAAAAATTTTCAGTGAGTGCTATTTAGATTTGAATGATATAATGAAAGTTTTCAAAATGATTAATAACAATGTACAGTATATTGAACTGCACATCATATATCGACTAATGTGATATTTTTTATAAAGAATTCTAGAATTCAATGAGTAAGTTTTTTTGATGTTCCTTAAAAATTTATATTTTAAAACGTATACAAAAACTATACAAAGTCACATATGGTAAATAAAGTAATTATAAATTATTAAAATTTTAGAGCCACAAATAACGTGCTCATTCATGTTACGATTGAGTAAAAGTTGCTTATAAAAGCTGAGAAATATAACATACCCTTATCATACATAAAATGATATGGCATTTTTTCTGCAAGTGCAAATCGGAAAACATTTAAAAAATGACATTTAATTAATTCTTAGAAACTGATAGTCTGATAGGTGTATTTTTAATAGCTTTCGACTAAGAATGTAGTTTACCGTAAATAAGCATCAGATGTTTAATTTTGGAAGATGTGTAGTTTTTAAATTAAAAAAAATAATTTTGAGTATTCCATTTGCTACGGGAATATACCAGAGACATGAATTACCAGAGCTAATATTAAAAAGAAGAAATATTGAATGTAAACTTTTGTAGATGGACAGATAACGATGTAAAGGAGCCCGGCCTTTACCTATTGATTATCGGGTAGATTTTCTTTAACATCACAAGATTAATCGACACCTTCAATGTTGTGCCATGTGCGTCGACCGAAAACCTCATTATATAAATAATACTGTAGCTTTTGATGCCTGTGGTGAGGCATCAAAAGCTACAGCATCCTGTGCAATAGGATCTGCATCACAGTTCATAAAGAGAACAAATTTAATATACATTTAATTATATTAAAAAATAGTTGTTACGACTCGAGAAAAAAGACGTTCTTGATATTGAAAATACTTTATTTAAATACTAAACTACCACTAAAATACACTATTTACAAGAAGAACAAAGATATTTCCATTTTAATATTTTATTTCGTGAATTTAAATGCTTAGAAGAATCTTAACTACTTTTGCTTTTAATCTTTAATTTAGAACAATCAAACTTAATGTTGCCAATCTAAAAATTAAAGTTCAGAAAAATAAATAAATATGAGTTACAACATACTCCCACCTTTGTATTGTGAAGGATCTTGCTTAACAATACAAACAAAATTAAACTAAATTACTTAACAAAAACAAAATTAAAGTCACTAGTTTAGTGTATAAATCTAGTCGTTTCACAGGACGGACACGTCGACCACACTGAGTATGTTTATCTCTATCTGGACTGACAGCATTCTTAGGTGTTTTTGACACATGAGTCATCACTTCAGGAATGTCATGAGCTCCATTTGGGGCATCACTTGCTGACTCCCTAGCCTTCAGAATATCCATCGGTATTTCATTCGCATGGAAAAATGCGATGTACTGGACGGATGATTTCTCGATTTGCTACTCGCAATTTTGCAACTCTCTCGACATTATCCTTGTCTTTGAATAACTCCAAAACTAATCCAAGAGGCCAATTCAATCTTTTGGTATTATCACAACCGACGAGTACTATTTCTCCAACAGAAATTTTCTTTCGCTTTGATTTTGAAACAGGATTACGTACAAGTTCACCTAAATATTCCTTCTGAAAACGTTTTCGTAAGTTGTCCCTTATACTTTGTACATAGCGGACTCTTTTCAATAAATGCTTTGAATAAATTATGTCTAAGTCTTGTACTTCTGATCCTTTAATATCTTGTATGAAGTGGGCTGGAGTTATTGCTGTCATTTCATTTGGATCATCGGAAACATATGAAAGAGATTTACTGTTGATGACGCTTTCCACGTCACACAAAATTGTGAGCATCTCTTCGTACGTCACGCAAGCTCTTCCCAAACATTTTCGTAAAATCTGTTTGATGCTTCGAACCATCCTCTCCCACCATCCACCAAACCATGGTGCAGTGGGTGGGCAAAAATACCATTTGATCTTTTGCAAAGCACAATCAGATTGTATTTCTTCCCAATTCAAGGATTGAAGGGCTCGTGAAGTTCCAGTAAAATTCGTACCGTTGTCAGAATACATTACTGAACATCTTCCTCTCCTTGCAAAAAATCTTCTCACTGCTTGCATAAATGTCTCAGATGATAAAGATCTAACAAGCTCTAGGTGAACTTCTCTGTAAACGGCACATGTGAACAGTACAATCCATGCCTTCATACCTTGGCGTAAGAATAAAAGTCCAGCCAAATCAACGCCAGTGACTTGAAATGCAGCAAGGCATTTAGTTCTATCTAAAGATAGAGGTGCAGTATCAGACTCCACTGGTTTACTTGAGTACTTCTTGCAAATAACACATTTGCTTATAGTCTCACGAACTATCCGTCGCCCTCGAGGAATCCAGTAATGTTCTCGAATGTGGTTCAGAGTCGTTTGAACACCACTGTGCCTAACAGTTTTATGAACATTTTCAATGTAACGTCTCACAATTGGGTGATCGGGAAGTACAGTTGGTCTCTGAAAAGTATCTGGATCTTCACCCAAAATCAATTTAGTTTCAACTTTTATAATTCCAGATTCTTCATAAAATCGCACTGATTTGGCATATTTTTCCTTTAACTCAGACATGAGTTCTCTTTGAACTACTCTTATGATGGCAAGTTCAGCTTTCTTCATTTCTTCACATGTTAACTCTGATGTGATTCGCAGAGAATTCTTTTTAGAATTATGTAAAAATCGTAAAATCCAGGCAATCATACGGAGAATCTTAGGATAACTTGAGAAACATAATAACCTATCCCCAAATTTTCCTTTTGTATCTACACTCAGATTTATCAAGACAGTCTTGCGTCGTTCCAACATAGCTTCTTCGGGAAGAGTTATTTCAGAGTAGGGCCAAAGTTCTGGTGACTCACGTAACCAGTCTGGACCCTCCCACCATTTACTTCGCAAGATATCAGACCAGTTGCAAGATCTGGAAGGCAGATCAGCTGGGTTAATTTCTCCAGGTACATGCCTCCAGTCATTGACATTGGTGAGTTTTCTTATTTCCTTGACTCTATTTCCAGGGTTCCTTTTTGGTTATCCACCCTAACACTACCATGGAATCAGTCCATAAAGTTGTCTTCAAAGGCAAGTTTAGATCTTCGAGTATACTGGTAGTCATTCTGGCTCCAATAGTAGCTGCTAACAATTCTAGTCTTGGGATGGTAGGTTTTTGAACAGGTGCTACTCTAGCTTTTGCTGCAACTAATGAAACCTTAATATCGTTATCATTTTCATTTCTTAAGAAGGCGCAACAGGCATATCCATGAGAAGATGCATCAGTGAAAACATGCAAACTAGCTTTATCAGGAGATCCATAGAAAATTCTTCTAGGAATTCTGCATTCTGTAAGAAGATCGATATGCTTAGCCCATCTTTGATATCGTCGTTGAATGTCAAGGGGTAATTCTTCATCCCATCTTACCTTACTGATCCATGCTTCCTGTAGCAGTATCTTTGGGAATAAAGTTGCAGGTGAGGTAAAGCCAATAGGATCATATATACTGTTGACGATCGAAAGTAATTTTCTCTTCGTAATGGCCTCGTCATCTTTTACATCTATTTTGGAACTTACGCAAAACAGCTCATCAGTCTGAGTGTCCCATTTTAGTCCAAGTACATTTTGCTCGGGGCCTTGAATTCCACTGTGAGCCCAACACCTCAACTCGAAGGAGGCAGTATTCATGACATCTAAAGCTTGCTTCTTGAATATCTCTAACTCTTTTTCACTTTCAACACTGACTGTCAAGTTGTCTACATAAAATCCTCCTTTTAACTTCTCAACTGTGTCTTTAAAAGAGTCCTTTTGAAATTCTTCTAAACTAAGGTGGTGTTTTATTGTAGCATTTAAAAGGAAGGGGCTAGATGTCACTCCAAATACTACACGTCTGTGTCTGAAAAATTCCAGTTCTGAACGATCATCATCTTTCCACCAAAGAAACCTCAGGTAATCACGGTCTTCTGATTTCATGTTAAGTTGCAAGAATGCTTGCTTTATATCCGCAATCACACCGATGGCCTGAGAACGAAATCTCGATAAGAGTAGAGGAATCTGTTGAGAAAGACTTGGACCAACACTTAGACACTCGTTCAATGAGGTATATCCAGTGAGTTTAAGGGATGCATCGAAAACTGGACGAATTTTAGTGGTATTACTTGTCAGTTTAATAACTGGTCTATGTGGAAGATAATGACTAGGTCTCTCAATTTCATTTTTTGGAACAATTTCTATGATTTTATCCTTTTTCCACTGCTTGAAGACATCATCATAAGCTTCATAAAGTTTTTCTTTAACAAGGCGTTTGGTTACTGTGCGAAGTCTTGATTCAGCAACATCAAATTTATCGTACACTGGTGGATGACCAGCCAACCAAGGTAAGGCTACTTCGTACCTATTTTCATATCTTTGGACAGTTGCTTTAAAATGTTCCAAGGTTTCTTCTTCCAAAATTTTTGTATTCTTCTTCTCTATGGGATCAATAATTCCTAGAACATCTAATTCCCATATCTTTGGAATTTGGAAGTTCTGCAAACAAACGGAGACCATGGCTATTGTAGAAGCTTTCTTAGCACATCCTAGAATGCTCCAACCGAAAATTGTTTCAATGGCTGATATACCAGACCTAAGAACTTGTACTCTTCCTGTCAGAATTTTTCCAAGTGCATCAGCTCCTAATAACATCTTAATAGGAGGAGTATTTTCACCAATATCTGTTAAGAAAATGCCATTATTTTCAAGTTCTGCCAGCAAATTTTTATCTCTTACTCTTGGAAGAGTCGTGCAGATTTTAGGCTGATCTAATAATAGTACTCGACATGAAGTCTTCCCATTAATACTTCCTATTTCGACACAATAGCGAGTATGTATTACTTCTGGAGTTTGTCTTCCTCCGAAAAGTCCTAGGGACAAAACTTCTTTTCCTGAAGGTGAAAGTTGAAGTTCTTCAGCTAATTCCCTTTCTATGTAGGATTGGTGGGAACCATCATCTAGTAGAGCACGAACATAGTGAATTCTTTCTTTGTTTTGAAGTCTTACCATAAGCGTCTTCAAATAAATGACATTTTGTGAAGAAGGATTTGAAAACAGTGCTGCTGCGTTCACTTCTTCCGGCAGACGTGTAGGAATTTCAGCATCATTTGATCTATTTGTTTTGGACAATTCTGGACAAAGTACTACATAATACCTTTTTTTGCAGATAACACAGCGCACATTTCTGGGACATTTTTGAGCCATATGTCCACCTTTTAAACAAACTAAGCAAACTCCTTTTTTTATGACAGCTGCTCTTTTTTGTTCTTGTGATATGAAAGTAGCTTTTCCGCAATCTTGACTTGGATGATGCTTTTCACAAAATACACATTTAGCTCTTTCCTTCGTAGATGCAATTAAGGCTGAAGCAGAGGGTATGCTATTCTTAAAAGTATCGTTTTCCTTCTTAACTTTAATTTGCGTTCCGAAACTTGAACGAGCTAAATTGATCATTTCCTCACCATTAACCTCCTGTCTTAAAAACTTCATGAGCTTCTCTAGGGATCTTTGACTGCATCCAGCAACTTCAACACTGTCGTTTGAAATACTTGATACCCTATATCTTTCCCAAGCTCTCAAAACATCTTCCGGAAGACAAGATTCAATCAAAGGAGATAAAAAGTCTGCAAATTTTTCTTTAGATCTTCCTAAGGTATCTAAAGCTCTTAAATGTGATTCTAGTTGGGTAGTCAAATCTGTACATTTTCTACCACTTATAGCATTTTCCATCACCATTTTAAGTAATTCACGAACATATACTTGTACTAATAAATCTTCTCTGCCAAATCTTTCCTTCAATAACTCAATCGCTTTTGGATAATTTTGAGCTGTAGGTGGAAAACTTTCAATTAAACTGGCAGCTCTAGATCCTGGAGTAATTTCCTGAATTAAGTATTGAAACTTATCTTCAGCAGGCATCTCTTCATCCTCATGAATTCTCGAAAACTGGCTCCAGAATCCCAAAAAAGCTTTAGTATCTCCATTAAATTTCTGAATTTCTAATTTTGGTAATCGGTACTTACGATTACATGGTGATTGGCTTATTTTGTCATCAGAATTTTCAAAATTTTCAATCTTTAATTTCAGAGAAAAGTACTGTTCTCTATAAATTTCAGCTTCGCCAAAATCCTTAACGTACTCTTTCTCATGTATTTCGTCGCCATCACCAAGTAATAATTCAGAAATTGCATTCTGAGTTTCTTCCAAGCGTTTAAACTTATCAGATAATAATGAACTTAATTCACGAATCTTAGAAAAGTCGACTTTCATTTTCGTAATTTCTTCATTGATAGTCTTAACAGTGTTCGTAAATGTCATACGCAAAGTTTTACGTTGCAATTTCAAAGCATCCATCATAAAGTATTTAACAAACTTAAAAAGTAAAAATATTTACGCCTAAAACTCAAATCGTATTGTTAATACAAAATTCGAATCCAAAATGTACTCTTACTTTCGATTCTTGTCGTGTCAGACGGACGCCATATGTTACGACTCGAGAAAAAAGACGTTCTTGATATTGAAAATACTTTATTTAAATACTAAACTACTACTAAAATACACTATTTACAAGAAGAACAAAGATATTTCCATTTTAATATTTTATTTCGTGAATTTAAATGCTTAGAAGAATCTTAACTACTTTTGCTTTCAATCTTTAATTTAGAACAAACAAACTTAATGTTGCCAATCTAAAAATTAAAGTTCAGAAAAATAAATAAATATGTGAGTTACAACAATAGTAGTAGATATTAAATAGTAAAAATGATAGGAGAAAAGAAAAATAAAGCATCTAAAAACTATCTACATAAGATTCAATCTTGTGGAAATTAAATCCAAGATACTAATCACTAAAGTTCCTGATAAAATTTGAAATAATGAATGAGCTATACCGATAAAAATGCATTCAATGTAAAACTATTTTGAATGTGTAGAAGGATCAAATTCTTGGTTACGATGTTTCTGTTGCCAATCTTGACATAGTTTAGTCCCTTTAGTGGAGAGGAATTGTTGATTATAGATTATTTTGCTCCTTCAATATGCATTGTTGGTTCAGAATTTAATGAAAGTTGCCTCAGTTTTAGAAAGAATGTCTTTTTATTTAGATATTTCTAGTTAAAATACAATACTTTATGTTATTACATTTATTTGGATTTATTGCTTTTTATTTGGATATCTCTCATAATTTAATCTATGGATTTCCTCGCAATCCACATTAACAGTTCGTGCTTAGTGTCTTCATTATTCTATGAAAGTATAGGGGAAAGGGTCCATGATTTGTCGGCAAGTAAGTGAAAATGGATTGGTATATAAATACTCTGCAGACACTGTTTTGAAAAGATGTAGGTCCATCTTCCAGTAGTTTAATTATCCATAAATATCGCCTGATATTGAGAAGTCTCTTGTTAATGATATCTTTGAGGTGTGAAGAAGGTAATTTTAAATATATTATTGATAAGTTGATATCTACAGCTGCCGATTTTGCCTTGGAATCAGCAAGTTCATTTTCTATTGGGCCTACGTGGGCTGTGGTCCAGGAAAATAAAAGCTTATTATTGTCAGAACTTATTAGGTATTGGATATTACTTATAATTTGCTATTTATACAGCGGATAGAGTAATGAAAGAAATGTAGAACCGCTATCAATCCATATTGTAGCATCACAGTGAATTCACAGCCATCAAATGTCATGGTTGCATACCAATTAGAACTTAAAGAGCTGATGTTGAAGCAATATTGAAACATCTAGAGATAAATAAAAGGAATTGCCTTTGAAGAATCTCTAAATGTTTCATTTTATCGAGCTGTAGGTGGATAATACTATGCTAAGTATATATCTGTGGCAGTTTTTTCCACGATGGTTTTGTAGCTTATTTTGGTGATTTTGCTTTTTAATCCCCATTTTTGCTCGACCATAGAACTTAGTCTTTGTACTATTTGCATAGTTTTAACTTATTGGTTTCTGAAATGTGGTAGGAATGACATCTTATATTGTCAACAGTTATTCCCGAATATTTTAGTGCTTTAACATGTCTTAAACTAGTGTAATGTAGAAAAAGTTTGGGATTAAATTTTAATTACTTTTTGCCTTTCCTATAATCATTGCACCTGATTTCTGACATAAAATTTCCAATTTCAACTTTTTGCAAATAGGGGTAAACGGGTGAATAAATGCAGCACAATTTATTTTTAGTTCTTCTTTATTACCTGATACTATTCAAAATAGTTTCCTCCACGATGGCAATTATTTGGGTGTGTGATTTCAACAATTTACTAAGGACTTGATTTTTTTACACATTCCATAATATGGGTCCACCTATTGAAACTTGAGGGCATTTTTTGGTGTGAGAAAATTGATATTTTTTAATCACATAAAGTCTGTAATTTTCTATCATTCAAACAGCTGTAGATACATTTAGTGATGTTAGAGAAAGCCTTATAATCTACTAAGGACTGCTTAACACCTAACTACCACAAGAATCGAACGCTTGCCTTATATCAAGTGACAATAGTGCTATGCATAAGTTATTTGTTTGATTTTTTTGGTAATTGATATAAATGAGTTGAATGCATTTTCTAATGAAAGATTTCAACTAAAACCGTATTGCCTACTTAGTAGAAAATTGTTTTATATAGAGAGTATTTTAGTCAATTTCTAATTAATTAAGAAAATTTTTTGATTGTTGATGTGTACTAATTTGTGTTGCTCGTACGAAGTGATTACTTCCGATATAGTATATACTGTTTGTACGATAGTTTATAGTTTCGGGGTTTATTTCAAATCCTGATCCTTTCCTGTTTTCGTCAGAGCAATTTATGCATTTCATTTTAATTGATGCTCATTCGTGCGTTACATGAGTTACACAACATTTACATCAGTAGTGATGTTTGTGAGCGAAAATTTTGAGTGATATGGCGATAATCTTGGCAGTATATCGAGATAGTGTAAGGTAAGTATACTGTTTTTGAATTAGTTTATACGCAGAGTTTTTGCTAGTTCATTCAATTATATAATTTGAAATGTTTTCTTTACTAAAAGTTTTTCTTAATTGTACTGCTCTTATCTCTGTATTGTTATATTTGTCATGCAGATCTTCCTTTATCGAATTAACAATTAGATCTTTCGAAGTTCCTTCTGTTAGATTTAATAAAATTATTTTTGTTATCTGTAGTCGCTTATCCCCCACTTCTTTTTGGTGTTCTCGTCATTTTTGTTTTAAGTTTAAACTGTTGTTCTTTTGGATTTTATGTCGATGTTATTTTTTGTATCATTTTCGTATAAATCGTAGATGGCCTTAGGACGTATGATTGCATTTACCTCTTACAATTTTTCTAGAATTTGTGATTTTAAATGATTTTTCACGATCAGTGCTGGACGTTTTTCTAATACTTAGTAAAATGTTTGTGATAGCGATCGATAATTTATTTCAGTGCGTTGATTATCTTTCAAATTATCAATTGCAAGATAAAATTCTTTTTTTTTTTTTTTAATTAAGATATTATTTGGTCAGTTAATATGTTTAATAGGGTAGTGTTGTGCTTTTCGCCAATATCATCAGGAGTATCGAAAGATTTACTTGACACACTTTCAACATTATCTTCATTTAAATGATAAATAATTGATTTTTTCAACTAATAATTTTCAAAGCTTTATTTTACTTTGTTTTAGGTAAGTACATACTAAGTTTATTTCTCGATTGAATGATTCCGTTTAATCTTTTCTACAACAACAGTAATTGTATTTGCCTTTCTTTAACATATTTTTAATTTCTTATGATTTTCCCTCTAATTGAAAGCTATCATCATTAACCATCCCTATTTTATTTTTGTTATTTTAGTGCCACTTATATTTGTTTTTGTCTTTCTCTATGTAGACCAATCGAAAGTGACCCAAATGTCATACTCACAAATCAGCTCGTGCATCACTTTGTCCTGTTATTTGGAAGAGTGTGGGGCTAGGAGACAGTGAGGCAGATTCCTGCGAGAAAGGGGGGATAAATCGGATTAATAGAGGAATGTCAATTAGGAAACATTTTAATAGACGTCCCGTTTTTATAACACTATTAGGGATGAAGATATTGAGATTTAAGATTTAATATAGTAAAAATAAATATTATATTTAAATAAACCTTCAAAATTTTATTTCAATTACAGCAGTTTGTTGAGGTACTATCAACAGTACAACATAATGTGTTTTTATTCCACTGATATAACACCAATTTTCAAATCAAGACTAGTTTTTGTTATTTATTATTCCATTGATTATGCCGTAAAATATTTTTTTTTTATAATTTTAACATCTTTTTCAGTTTAAATTAAAATTTCTTCTTCCTTTAATTTTGTAACATATGAATTAAGTCTTGTCATGAGAGTGACCGATTAAAATAGTTAATTATTTTCAATTGTTATGAAAACATGTTAAATGAATTAAAAATAATTTCATAAATATACGTAAGGTAATATAAATCAAATACTAGCGGCAGATAATCCCTCAATACTTAAATTAATTCAGAAAATAATGTCTTAAAACCATAGAGTAAATTATTTGTGTGAAAAAAGAGCATATTAAGTAGCTGTTACCTTAAACTGAATTGGATTCTAAAGTGTCAGCATTTTCTTTTAACCATAGCACGACAATAGACAACATGATTAACAATAGACAACATGACTCCAACATATTCACATATCATTTATAATGCATCGATGATATTAACCTCTTGATAAATGTTGCACAGGCAGTTTTATTTATTTCTTCCTTTGGGCAAAATATTAAATTTTATAAGCAATTTAGACAGAAGTAAAAAAAATTATTTAGAGTTATGACAAATTATTAACTTAATTTACTCTATAAAAATGAAATCAATTAAAAATAATTATGTTATACATATTTCCCAAATAGATTTATAAAATATGTGGTACGCATTTTTCTAGAATATATAAATATATTATGTTTGAAAAATAAATGCTTGTCCTTTTATCAGATTACTAGGTATTTTTAAATTACTCAAAATTAATTGAATGTTTTTTTCATGTTTTATGACTATTTTAGAGATTTGGTTATCAAAAGAAATCCAAATATATCTTGAAAAGAAGATGTAATGTTACAATTTATAGATCATTAGTTATTTTCAAACACAGATTTGAGATTATAATTTATGCATTTTATCATATTGAAACAAGCAAAATTTATTTCATTTTTTATATCCAAATAAATAAAGTTTACTTCTCACTTTAAAAAATTATATATATATATATATATATATATATATATATATATATATATATATATATATATATATATATATATATATATATATATATATATATATATATATATATATATATATATATATAAAGTTTAAAACTATTTAATACTGTACCAATAAGCATTTTCAATGTATTATGCTAAAGTAAAAGAAAAAAATCATTTTTTTTTAAAAAAACCTAATTTTTATTTAATTGGATTTCCGAATGCAATATAAATTTATCAATGAATACATATACCGTATTTATTTTTTTAAAAATGTATAAACTTGATTGTTAATTAGTTTTATGAATTATCAAAGTAATATTAATGGTTATTCCAAAACATTTAACCATTATTACTGGAAACAATTTAAATATGGATTAAACTTTTATGACAATTAGTTTTCCCCATATTTAAAAATGTCTGCAATAATAATGTTTTTACTCATATATTTTTCCCCATTAGCATTTATTTTGAGTTTAAAATAATATATCATCATATTTACGATGATGAAATTGTTTCTTTCACAGAAAACTCTGGGGAATTATTTATTTTGTATGATCTTTTACTTCTTATTCTCAATTGTAAAAAGAAAATGTTCTAAATTAATGCATTTGAATTAATAAATAACTGTTGAATAAATGATTGCTATAAATATTTGCAAAAGAATGTTAAAATATTAGCTTTGATCAACTAAGCAAATTGGATATACAAGCATTTAATTAAAATATCTAATTAATAACTGATATTAAACATCTTTATTAATTAAAAACATTTTATTGCAATGGAATGTTTTTGACTGCAGTAAATAATCGAAGCATTTTTGTTTCGCAAATATCATCAAATAATGTCTTTGTTTGTGTTAATATGGGTGTCTATTAATATCGGTTAATATATGGTTTCTAAATCAAAAGTAAACACTTTTGATTTAGAAACCATAAATGCTTTATGGAATCTGACACAACTTGTAAATCATATATTTTTATATAATGTATTGTACAAAAGTCTTCAGAATTTTCCGTATCAAGTGAAAAAGTAACAAAGTTTAGCAAACTGTGTTTATGATAAATCATTCGCAATAATTGTATCCTAAATTTTCAAGAGTTAGTTACAAGGCACTAATATTGATTAAATTGAATATTTAAATCTGACTTGCATCAAAACTAAACCTTCAGGAACAAGGTAATTAGAAAATAGAAGGCAGCATATCTTATAGTATGACTACGAAAAGGAACAAACTTCATTTAAAACACGATAACAAAGTAAAGGAAAAAGTACAAAAAACATTTTACGGCTATCACACAATTTAACGCAATGATAAAAGAAAACTCAGGCATTGAGTTATATTGAGATTATTGCTTTATGAGCCGATTAATAGCTTCTCTTTCTTTTATTTTCATCTAGTCTAGTTTCTCTATCGTTATCGTTAATACACCCGGGAGAGGGCGGGAGTTAGACTCAGGGAAGAAATTCGATTGTTCCACATGAAAAGTTATCCAAAGTCTCAATACTTTATTCTTAGTCTTAATACCAGTTGTAGGAACTCATCTTGTTTTTATATTTTGCCCAATGTGACCACATAAATGTTACTTACGATTGCCAAGAATGCAAGTTTAAATTTTTATTTGTAAATATATCTTGGAACTGGGAAACAAAATAATAGAAAATCTACGATATTGATCCCTTAAATAGAGAGGAAATTTTTGCTAAAAATTGTTTAATAGGAAGCATATTTAAATAAAAGTACATTAAATAGTAATTTTATTATTTTAAATTGTTGCTAAATATTATTTGTTTTTTAAATTATAAAATATATTTTGATTACAGTTGAATTTTATTAAACTCTCTCAACTACTACTAATATGTGTGATGAAGAAGTTATTTCGTCATTCTCATTTAATTTTATTAGCTTCTGCTATTTTAAGGCGTGTTATATGAAATAGTTATCTTCAGACTAATATTAATTTGAACTGATATACAAACTTTCATTTCTTATGTTGGATATTCTATTTTGGGGATTCATATTTTTTTTGTTCCAGAATTCTTAAAATTATTTAATTGTATGATAAATGACATTGTAGATAGGATTGTTAATACATTAAATCGATCGGCTTAAATTCTTGTTTTAAGAAACTTTTGATATTAACAAGAATATATGTGAATCAATTATAATTTCACATGATGTGCTCATTTTTATAAAGAAATGACTTGTGTAAACTATTATTCAATAAGAAAATTCAAATACTATTGTAAAAAGCTCTACATCTTAGTCTATTGCTCTCTAATACACTGTGTTTTTAACATCTTATTTTAGAAGAGATATGTAATGTTATTTTTTATGAAATATTCAAGAAATTTTAACATTTCTAAAGGCTAAAATTGAGGTTGAACTACAGCATCAGCTAGAAAAAAATTAATTTATATTGAACCAAATAACCTGTAGTATATTTTATTCCGCTTAAGAGGTTAGCAAATTATAACAGTCTTATCTTACCTAATTGTGTCCTCACTTAAAAATTGCAAAAAAACTGAATTAATAGAATATTATTCTAACTATAAAAAATAATGCTTTACATAGTTTTGAATGATAAATACTTTATTATTAAATCTTTTGAAGTAAAGCATCTTTGTTTCATGTTTAAGTTTGGTAAATTATATTATTTAAAATATCTTTGTGAAGGTTAATAATAACACAATACACACGAATACATGATTCTAAAATGTTCTTAAATTTTTTTCATATGTTTAATTTTATTGAAAAAACTTTTAGGAAATAATAACATAATTTTAATAAACAACTGATACACAGCAGTTTCCCATATTATAATTAGCTTATTTTATCAAAAGTATAAAAGAAAAGATTTGCATTTAATTTAAATACTAAATAATAATTTGATACTTTGTAAGGTTCATAAATATGATCACTTACTTAAGATCTATTACTTATGATGTATATTTAAGGTCACTTAAGTTTTATCTTTAAGTATATTTGTACATGCAAGCATACATTTTTCACATTTTCATATTATATGTTTCAACATTTCAGAAATATTTTAAATTGCAATTAGCATTTTAGCTGCTAATTTGATAATATGGTTTTCAATAAATATAATGTATTCATATGTAAATCATTAATGAAAGAGATGATGGATTGCGGTTGTTCTCAATCAAAAGTAATTATTAACACTAAGAAAATCGATGCAGTAATCAATTTAAACAAAATGTTAAATTATCTTATGCCTTTCATTTCAAAATCCAGGCAAAATGTCTCATTAAATTTTGTAATTGTTTACATTTTTATAACTTTTTTTTAAAATTCTTTCACTCAAAAATGTGACGAAACACTTCAATGCGTTTAACTACAAAAATGAACACTCATATTATAAAATACACAGTTTTGTAAGTTAAGTGATGTGCAACATAATGTTTATCACTTTTAATAGTAGTTAATGTTGAATAGCTGAAATCGAATAATTCTAGTTGTAATAGCTGATGAACATTATTAAGATAATTACCACTAATACATTCCAAATCTAATTTTCATTGGATCGTGAATTTAAATCACTCATTACCAAGGAAACTGGTGATTTCGGGTCATTAAATCTAACAACTTGACGACATTTCGGTAACCTTTGAATTTGCTAACGATTGCTAAGGGAATACATGTTAAATGCTTAGTGGTTATCCGAGTTCTTGAAAATTACTTCAATAAATTCATTTAGGTTACAAAATTTTAACTTTCAGCTGTAACAAACATGTCAAGGTAGTTAAAACTTGTACTTACGATTTTATTCAAACTAGAATTTTCTGAATCAAACTCTAAAGGGTATTTTATATTGTCATATATAATATATATATATATATATATATATATATATATATATATATATATATATATATATATATATATATATATATATATATATATATATATATATATATATATATATATATATATATATATATATATATATATATATATATATATATATATATATATATATATATATATATATATATATATATATATATATATATATATATATATATATATATATATATATATATATATATATATATATATATATATATATATATATATGTATATATATATATATATATATATATATATATATATATATATATATATATATATATATATATATATATATATATATATATATATATATATATATATATATATATATATATATATATATATATATATATATATATATATATATATATATATATATATATATATATATCATAGAGCTCTCTTGATTAAATATAACTGTTAAAAGATTAAAATCATAAATGTTTCTTAAAGAATGAAAGAATGAAAATAATTTCTTGTTGATTGATCTTATTAAGAATTTAAATGGTTAAAAACTATTAAAAGTTAATTTACCTTACCAATGAAAAATCTAAAACTAAATAGACTCTTCGAATTGAAAGTAAAAACTAAAACAAATTATCACATAAATATATTTTAGATGAAATATAATATGTAAATCAAATTATAGAAATATCAGTTTTTGATTTAAACATTTTTGTGCTATAAAATCTAGTCTAAGTAAAATATATTCAACCCAATTATTGCATTAAAATCTGACCACGTCTCGCATAATACCAGCAGGTATGTAATGTATATTTTTTTATTCATTTGTGAATTAAAATAAACGCTTAATGCAGACTAAACAATAAAACTTTTAGACAACTATAATGCTGTACAGTAAATCTTGAATAGATGGAAAAACATTTCTACAATGGATAATTATTTTACTCAAATAATTACGGATGATATGTAATAAAAATTAAACACTTAATGTATCGTTATTTATCAAGTATATTGAATAAAAATTGCGAGTTAATATTTGCCTCAAATGTTTATGCATAAAAATTCTCATAATTTTCCTCATTTTTTTAATAAGATTGAGAATTATCAAATATTTCCACGCAGTGTCCAATTTTGAAATTTTTTAACAAAATAGTAATAAGAACTAATATAATAATTTTATTAATACTTAAATTTTTTCCATGAGTAAAAACATTAAAATGACGCGTGAGTAAGCTATTTACTTTAAAATTAATTGAATAATAATTTTTAAGAATCTTGGATAATATAAGTTGTAGAACATTAGAATATACTTTCGAGGTTGTGCTTATATTTTATAAAAAGTTATAATTATATAAGTTTTACAGTGAATATTTTCACTATATAGTGGGGAAAAAAGAATGAGTTATATTTTAGAAATAATATGCAAAAACTCCTTAATATTATTTGGGTTTTTTTGGAAACAAATTGTTTATTTGATCTAATAGATTTTTGTTTCGAATATTGTATTGCAAATATATCTTGAAAAATTAAGTAATGTCTATTTATTTCCAAAATATTATGTGATGTCTTGCAAATCAGAATTAATCACCAATAGAAATGGTAGAAAATATGAACAAAAACCATACAACTTTTATACAACTTTTTGGCATTGATTTATGATTAATGGCAAATAATTCTGCATTGAATGCTTAACTCAATAGTTATTGAATTTTCTTTCTTAAAAATGATTTATAAATCTACATGACTATGCTAAAAACGATAAAGTTTCCCAAGATCATCCACCAAAAATTTCCCAATTATTATTCCAAGTGTTACGATATTTAAAATGTTCAAATGAGGTATCCTATATTGTTCTAGATATGTTTTCTTTATGAAAATTCACTTAAATGTGAGTAGGAAAAATAATTTTAACCTCACGTAGGCTGTCCAGAGATACGCGATTATATATGGTCTGATACCATCTTCTTGAAAACTGGCCTCAGTACTATACATTATGTTTCATTATTCGTTTCCTTTTATAGTAATCAGTTATAAAATAAGATATCATAAGCTAATTATAAAATGTATCAAGTTAAAATAAATATAAAAAATCATTCGATTTTTTGAAAATTAAATTGTGATAACATTAAAATCTTATATATGTTTAAAATCCTATATACCAATAATAAGAAAATCATTTTTATCCTGCTGAACAACAAATATTGTTTTTTATAAGTAACCTTCAATAGTTTAGATTATATAAAGAATATATACTTCGTACTATTTATTAAATTTAAGAAAATTCTAAGATATAAAATGTCAAATAGTTTCATCATTGTAAAATGAATGTAAAAATTGTGAATTTTTGTTGTGGAAAATAATATGCTATAATATTATCAAAGAAAACGTTTCAATGTAATTTTTGGATCACGCAGAATATTCATTTATAGTTTAAAAGTGTAAATTTATAAATTAGAGTCATATTTATGTACTTACTAATAAAAATTTTAAATTAGAATTATTTAAAAATTATAAACATTTATTCATTAGATCTTTGGATAGCCAAAAAGAACTAAGCAAATAAATTACAAATGACCAGCAAAAAATTAGTTTGCCTAAAGGAATTCAACTAAGCAAATATCGGATACTGTTACACAGGATCTAAAAACACTAAGCTAGTATAAGCAACACAATCAAACCTACTAAAGTTAAAACTATGGTCACACTTTTCCAACAGATGATAATATAAAAGAAATATATGGCTCCGATTTCTTCTGCCAAAGTAGACATTTTCCCAATAAAGTTTTCTTCCTTCCACTTAAGTTGATCTCATTATCGTTTCCTAGGAAATACTGATCAATGAAAAACACACTTTGTGGCCTATTTTACTTCTAGCTTACTTGATACTTTTTGCGAAAGAAAATAATTTAGATTAATCATACCAAATTTGAGCATTTTGAGTTATATATATGGAAAATAACAGCAAGTTGGCAAGAACAAACTTTCTTTAATATCATAATTAATTATGTCTAAAATCCTGTCATTCATTTCCGTTAGAATATGATTTTATGTATTTATAATTGTTGTGAAATAATTCAAATAATCTCTCTTTTTGCCTTACCTTTGCCTTTTTATAAATAATATTAGGATGAAAATGAAATTCTTTGCTTGTGACCAATATTTATTTCTGATAATCATGCGTCTTGTCTCTTAATCATAAATTTGATGCATGATGCGATTTCAATTCTATCAAAACAATTTCATCAATCGTCTAAGATATTAGGTGAAGTTCATTTGATATTTTTCCAAAATAACTGAAACACTTTTCCTTATATTATTTTAATACGTATAAAATAAATGTGAATATTATTTCCAAATATCTTTACATATCATTTTTTGATAATTTAAACAACAAAAAATAGTAAATATCATGATATATATTTCTCCAGAAAAAGAAAAGAATTATATATGAACAAGTGTTAAAATATTTAATATAATATTTTTTGCATACATTTAATTCTGAAATTTCCTTTTTAATTCGTTTCTTTTCACTGTGAGAAAAAACTGAGTTTCGTGTCTTTTAAAAGCAAAATAAAATACACCCTAACAAATAACTTGTTCGATCATTTTAGTTTTACAAAATAACTCGATCTTTAAATAAAAGAGAAATCATCATATTTTTAGAAATTGCTATATTTTCCTATGATTTAAATGGTTTATACTGTTAAAATGTGACAGTAAACGGAACTGAAATTTTAAGTACATTTATGATTTATCTTGTTCTTATAATGTGAAAAACATGCTTATTTTCTAATCATAGCTTGCTAAAAATTTAATCATAACATAACAAAAATGTCTTCAGTTGCTAACATGCTCCTGGAGCAAATTTAATAAATTTTTGACTGCAGATTTATGTTTCATTTCCCGTTTCCGAATATGTGATACTTTTCTCTTTCTAGTTTTAAACTTTTTTTCTATTTTGGAATCACAATTTAAAATTTCCTTTTCTAGTTCTTATTCCTTCCTAGATATCGTGTTTCCGCTTTGAAAGCAAAAGTATTAATCTTCTGGAAACTTCAGATCTGTCCTGCTTATTCCCCACCAGAACACCCACCTCGCCACCTGAAAATACTTTTTCGTCACTTTTCATATTTGTTGCATCCCGTCCCAGATGTTTCTATTTTAAACATGTCCCCTGTTTTTATATTTGAGTAAAATCTGAAAAATAAAACGGAAACAAGTTGATTCCTTTTTATTTGGATGTTTTTTTCCTGGTATTCGTCAAATGGGTAGGATGTTTTGAGTTACATTTTTTTATCACAAGAAGTTGAAAAATTTGAACACCAAAAGTTTTCTTCTTTTAAGATTCATATTCTACTTCAATTTACAGTTCTCTCATATATCGCATAAAAACTACATTTTAAACTTTTCTGCATAAGGTTTTCTTTTTCAGTTTAATTAAGTCAAAGATATTGGGTTAAGATATTAAGTCAAAAACCAAAAAATATCATTTCCATAATTATATTTTAAATAGAAGACAATTTAAAGGGTGTTTTTTTGTTCGCGGTATAGAACTTTAAATTGCAATAAAACAACGATGTATTATTCGATTGACATGAATTTTTTTTATTCGAAAGATAATCTTGTGGCATTACATTTTAAATATGATTTCTGACATATGACTGCCACGGCTGGCTCGGATGTAGTCCAATCTGGACGTCCAACTTTCGATGACTTTTTCCAACATTTGTGGCTGTATATCGGCAATAATACGGCGAATGTTGTCTTCCAAATGGTCAACCGTTTGTGGCTTATCCACATAAACCAATGAATTTACATAGCCCCACAGAAAATAGTCTAGCGGTGTTAAATCACAACATCTTGGAGGCCAATTCACAGGTCCAAAACTTGAAAATAGGCGGTCAAGGAACGTGTCTTTCAATAAAACAATTGTGGCACGAGCTGTGTGACATGTTGCGCCGTCTTGTTGGAACCACAGCTCCTGGACATCATGATTGTTCAATTCAGGAATGAAAAAGTTAGAAATCATGGCTCTATACCGATCACCATTGACTGTAACGTTGTGGCCATCATCGTTTTTGAAGAAGTACGGACCAATGATTCCACCAGCCCATAAAGCGCACCAAACAGTCAGTTTTTCTGGATGTAACGGTGTTTCGACATACACTTGTGGATTAGATCCAAAAGGGGCAGTTTTGTTTGTTGACGTAGCCATTCAACTAGAAGTGCGCTTCATCGCTAAACAAGATTCGCTTATGAAAATCGGGAACAACAGCAATCTCGTTTTGGGCCCATTCGACGAATCTACGCCTTGCTTGATGATCGTTTGGCTTCAATTCTAGCACGAGTTGGATTTTATAAGCACGCAAACCAAGATCCTTCCGCAAAATCTTCCGTAAAGTGGATGGACACTTATCCAATTCCTGTGCTCGATGGCGGATGGACTCATTCGGGTCTTCCTCAATGCTACGCTCTACAGTAGCAGTAGCTTCTTCTGTACGCAACGCACCGTTCGGCGTCTCTGGGGATGCGAGTTATCAATTAGAGTAAATGTGGTGCGAAAACGTTCCATGGTTAATCGAATTAACTGCTCTGGTGGACGATTTTGTCGACGATAAATTGGACGTAGTGCGCGATACGTATTCCACACAGAACCATTATTTTCGAAATAAAATTGCACAATAATTTGAAAGCGTTGTTCAGGCGTGAGTCTATTCATGATGAATTGCCAAGCCAAACTGAGAATAAATCACTTAACAGCTGTTAAATCGGTCGCCATCTTGGAAAGTAATGCCAACTTAAACTTCTATACCTCGAAAAAAAAATAACACCCTATATAAAAATACAGATAATATTCAGGAGAAATATTAGTTTACTTTTCACAAAGATATATTTTACTGAACAATAACATTTTATAATAGATACTCTAAAATATTATTATGTAGTCCTTTCTTGAAAATACAATTGACATCAGAGGGCTAAAATTGTGTTGGTTCGAGTATTTAGTAACTAGTATTAAGTATTAGTATTAGTAGTAATTGCAGCAAAAATTATACTTGAGTATTCTTAAATTAAAGTGAGAAATAAATTATTACTTTGGAAATCAGTCCTTCAATGAAACCTTTACCGAAACGTTGATTTAATTTTGAGACTAAGTTTTGAAACTGGATTGTAATTACTTGAATGCTTCTTGGTCCAATTTAGATCCAGCACAGATATTCTGATAACGCCTTTGTAACCAATAAAGATGCGGTACTACAGACATTCGTTATACAAAGTTGAAGTCTACAAGAAAGTTGTGCTATATGTCTTGAAATGAATCCAAGCAATGAATGAGGAAAGTAGGTGATAATATTATCAACAATGGTGAAATAATAGATTTGTTAAATTTAATTTTATAAATTTAGACTCTATCAGCCATTCTTCTTATTGAATTGAGAAAACTTTGTTTGCGGATATCGAATGGATAGAAAGAGAGACGAGATTATATACAACCTTCAGTCTGTGACTTCTCAAAAAGTTTGATATTATGGTAGGCTATTTCGATTTCATGGAAAACCATATTTGAAAACCTTGTGATGCACTTTTCGAAGATTATCTGGAGAAAAAAGGTATTTAATACTAGAAGGTAATTACTTTTGTGGTTGTGTGACCAGTAGAATTTCCAGACATCATTTTGCGTAAATAATATATGGAAGAGTTTGGGAAAATATATCGGATGATAACAACCTTATTCAGATGTTAACAAAAGTGTTTTTAAGGAATGGTAATTAATTGACATGTTTGTTTATTTATAGTCTCGTTAACAATGGGAGAGAGTTCGCTATGATGCTTATATAACAAACTATATAATAAAGCAACATTTCATATTAAATGAATTAATTGAAAATGCATCATGATATAATTTGTAATATACATATATAAAGAATTAAACAATTATTAATTTCATGAAAGTGAAAGTACATATATAAGATCAAATATATATAGATATCATTATCAAACGATTCAATGTGACATACTAATGGAATAAATCTTTAGATGATTGTTATATGTTACATTTTTATTAAAAGTTATTGTATAATTGGCATATTTTAATCTCATCCTTTAATGAATATTATCATGACAAAATGAAAAAAATATAAGAATACGGTGGAACGGTTTAATATTAATAAAAATTGCTTATACAATCGTTAAATTTTTGTTTTATATTTTTCATTCTCAAAACGATTTTTCTTTTAATTTTGAAAATTTTACCGATAGCCTTAAAATATTTCCTTACAAAGATTTTAATTATTTACACTCTCAGAAGTTGTTTTTCTAAGTTTAAAATTGATGGCTACACCAAATGTGAATTTTACGTTTCATTGCTTTACTAATGTGTGTCATTAAATAAATGAACCAAAAAACACTTTTTTACCAAAAAAAAAAAATGGAATGTATAAAGTATCTGCCAAAATTTGAAAAAAGCGTGAGATATGTGTCATTTTCTTAAAATTTTCTCTCAAAATAATGAATATCGGGGTTGAATTTAGAGAAACTTTTTTATAAATCTTTAACGATTTCACAAAACGAAGTTTATGTGTTCCATCAATATATAAATTTCAAACTTAAGTGCTCCGGAAAACAAATGATTCTGTTATCTATTTTTATAGCACCAAAGAATAAGAATAGTATTTTAATGGTATATGGTGAAAAGACCATGAATGTTAACATTTCCTAGCATATTTTTTCAAAGAAATAATGATTGCTTTTTATTTTTCTATATGCTATAGAAAGAATATTACTAGTTAAGATATATTAAGATTGCTTTATTTATTTTATTTGTGATTTAACTTCGCAATTTAAATGAATTTCAAAATTCAATAATTAATATTTAATGATTTCTTAATGTGAAAAATGTTATTTTTATTATTTTGAAAACATATTTAATAAGTCTTGTTATTCTGAACTGTATCTATTTTGCTAATGCTTATTAAAGAGGTGTAGGAATTTGTATTAATAATTTTAACAGAATGTGGAGATAAAATTGTGCTAAAATGTTAAGTGTAGATATTTATCTGACACTTAGATTACAATGATAATTATGTTTGAATTTTAAAATGATGTAGTTGAATTTTTTAACCGAAATATAAATTAAAGAAATTTAAAATCTGGACTTTAAAATCATGTGAAAGGCATTTTACTTTAGTATTTTTAAACCAAAAATGAAATTATGGTTTGTAAAAACAAAAATAATATAAAGATGCGTTACGAAAAGTAACAAATATTTATAAATTATGCCTCCCATAATTGTTTGATTTTAATTAGAAAAATATGTTCAAAATTTTGATTATAACAATATACTAATGAAATTATTGATTTCAATATTTTATTAAGTAAGAAAATAATACACTGCTGTCACAAATATTAATGGAATTACAATTAATGCAAAAGAAAAAACTCCAAATTTATTTTGAAACTTTACAAACTGAACTATATAAAAATATATATGCTTCATATTCATCACATTATTGGTATCTAGAAAATAGCTTAAAATCAAAATTTTCTGTTGACATTGTCTTCTTTTATTCACTGTAAATGTTTTTAATATGAAATGTAAAGAAAAAGAAAATATTTATGGTGTGCAATTACTACGATAAAATGCAATACGAATATCATATTCAAAATTTTATTCAGTGAATCAAAAATAAACGAGAATTTATGAAAAATTCATAAAACATTTATGAAAAAAATGTATGAAAAAATGATTAAAAAATGTATGAAATTTGATATTTAACTACATTATATACTTTATTTCTAAAAGCGTCTTCATAGTCATATTAATAAGGTATATATATATATATATATATATATATATATATATATATATATATATATATATATATATATATATATATATATATATATATATATATATATATATATATATATATATATATATATATATATATATATACAATAAATACAGAGTAAGAGAGAGCCGCTACAGAAATCATAACCCGTGATAGTAAAATATTGTTTTATCATTTTGAAAATATTTAAGGACCAGTAACATTTAATGAAATAAGAAAATTACTAGGAGCAAAATTAATTGATATTTATTTGAAATTTGAAGTAGTAATATCTAATATAATCTACACTAATATAATATATACACTTTTTTTTGAAAATTATGAATGTTTAAAATGCGTGAACATAACTTCTAAAATAATTCATGGTAAATATGTAAATGATAATAATAATTCCAAAGAATTTATAAAATAAATTTAAGCTAACCAAAATTTAATGCCTTTTCAACGAATAATTCAACAACTTAATAATAATAATAATAGAAGTGTTATTAAACTGTACTTCAAATCAAAGAAGGAGGACTGAACTGCACGTTAAAAGATTTTGTTTTAAGAAAAAAAGAACTTTGTGCAATGTATATTTTTTAAATACGCCTTCTAATAATGGATGTTTTATTGTTAATGATTTATTGGGTAAAATATTCTGAAATTTACATATAATGATATAAGTAGCGATTTTTATGATTTATGTTTTGCTTAATCAGTCTGAATAAGTTTAAACTTTATAAACTATTACAGAAAAATAATTCATGGGAAATAAGTAACAGTTTTATATCAATAATTATATAAAATATTAATACGAAGATAATATCATAAGCTTTTTTTAATGACAGCGGAAAATAAATTCTTAAATTTATTTTTAACAAAAAATCTAATATATATGTTAAAATATATAATTTTAGTTTATTATTTAGGATACTTTGTAACGATAAATAGATAATATCCTTTTTCATTAGCGATAACTAAGGAGATATGAAACATGCGTTTATAAATTTTTTCAAGTTATTGATAGTTTTCTTCGTAAATCCGTTTGACATAAAAAATAATTAAAGCTACTTATCTAAATTTTTAAAATAAAAAATTCACATTTTTCTGTGCAACTAATTAGCTCCTTAAAAAATATTTCAAAAAGTAAGATAACGAAAATTATCCTTTGGTAAATGGCTTATCCCAGATGATAAATTGCATATTAAAATTCTAGCAATGAATTAAACTAATAAGAAAAACATGCGAGAAAAAATAATTTTTTGGTATAAAAATAAAAATTTCCTGATTTTAACGATTTAAATTAGTATTATTATAGAAACAAACAGAGAAGAAGGATAAATAAGAAAATTTAAGACTGTGCACACTTATTAAATTATTAACTTTTGAGTTAAATAAAAAGAAAATTACTATATTAATTTTTCTTTTCCTGTGGTACATCAAATTTTGGAAATGTTTAACCAATTGGATTTTTACTTTTTCTTTCTTCTTTTGTGAAAAATCTTTATTTGTGCTTGTTTTAATTTCTAAAAATGAAATTTTTTTTCAAAATGTTTTTTAATTTAATATTTTTAGAATATAAATGTGGTATATGACCAATTTTATCTTTAGCAGAGAGCCATTAGTAAATTATTGCTTCAAGAAAGAGTTTTGGCAATAATTTTAAGTTGATTCATTTACACACATACAATCAATCAAAGCACTTCAACAAAACTACCATTTTCAAGTCTAAAAATAAAGTTAAACTAACCAGAAAATTTATTGGCAATTATTCTTGAAATGTTATGACAACAAAGAGACGTCGTAAATATAGTTCTGTTTTTATTATTTCCAATAAAATGTTAAAGGAGATATCTTAGTCATATTTTTTGGCTTCCTTTAAATTATGCAAGATCAAATGCTCTTATATGAAAGAAGTATTTCTGTCCAGGTCAAATAATTTTCTTTTGTATTAAACTAAAAAAAAAGAAATTTTATATTATAATTTTCTATGACTGGTGGCCAAATAATTCAATAAACAATTGAATGTTTGCATAAATTAAGCATATGTGAAACTCATTAATGTGCATAATAATCTAAAAACTCATTTCAGTACAATAAGAAAATGACTTTTTTGGTACTACTAATTAAATTCTTGCATCATACTTCAGATTCAAAAGTATACATAATGATAAAATTTCAAATAACTTTAAAATATAATTAATGTGGTGAATAAGATATTTACTAAAATTTCTGAACTATGCAATATAGTCCTTCAATGAACTTTATTTCTCTAATTTTAAATATTTATTGATGTTTCCTTTCTATTAGTGTGTAACTAAAATAGTTAAACTTTTTATATATAGTGTGTGTTTATTTCGTACTATAGTTAATTAAAAAAAATTAATATAAAGTTCCAAAACAAATTAGAATCAAACTGTTATCTATAAATACAGAAATTAGTTAATGAATTATATTAATTAAATTTCTAATGCTTCTTAGAGTATTTTAATTAAAAAGAACCAGAATATTAAAAATAACTACATGATCATGTGTGTTTGTTTTATTAAACCCCCATATTTTGTTATTTCCATGACGATTATTACACGTACTTAAGTTATAATTACATGATTCCACTAATTTTATTTTAGACTTGTATAAAACAATAAGAAGTTTATTTATATAATATCAATCAAATACTTTTATAATAAGAGCAAAAATGAAAATGTCATAGATTTTAGAAAAAAATATAAAATATTTTTATAGAACCAATTTTATATTTATTAGTGTTTCTAATGTACAAATAATTCTGTAAAATACAAAAAAATTGTAAACAAATTTATAAATATTCAGAAATATCAATAATAAATTTTCATAAGCAAGTTGCATTTTAAGTAAAGCATGAAATAATTTTAATAACCTAAAACTGTGTAAGTGTGTGTTATCACCCTTATTCATTTAATCGATAATAAAATCCTTATATTCCATCGGACTAATATGAAATCCAATCCATAGTTTTTCATATTTCCAGATAAAAATTTTACATTAATTAAAATTTAATGATTATTATTTGGGGATTTTCTGATTGGAAACATGAAACTTTGCTACTTTGTCATTAAATCAAACTAAATGCTATGACAAAAATTGTAAATTTTAAAATTAATTTCATTTGTTTAAACTTGCAAATGTTAAGTTTATATTTCACGGTACACCCAGACAATCGGTAGATGAAATTTGTAAGTAAAGAAAATAAGGCAGGCCATGTTTATTGTCTTTATTGAGTTTAAGCTAAAACCCATAAAAATGAAACATTTACATAATAAGATGGTATTATTTTCATGAAAACTATGTTAAATTTCGAAATGTATTCAATGTATGCTATGTATCAATGTTGTATGCTATGTATTCAAGTATTTGTTGATTTTTTGCATGTGATATTTTTTTAAAAATAAAATCGTTAACTTAATGATAATTTTATAATTCATTATGTAAATTACTTATTCATACACAGAACAACAATATATTTTATCATGTGGGTATCTACGGTAACGAAATAGAAGATTTACTAGCTAAGAGAAAAACACTTCTTAAGGCACAAGACTTTAAACCATTTCCTCCAGAATAAATTAAAAAACATATTTTTCAAAGAAATTAACGGATACTTTTAAATCTAACCAAGTGGTAAAATTAACAGGCAAAAAGTGTGCTAACACTTAGGAGACTCGGAGAAAGTTTTGTCAAATATCCTGTAAAGATGATGGGGCTACATTTCAATACAAATGGGACATGACTGTTTGGCACAGCTTCTAAATAAAATAGGCAGACATTTTTGTATCCGCTTTATGGTAACTCTGTCATTTGGCCACTATGAACGTGTAGCATCTTCATCTATGCCCAAAATTAGATAGCAATTCCCCCAAATAGAATGAGATAAGCAAATTGTACTAGAACGTCAGAATTTTATTGAGATCTTTTTAAAGACTATACATCCTGTGACCTTTTCCTTGTTAATTTCCATCTATAAACATATGCAGCCTTTCGTCATCGAAATACAATTCATATATAGTTACCAATGCGACATTTTTTAGTATTAGATTATCTGTTTTTTTCTTAGATACCTATCTAATTTATCAATGTGTAAGGAAACATTTTTAATATTATTTTAAGCAATTTATCCTTTGAATTTCTTTGTTCAACTTCATATATTTTCTCTAAGAGAAATAACATACAATGCTAATTTCGAAGCTAACAGCATTTGCTGATATATCCATTAAAACAAAAAATTTAAAATATACACGTGTTACTTTCACTTAATACTGGAATTATTTATGTGTTATTTCATTCAGTTAATAGTACAAATTCTAAAAAAAAAATAGCAAATTTGCTACATCAATAATATACAGTCAATATGTATAAAAGTAACAAGTAGTGGAATTTGTATTTTCTTTTCTACATGTTAAATTAAACTCTATTTCTTTTATATATTAAATTATGTTAATTATATAATTAAAATTATTAAATTATATAAAAAATTAAAAGTACCAACTTTTGCAAAAAAATATTTATATATATACAATGAAAATTAAGGTAATCTTTTTAACTTTTCATAGGGATTAGATTTAAATAATTTGTTTCTTTAATTTTGTAAGCTGATGCCATAAGAAAGAGCATAAACAAGTGTTCATCGTATCCAGCGCTTAAAACACTTATTCTAGTTTTGTCTTCACTTAATTAACTATAATTATTTTTAGGTCAGTGCTCATTTTGTCATCACTCAAACACTCCCACGAAAAATTGAGTTTAAACAAATGGTTGGTTTTGGCTATATGCCCATTTGTAAATTCAAGTTCTTTTCCCAACTCGTTGCATTTTACGCAATGACTCGCTTCTCATCTTCACATAAAATGGGGCTCAAAATATAAGAAAAATAACTCCTTTTTTAAGCTCCAGGAATCATAAAAATATAAAGGATATTTACTCTTCGGAAGTACGGGACTTGAAATCGCATAAAACTCTTTTTCAAATGCATTCTGAGGAGATGACTGTTTATGCAAGGTTCTGAAAACAAAATGAACATTTTTAGCACTTTTTTGAAATATTGTTATGGTCATTGCTTTCAGAGGGTTTGTTAAAGAATATTTTATCACGCAAACGTGCATAGAAAATTTACTGTAAATTATCTATATCATTAAGAATCTTTAATGAAAAATGAAATAAATATAAAATAATTTATTTTTAACACTTTAGCGTACAATATATTCATAATTTTTGCAATATATGCAAATTTCAATGACAACTTTTTATTATAAATAAAAATTGTGGTCATTTAATTGTACAAATTAATAATATAGGGTTAAAAATAAATTTGTTTTACAAATGATTTTAAGTTTAATAAAAGTATATTGATCAGTCCGAGTTTCTTTAATTGCTAAATTTATATAGTTCTAATTAAGTTTTTAGCCTTAATTAATTTTAATATTGAATGCAAAAAGATGTACAAAAATAATATACGTAACATTTTTATTTAGATAAAAATAAAATCAATTTAATTTAGAAAACTTTATATATGATTCATATTACTTTAAGCTGTTCTCGGTAAAAAATTGAGTAAAACTGTGCATACATTATTTTCAAATAATTTATGTTTCATATCGGTACAAATTTTGAAAATTAGAGATTCATTTCATGTAGGCATTGATAATTCATCAAAAAATGTATTTAAAGAAAACAGTTGAGGAAATATAAATACCAATTTAAATTTCGAAATATCATTGAAGTATATTTTAATGTGAAATAATACACAGAAAAATAAAAAAGAAGCAAAAGACCTTATGAAGCAAACTTAAGAGAAATTACAAAATTTTACAAAATAATTATTTTTTGCTTTTTATTTTTTAAGTATTTTCTTTAACTGTGTTAGTATTATTCTTGACTCTCTTAAGCTATTGTATATTCCTATTAACAGTAATATGTTTCACTGACAACAATGATAATTTTTTATACATGTTTACCTGAAAAGATAAATTCCTTTGAAGTTACTCATCCTTAAATATTTTTGAATAAAAAAAATCATTAAATATTTTATATTAAAATGTATTTTTAGTCTAAAATAATAAATCTTATTTATTTTAAATTAAAAATATATTTTAGCATATAATAAACAAGCTTATATAAAACTTTAATTTTTATGTATCCACATCTTTTTTGCTTATTTGTAGAGTGTAATTCTCAGTTACAGTCAAATTCATTTAAAGAACAAAATCTTAAGTTCATCTTTAGTTAAAGCAAAACATGCAAAAATACAATTTAACCAAGAAATTAATGGCTAAAATGTATGATAACATAATTTAATGCAGTATATCAAACAAAGTGTCATATAAATAGATGCATAATGCAAAGTTTATATATATATATATATATATATATATATATATATATATATATATATATATATATATATATATATATATATATATATATATATATATATAAAATTCGATAATAATCAATATTAATTTTATCATACGCCATCCATATTGAATCCTTAAAATTTTTAATTTTTACTTATAACATAACAAAAACATAACAAAATGATAGATTTAGTAACATAACAAAATGATAGATTAACATAACAAACATAACAAAATGATAGATTTAGTCAAAATCTTTTCTAGAACTTAAAAAAAATTGCATATATGTTTCAAAATTAAAAGCTAAAATAAAATGAATTATATTTCAAGTTTTAACAAGTTATAAATTTTTTTTAAAATTCACTTCATATTACCATATCTGGCAAGGTTATTTATTTTTCAATAAATACTAATCAACTACTTTATACAAGACATCATTATTTCCTCTAACTCACAAAACAACTTTTTATGCGCAAGCACAAAAATTTAATTCACACTGGAAAATCATCAACACATTTCTCCCATAGTTTTATTTCAATAGTCTGTTCATAAGAGTTAAGATTTTTTCAAGACTTCAATAATATTATTTTCGTATTAAAATTAATTTAAATATATTTGTTTTGAATATATTTCAATGTACTACTTAATTTTTTTAATTTTGTAAAGGAAGACGAATAATAGTCACCTTATTTAATTTAAAGTATGTAAATAGTTATGTACAAATCATGAATTTTAAAATGTTTTCACAATTTCGTCATTTTTTTCTTTTCCTTATATTTAAATTGAATTTTGAAATTATATTAGTCCATATAAAAACACATTAAAATGTGTTAACCTAATTCACTAGTTAATTAAATATATAGTTAAAATTTATTTTCGAAATTCTTAGCTTTTTACTTTATTAAATTTTTTATCGAACATTTTTTATTATTTTTTCCATGATCTGCCAAAATAAAAATAAGTTTATCTAAACTTAGTATTGAACAAGTTATTTCCAGATACATTGTTAAGCAGTAAAACAAAAATGAGAAAATCACAAAAAAGTGTTAAAGGTTGTGAACACTTCATTAAATAAATTAACAGTATTTTCTTAAAATGGCTTATTCATAGAAGAGAATTTTTAATTTTTAAGAAAAATTTTAAATTTTTATAAAAGTTAATTATAATTTTAAAAGTTTGAATTTTTTATTTGCAAAATGAAATTTTGTTATTTCTTATTTCAAAATATTACCAAATACCATTTGTATTGAAATTGCTTTAGATTTTTTGATATAGAATTCCTGTTTTACGTTTGGTATAATTTTTCCAAAATAGTATTTCGATGGAAAAATTTATTTTGTAGTATAAAATATCAAAATGTCAAATTAAACGCAGCATTTCATAAAAAATTAAGAAAAAGTCAATTTTCACATTTAATTTGTTCTATCTCACCAGAAAATTTCGGAAATGTAAAATATTTCAGAAATTTTTGTTTAATATATGAGAATTTACTTACTGTTTAAAATATTTTATTTATGTAATAACCGAAATGAAATAACCTAAAACCTTCTCTCAATGCAAAAAAAGATTCATTGCTTATACAGTAGATATTAATGTGAGCAAATTATTAAGAAATGAAAGCAAAGATTGTAAATTGAAGCCTCTATGATAGACTGCAAAATTTAAATTTGATATGGAGGTATGAATTTAACAATACAGTGGTCCCTCATTTTTTGCAGTTAATGGGGTCTAACACCTTCCGCGAAAACTGAAAAACCACGAAGTAGGGTTTGCTTCTATGAATTTTCGTGTATGCGGGTACATGAGTGTTTTAAATATGTAAGGAATATTTATACTCTTTACACATTTAAGACAAAAATAACAACAGAATACGCATTTACTTAAACATGCCAGTGCTAATTAATAACATTAATTACAAAACCTTATACAGTAATAAACATTAATCAAAGTTGCTTTCTGAGAGAGGCAAAGAGTCTTGCCTTGATGGTAGAGGAGAGGCTCTCACTAGACTCGTAGAAGCTTTGCCCTTACTCAGAGATTATTTTGCTGGAGGCACTGGCACTATTGCGAGGGGCATTATCTTGTAGAGAAATATGGTGATTGATAGTGGTTGTCTTTGTTTTTTATCCTTTAAAATTTCCCATTACAAGGACATCACCCCATCAGTGAGATTGCTGAACTCGACAGCTTGAATCATATTGTCATTTATTGCGAACATTGTTGCATTACCTCTTGCTATGTTGAACATTCTCCAGGATAAGGCCACACTTTCTAGTCTCTTCTTCATTTTCTTCCTCATTTTCAGACTTTGTCATCACAATGAGGCCTTCATCGGTCAGTGAGTCCAAGTGGCAATCGATAAGAGTGTTGATGTCTTCTTTTGTCATGTCGACAAATCCTTCAATCATTATGATATGAGCCAGCCTCACCACTTTCTCCGGCGCTGAGTGATGAACTTCTTCAGAAGTGAGGCGTTTTTTGTCGAGCATTATGTTCAGCTATAATTTTTTCCAACTAGAATTTAAGGTCTCACACTTCATGCCCTTTAAAGCTTGCTGAATATTAGACAAACCTGAGGCAATGTCGTAACTGCGTAAGTATGCTTTCAAGCAGAAAATCTATCTGCACATCGCCCTATCGCAGGTTCATTGCATGGCTACTTTCACAGTGAATCAGGAAAAGGAGCTTAAAAGGCAGGCCCTTTTCAGCCAAATACATCTTTACCTGGATAATGAAGCAATGGAAGAACCATTCAAAGGTTAGAGATTTCGTTACCCAGGCTTTGGACTTAGGCATCCAGAACACAGGCAACAGAGCCAAAATTTTGTTTTTTAATGCCCAAGGATTTTAGCTTAATAAATAAGGCCTAGCATAGGCATAAAACCTGCAGCATTACCAGCTACGATGACAGTCACGCTGTCTTTGTGAGTCTTGAAAGCCTGGCTTGTTTACTTCATCCTTGAAGAGGAATGTACGCGAAGGCAACTTCTTCTAAAAATGCCTAAGCTAAATTCATCTTTGCCGAAAACTTGTTCATGAAGGTAGCCTCCCTGAATGATGAGGTTTTGAAACTCTTTCTCCATGTAACGACAAGCAGCATCATTTCAGCAGAGAAAGCCGCACATACAGAAACTCGTTTCCAAGGCCGTATCTTTTTCGAAAATTTTCAAACCAGCCTTTGCTTCCTCGCAAATGCATCACTCATGGCAGCGCTATTACTGGCATGAGGTTCATTATCACCTTCTTCAGCATCGTCATCGGGCAAGATTTGATCGAAGTGAGCTCTGATCCTGATCATATTAGTGTCCAAACTGACTGTCTTTTTTTGCAATCAGCAATCCACAATGCCAGTGCAGCTTTTATTTTCGCAATTCTGTAATTACGGGGAGTTACAACGCATTTTGCTTCTTTATTGAAAGTTATTAAAGCAGTTTTGTGGATGTTTGCTTCCTCTTTCTTGATGTATTTCACTATAGATTCACTCACCTCGTAATGGTTTGCCACAGATGCATAACTTCTGCCCTCTATCGATCATATTTAAAAATTTCATTTTTTCGCTGATGGTCATCATCTTCTTCCACTGCCCGAGAGGAAGCTTTCACAGGGGCACAGCGTTTAGGCGGCATTATAAGGGCTTAATTAATAAAAAACGTTGTTTTAACAAGTTATCACCAACGCAACACTAAAATACAGTATAAGAGACAGTCAACATCATGGACAAGATTGGTGAGATACAACAAGAGAAGATGCTAGGTGAGGCTGCGATGATGCGCAGTCAATCAACTGATAGATATAAATCCTCTCATACTTTCTTTGGTCGATATCGCATCGGACACCTATCACAAGACTTTATGAGATCCCGTGGCACGTACTCTGTCATTATTCATCTCTTTGTTTGATTTGCAAAGATCCTACTCTCTCGTGCATCAATTTAAAACAACGCGCCTTTCCCAAATGTGGCTACCGACATGGTTGTATTTTTTCATTTTTATTTTTTAATATTTTGAAAACACCCAAGTAGCACTGGAGTCGAAAAACCTGAGGTGCGAAGTGGCGAAGGAACATTGTAATCAGCAACTTATGTTACGATTGATCATATTAGGCAATTCTCTGCTCCTATGTTACAATTTTAAAGTAATTTATAATAATTTAAACATATTATAAAAATATATTTAAGTTATTAGCTTATGCATAACATTTAGTAATAAAAAAATAGTGTCACCTTATTTGCTTATATAAGGTTTTATTGCTGGTTTAGAATTCATCGTCTCTTTAAGTAGTACTTAATAAAGAAATATCATTTGTGTTAGACAACTAACTGAAACTTAAGCAATTTATTTTCATTGGAAAAAAATTTCTAGGTAGGCCGATTTAAATTTTAAGAGTGGAAGCTTTCAAATATATTGTAATTTTATTATAATAATAAGATTACTTTTTAATACATAATTTAGTATTGCATCTGCATAAATTAACTTCTTCATTCACTCAAATGTTTCGTAAGATATAAATTATAATTGCCTTATAAAATTTAAAAATATATATTAACACTTCAAAAATATATTCTGCTCTAAGTGGTTCAGTTAGTAATAAATATTTATTGTAACTATAAAGCACTTCTTTCGAACTTAAATTGAAAAATATGTTAATTCTAATAATACCCAAATATTTTATAGTGACATTTTTAATATAGTACTGTTTTTGGAAAATTGTAGTAAGAAAGCATATAATTATGTTAACATGTTACACATTTTTATTATTCATATACATAAAAATTAATAAATAAAGTTTATGGTCATTAAAAAACAAATTTTGATCTTTTAGTGTAAACTTTATAATATTTCTATTTAAGTTATCACTGCTTTACATCATAAATGAAATAAAAGGGTATGCAGCTTGAGACACAAGTAATTTTATTGCCCTATGTTATTAATATTTAATAGGAAAATTATATTATCTGCTTCTGATCATTTTTAACGTAAAATTGTTTTAAGAGTATAAAAACCATCTCCGTGTATACTTTTAAAAGTGTGCCGAAATGAAAGACATTTATTTTAAATCAGATTTTACTATTTTTTCTTGCAGTATAAAAAATAAAAATTTAATTTCAAATAACATTTCAAGAATGTAAATAATGTGTATTAAAAATGTTATGTGGACTTTTAATATTCTAAAGAATGTAAAAGTGATTCGATGCTAAAAAAAAAGAACAAAAAATTTAAAAAAAATATAACTTATATAACTTTGATATTTCTACACTTATTTTTATTTAAGAAAAAAGAAAAAAAATCCTCACATTTCAACCCAAGGAAGGCTTTGTTTAACAAATTAAATATGTTAAGATGTTCGGGTATTTTTTCGGCGTAATATACGAGAGTTTTATCTAAAATAATTCTGTTCCAAGTGAAATTATTTATTTCGTTTTTCAGTGATACGGAATGTTTAAAGACACAGTTTAATTTTCATATATATATATATATATATATATATATATATATATATATATATATATATATATATATATATATATATATATATATATTATATATATATATATATATATATATATATATATATATATATATATATATATATATATATATATATATATATATATATATATAATTCATTTGGGATGAAAATTGTGTAAATTTTCTCTGATAATATGACGAAAATCTATCATTTACCTTATGTGAAATAATAAAGTTCTAGTTATAATATTTTAATGTTCAATATATTCATCATTTCGTGTTATATTTTCAATATCTATAAAAATGATAATGTATAATTATTTGTGAGAATTAAATATTGTGACAGCGTAGCTCAACTGAGAAAATTTAAAAATAATTGTCGATATTTGACTAACGTATATGAAGTCTCCCAAAAAGGCATTCTTTCCTCACAGGACCTAATTTATTACATCTCATGTAACAGAATCTGCATTATAATTAAAATTACTATCGTAACACATGATTCAAGCAGTTTCTTTCACTTATTATGAAAAAATAACTACTCAGTAGGTTTATGTAGATTTTATGCAACTTTCATTTTGTACATAACATATTTTCAAGTCTTATAAATAACATTTAACAAATGTTGATCTGTAACTACTTTTTTCATGTATAACGAAGAGAAGAGTAAAGTAAAAATTAGAAAAAATTATATAAAGCGTATGTTTACCATATTAAAAAATTACTCATAACAAACATGATTTCATAAAAGAAAAATTTTACAGTTAAAGTTATATAGAAGACTTCATATGTAAGCCATTGTAGTCTAAGCATCAGTCATGATTTATCTACTGGGATAAATGTCACATAAAAATTTATGATTTAAGTGGAAAAATAAATTTTCTCCTCATATGGGTATTTTAATATTTCTAGATCAGAATCAATTTAGAAAATGTTTTTAATATTTAACAATCATTAAGAATGAAAGGGACAAATCTCTTTCAGAATCTCTTTTACAAATCAAACCATATATTTATAGACCATAATACGGATATTAATATTTAAAACTCGAAATTAACAAACAAAATAGTATCTTTTTATTTGTCAGCAATTTATAGCCCTACTGGCTGTTATTTTTAATTTAGAAAAATATCAGAATAAATAGCAAATTTTAAATTTCATTATTTTAAAAAACTTATACTGAAGTATACGTCATACTTATATTATCTTACGATGGTGAAAGTTTACTTACGGGTACCCCTGATATTTTGGTCAAAACTTTTTAAGTCAAGATGGACCCCAAAATATTAATAACAAAATGTCAACCCAAAAATGCTTTAGTTAGTGTTGAAAATATCAGTGTTATCAGAATTAAAATTTTATCGCCAAATTATTTGCGAAACCAAGGGGTACCCACTTCTACACTGATCTCTCTAACGTTAATTTTTATCTAAATCCCAGTCAGTAGGAAAATATGTTAAATATTATTAAAATTATCTACTCTTGACATTTTAAGTACCAAACTTTACACCATGGAGTCAGGGTATCAATGAATATCATCAACAAGAAGATTTATTTTTTAATAAATGAAAGGTAGCCTTTGAATGCTTCTCGTTTCTATAATTGCATGAGCTGCATCACTTTCGTCGTATTTCAAAATTTTATTCCGAAATTTAAAAATATATTTTGTTTATTTATTAGAAGTCCTAACTTTAAAAAATGCTGTTTTACATTGTTTTTGTCGATAAATGTTTCTCGTTTTCATTTCACTTTTGATGCAAAGGTATATATAACATAAATCACTTAGAAGAATCCGGATACTTAACAAATAAACTTAAATTCTTGAGTAGTGGAAAAATTACGGAAATATAAGCTATCTTGTATTTAGCTGTAATTTATAATAAATTAAGATTATGTTTAAAACAAAAAAGCAAAATAATCATTAAATATTAATTTCTAGAAATTATCTAGATATCATATTTATTTTAATGATATCTTGATAATTTCCAAAAACACACATTTAATTCAAGATAATCGTAGAAAGATGATTTTTACTTCAGATTTATTTATCTTTTTACAACTTATCTCTCAGAATCCCTAGACATGTAGAAATGTTTCTTAACTTAGCTTAATACTTTTTATTGGGAAGATAATTCTTATTTACTTATTCTTGTATGAATAAAAAATTAAAAATATAAAAGTAATGAGACTGGCGAAGTGAAAAATAGAAATGAAGTTTTCATGATTTTATACAAAGACAGATAATAACATTATGAGAGTTTAACTGAATACCGCATTTTAAGTATTTATACTTTGAAACTTGTATCTTTGATACAGTGTTAGTGGGTAAGTTTGAATTCTGAGTACTCTTAGAACAGAGCATAATATGATTTTTTTTAATCTTAGACAAAATTTACATAAATTAGTGATATCCTTATGAACAGTCATCAAATATACATAGTTAAGAGAAAAAAATAACAAAATGAGATTTTATTTATATTTCATTTGTTGCCTTCAGTGTTAAATGATGAATTACACAAATATTAAGCAAATGAATAAAATATATTTGTTATAAATAATTTTAATTTTATGCAATAAAAGTGAGTGTTTTTAAATGTATTTTATATCTCTTTTATTTACCAAGTTCCTTTATTTAATCATACTTAATTACTATCACAGAAAATTCACAGAAAATACGTAGGAACAATAAAATGTATAAAAATTAATAAATACAAGTTTTCATTTGTATATGAAATTAGAATGCAACCAATTTCCCTATTTTTTTATTATTATTAATAAATAATAGTTTAAGCAAAAATAAGCAAAATTTCATTGAATTTTATACAAAATTTAAACATATTTATTTATAATTAATTTGTTAGTTAAAATTTATAAGCACACTTTAATTAAAAATTATCAGTAATATAATTTTTTGCACTGTATTAAGCCATCTTTATTTTAATCATTTAATGATATGGGTTAATTATTATATATATAAAATGTTAGTGACCTATTTGATGTCTGCAGACGTAGGTTAACATCATTCATACGAATGTTTCTATAAATATAAATGAATAAATATTTTTAAAGCGCAAACAATTTTTGTAATAAAGTATTTTTATAATATTGCTATTGAGATTCAAAAACAAAAGTCTTAGAATAAATAAGTGTAAGCAAAAAATCATAAGCATGTCACCAATTGCGAAAAAAAAATAGAAAGAGTATTTAAAATAAGAGTAAAAACAAAATTATTTCTTAATTGCAACTTCAATATTAATATTGAAAGAAATTGCGTGTTGGGCGTAATCACCATAAATATCCCACAATTCAATTGATTTAACTTATGAAGCCAATACTAAAAAAGAACTTAGTGTAAAAAGCTATTCTAATCACTTTCGCTCATTAGAAGCTCGATTATTTTTCCAATTGGTATTATTGGAACTTTTTTTTTCATATCAAGAAGAAAGAAAATCAGTAAATGCAATTTATATGCATAGTTTGAAATTAGAGCTGATTAAAAATAAAAGTTTTAAGGGCTTACGTTGTTATATGTTTATTATACAATTTTTAAATTACTTTTCTAATCAAATCTGTTAAAATGATAACATTTAAAATTTTTACAAAGTATATAAAAGTTGTGGAGTGAAATAATTTAAAAATTATAGACTGCCAAAATGATATTTTGAAGATATATGAAAGAATGTTATTGCTTTTACTATATTTGGTTTCAAGTACTGAAACTTTACAGATGACACCATGTTCCAGAAATGTTAGCTTCTAATGGCTTTTCTAAAGCTTATATTTAAAAAGAGCGTATTTATATGTAAAATAATTTAAGCTTGATATTTTTTTTCTAGTAATGCTTTTTTTAAAGATATATTCCCAATTATTTATTAGTACATTTCAGTATCAGAAAAAAACAAGTGAAGTTACTTATTTAAATTTAAAAAAAACTTGCATACGTTATACGTGAAATTACTTTTATGATCCTTATATATAAAAAAGTACAATTTTAATAATAAAAAATCCATTTACTTTCACTAATAAGTTAAATGTGATAGTATTGTTAAATAATGATTTATTATACCATTTAATGTTATGGCTTTTTGCAACTTGTAATCATTATGCTCTGATGATTTATTTAACATAAGTGCATTTTTCACTTTTAATGAAATTATAATATAAAATGAATTGCATTAGCAATATGCTAAACCTTAGAAATTAATTCGAAGAAAATATAAATGAATTTATGGAAACAACTTTCAAACCGCTGTATAAAATATTTTAACACACAACTTACAGACTATCAGTAAATCTGTAATGCGTTTTAAAATAATCTAGATAGATGTTCAAATATTGTACTTTTTTAACTTAATTTTTTTTATATTATTGCAACATTTATTTCTAGAAAGTTTTATTATAAAAGACGTTTCAATATTCTTTAAGAATAACAATTTCTTCATGAATATTTCAAAGAAGCTTAAAGATAATTAATTGAAAATATAAGCATAGGGAAATATCAATAATATATTTATTTATGATTCACGAAATACAATAATTATCTAAAGAAAGACACTTACTCATTACAAATTCATACAGCAATCTTATCACAGAAGAAGACTTGATGTGTGTGTGTGTATTCACTGACTAGTAAAATATCAGTCTGAAGGGGAAAAAACTCCATAAGCAAGCTGTAAAAAGCTGACTTCGGCGGCTTTAAAAAGCAACAGAAAGATGATTGATTGCTGCTTTAGGTATAATAACAAAAAATTCTCCTCCATTCTGAAGGCTTGTGTTTCGAAACCAGGTGGTAATTTGTTTCGGAGCGAAACTTGACGAAGACGGAATGTTTTAATTTATTTCGGCTCCCAACGCACACACTGTGTACCGAGACAAGAAAAATTATATAATAACACCGTTAAACGACAAGTTCATCGAGAAACTTATTAGATAGTATCTTGGTGAAGTGCAAGGTTTTTCAACAGTGTTGCTCAAGAATAAAAATGTTTGCCAGTCTTTATAGGAGTGGGACTATAAAAACTGAACTTAGTTTGAAAGAACCTTCTTCTTTATGAATTCATGAAATATTTATTTTAAATATTTTCTGGTTAAATTACATACTTTTCGAATACATCCTGAAATAGTCTACATTTTTTAAATTTAGTTGATATTTAAAAGCAAGTTTATATTTTAACACAATAATAAGCATTCTTTTTAATGCATATAGTTATTTTCTTATTTATTGATTAAAAATAGCTAATGTTTTCACGTCAAGCTCACAATTAATAAAATACATATATTCTCAAAAAATGAATATATGTAAAAATCTGAGATATTTTTGAAATTTGAAGAATTTGAAAAAATCTGAGTTACATCTTTTGATAATTCGAAAAGTTCAAAAAGAAACTTTTATATTTAATAAATAGTTAACATATACTATACACTATAAACGGTAGTGTAAAACATTAGTTACTTATTTTGATATACTATAAAGGGCAATATAGTTTTTTATAACTTTTTTCGTGACGTACAACGCGTTTTAATAATTTTTAAAACGATGCCTTAAGTGATTAAATTTAAGTAGTGAGAAATTGATGTTGTCTGTTATTGAAATGGGAAGCGAAGATCAAACACGGAATTTCATCTATCTTACTGATGATGGTGGATGACTTAAAACGGTAACCTGTCTACCAAGCTAGTCCCACTGTTATTGTATGGGATTCAGATCTGGAAATCAAGTTGTCCTCTGCATTCACTCCGAACCAAGACCCTCAAAATATTCCTGAACAACTATAACACAATTTGGTTTTAATTACACAATCAATTTTCATAAGGAAATTATTGCAATCTGCATTGGCATATGGGAGAATATATGGATCAAGGATCTCAACTTAATATCTACCACAAATCATAGTTCCATCCAAAAACACATGAAAGCTGTTGTGACTACCTAATAAGATCCCTGCACAAATCATTATTCCATATCATAATAACTGTGTCTTTCCACAGTGTTGGATTGATGGTAGCTCGTTCTTTGTTCCCTCCAGATCAGCACACGTCCTAAATCTCTCTCTCTCTTATGAATCTGATCTCGACTATAAAAAGTTCAGAAGCCCATTTTTAGCTAGTCCAGGAAACGTGTTTTCTTGACCAATATAAAAGGGTCCTTCTCTGTGTTTGAAGTAAAATGACACATACAACTGGTTACCTGGTATGGAAATATTCATGATAAAGACGATGTCACACAGTACTAGCAGATATTCTTCTACTTGATACTACAGAGTAGTCCACAATAAGCTTTTTCTTCACTTTCGGGCAGAAGGAGCTATGAAATAGTCTTTTTTCAGTGTTTTAGCTCTGCTCTGTCTGGATATGTGTTCTGGATGCAGACATTTCTGTTTGATTTGTATTCTAGAGACAGTGAACCACACTAAGCTTAAGTACACTGCTGTAAACATTAAGGTTCTAGAAGTATCAGCATATGACATCCCTAGTTCCGGCTATCTGACTACTTACTACTTCAATAAATCTGGAGAACAGCTTTCTCTCATGCACTGCAGGACCCCACTCACTTTTGTAAAAAATCTGGTCACAAAAGTTAAGAATCAACAGAAGTTATATTTATAAGTGTAATTACGAAAGCCTGATGTTTTCATATTATTAATGATCGCATATTAATATTCTTATTCATATATACTTGTTTTTTTCTGGAACAAATAGTAACAAGTGTTTTTGCATAAATTTACATAAGTTAGTGTTTATCATTTATGTATACTATACATTTTATTGTTAATGTCATTTTTTAAAATGAGCTAAGAGAAATAGAATTTTTTGTAGTGTACAAAAAATGGAGATTACAAAGTTACTGAGTTTTACCAACTTGGGAAGGAAAGCAATTAAGAAGTATTTATTTCATATTTTTACAAAATAATTTTTTTTCAAAATATGTTAAGATTTAAAATAATTTTTAAAAAGTTAAGGGACTACTTTCATAAGAAATTAATAAACTAATGAATAAAAGGGTATTTCACTATAAAAAATGTTAAAAGTGAAAGATCATTTTTGCTTTTGAGGTGTTTCGCAACCAACTGAGAAGCATATGGAAAAGTAAGTGTGTAGTATCATATTAAAATACTAGATGTGATGAAAACAAATTAAATGTTCTGCAATGATATTGAATTTTTAGTTACGTTTCAAAGTTTAAAAATGAGTTTGTTTCATTTTGGACTTTTATTATGTTAACAAATAACTTATCAACAGTTTAAGCTTTTGATCGACGTTACATTAAATAAGTCACTCTTAAACATGTTTCATTTTCTTCTGAAATTTTAATAAGAATTTTTAATTTGATGCCTCTGTATTTTTGTCTATTACGTTGTTCAATTATAGATATTCTATAGCAGCAATTTGTCTTCAGTTAAATTATCGAGGTAACAACTTAATAAGCGTATATAATTTCAATTGCTACAATTCATATTTTCTCTTACTTTTTAAATATATAGACTTATATGAGTAGCTTCAGTGTAATCAGGAAATTTCATTTCATTTATCAAAAAGTTAGAACATTTGAAATGCTAGTAATGGGAAATTTAAAACCTTAAGTTTGTAATATGTTACAAGCTTGGACCACATTTTTCTCCTGAACTAGTTAAAAATTTAAATACATGTTAGTATTGATAATTCTCCAGTTTCTTATTCAAAGCCTAATAATTTTCTTGATAAAAAATTGGATTGAAAGAAAAATAGAAGAAATTTGCATACATATTTTTAATTTCTTCAAATATAAATACTTTAAAATTATTTTTAATGTGTACCAAAAGAAACACGTCTGGAATAAACTATATTAAATACGAAAGATGATAAAGGGAACGAATATAACTAACAAAATAACGAAAAAATCTTAAAGAAATTTACTTTAATTTTGCCGTACTTTCCAAGAAATTTTCAGTTTTTGGATTCTGTTTTAGAAAAGTAAGAAAATGACCCATAGAAATTCCTTTAATAAAAGTACACCTAAAATATCTCAAATAATTGTTTACCAGTCAAATATAATAAATTAAATCCTTTTTTCGCGGTTAATCAAAACGCAAAAGAAGTAGAACAAATTTAAAAAAATGTGACATTTTTTTTAGTTTTAAAAAGATACTAAATATTACTTTAGAAAATTTCTCAGACGTTCACTTTGATAAGAGTTGAAGAGAAATAAAATATTTTAAATTATTTTATAGAATGTTTTTTTTTACATTTTGCACAACAGACTGTACTCCATCTCCAATACAAAATTAATACACTTATTTGTTTTAATTAACTTTACTACGTTTTAATTGAGCATTATTTCTGAAATTTAAATTCTTGAAAAGTTGCAGTTTAAAGCGATAGAATTTGGAAAATCCAATTTTAATATTTTAATGGTTTAATTAGCCAGAAGAAATTTTTCATCGTGCAATAGCAACATTCACGCATAAAAAATTATATGTATTACTATCCTTTACCCAATATTGAAGAGCTTGCAAAATTTATTATAAAAAGGAGAATCACATATTCATTTTAATATTGACTAAAAGTTCATATAATTATGTTTGAATCAAAAGGTTCAAAAGCTTTGCTATTTGGCTGAAAGATTACATTTTTTATAGCTATTAATACAGTTATTGGTGAATTTGATAATATTTTCTGTTTTTTTCATTTAGATGATGATGATATATATATATATATATATATATATATATATATATATATATATATATATATATATATATATATATATATATATATATATATACAGGGTGATTATAAAAAACTTTGCCAACATCTGCACTTCTAGCGTCCATTCTATTTAACCGATCAAGATGATTCTTCAAATATAGTTCTTTTGAGATATGCGCTCGAGATTCTGTGAATGGCAACACAGTGGCCCTCGCGGTTACAGTTATAGTGACAGAAACTCGAAATTTTCGAAAGGCAACGCCTACTTTTTACCATCGCAAAATGTTCAGCACATGCGAAAACCATAAATAGCGTTGAAACGGTACCGATATGTCCGAAAACCGACGTGTTATACACATACAAACAGTTCTTCAAGGCGCACGGAGGAATAATGCATACGACAGAAACAAGACACTGCTCAATGATGAGAGCACATAGAGAAAAAAAATCTTTATTAATTTCAAACATTTTCCACATGAGTGCCATCACAGGCAATTACGGATTGCATGCGGGAGACGGTGGAAAATGTCGCTGCACGCAACATGGCACGAGGGATGTTTCCAATCTCACGCCGTATAGAATCCTTTAAGTCCGACAATGTTTGAGGATTGCACAGATAAACTCTGGATTTGAGATAGCCCCAAAACCAGAAGTCCATAGGCGTCAGATCTGGGGATCGCGCAGGCCACGGAAAAGGATAATAGCGTGAGATGATGCGATCACCAAAATACTGATCCAGGAGCCTTTTAACTGACCTTGCTATATGTGGAGGTGCGCCATCTTGCATCCAAACAATGTCATTGAGTGCATTCAGCCGACGCAACTCCGGTAAGACATAATTTTTCAGCATGGCTGCATACCGAGGGCCCGTTACAGAACATGTTGCAGGGCCAGTCGGGGTCGTTTCCTCAAAGAAGAACGGGCCCAGAACAAATGTAGCTGTTATGCCGCACCACGCAGTCACTTTGGCGTCAAATAATGGTACTGGCGCCACAGCATGAGGATTCGTCTCTCCCCAGTGCACACAATTCTTTGTGTTAATGCTGCCATTTAAGGTGAAATGCGCCTCGTCCGTCCATAGTATGCAAAGGGGCCAGTCGTTATCCGCATCATATCGTAACAAAAATGCATTTGCGAAGTCCAGACGTTGTTGTGGGTCACCCGGCTCCAACATCTGGACGCGCTGGAACCGATAGGGAAACATGTGAAGTACCGAGCGCAAGAGCTTGCGGACCGTTGAGTTCGGAATATCCAACACGCGCGCTATGCCTCTTGCGGTTTCTGTGTGTCCTGCAGTCACTGTATGGTGCACTTCCATGACAACGTCCTCAGAAACAGTTGGCCGTCCGGAGCGCTGTTTGTCACAGGTGCAGCCTGTATCTTCGAATTTCCGCACTAAATCACGCAGAGCTTGCAGAGTACATGGGCCGCGTCGTTGTCGATGATTGCGGCGATACACACGCAAGGCTTCCGCAGCGTTCATCCCATTTTGGTAATAGAGTTTGATCAATTCACCGCGAACTTTCCTAGGAAGACTCATATCGTCGGCATGTGCGAGTTCCCGAATGACGACTTCGCATACCCGTTTGGTATTTTATAGGTTTCCTACGCTGAATATCTGGCGACCGGCGTTCTGTGATTGGTTTCTTGACTCTGTCACATGCAAATTTATTGCGTGCGCCCAGATCGTGTTTTATTGACCGGTTTTCAGAACTCTTTTTTGTGTTTGCAGGACACGTCCGTTTTTAGACATATCGGTACCGTTTCAACGCTATTTAGGGTTTACGCATGTGCTGAACATTTTGCGATGGTAAAAAGTAGACGTTGCCATTCGAAAATTTCGAGTTTCTGTCACTATAACTGTAACCGCGAGGGCCACTGTGTTGCCATTCACAGAATCTCGAGCGCATATCTCAAAAGAACTATATTTGAAATATCATCTTGATCGGTTAAATGGAATGGACGCTAGAAGTGCAGATGTTGGCAAAGTTTTTTTATAATCACCCTGTATATATATATATATATATATATATATATATATATATATATATATATATATATATATATATATATATATATATACGAGGGTTACTCTGAAATTTTTGAGAGGCGGGCAGACCAGAATTTACAAATTAAAAAGAACGTTTTAATTTTAAAGTACAAAATATTTTAACACAGAAGACGATTTTTTACTGAATTACTTCAACTTGTTTAGCGTGGAATAAATTTTAAACAGAAGAGAAAATGGAGTTGACGCGAGAAGAGTTTCGCGCTGTGATTTTCTACGATTTCATAGCAGGATTAAATCAAGACGAATGCATTCAACGATTGCAATTAGTATTGGGTGATGAATCTCCGGCTCGTGCTACTGTATTCAGATGGCTTAGAGAATTTAGAAGAGGTCGCAATTTTCTTCAGGATGAAGAACACACAAGAAGGCCGCCGTCGGCAATAATCCCGGATAATGTGTCTGCCATACGAAAAATGTTAATGGATGATAATCGCTGTACCTATCAAATGCTACAGAAGGAACTTAACATTGAATCCGCAGCCATACACAAAATTATTCATGAAGAATTACATATGAAAAAAGTAGTTTGCCGATGGGTTCCCCATAATTTAACTGGGCATCAAACAAGAAACTTGTCAGAATCAGTAACGAAACTCTTAATATGCTAAATGATGGTTTCCACCGCATCATTTCTAAAACTGTAATTGGTGATGAAACGTACATACCGTTTTTTGACGTTCCAACACGTCAAGTAAGCAAAGTATGGGTCTTTGAAGATGATCCCACCCCGACAATGGTGAAAAAACAACGCGCACTGAAAAAAGTGATGTATGCCGTTTTCTTCAAAAGTACGGGATTGGTCAAAGCCCTCAAGTTGGAAGGACAGAAGACTGTAACAGCAAACTGGTATACCACTAAATGTCTTCCAGAAATTTCACAAGAACTGAATACTAGGGGACTAATGCTTCACCATGACAATGCATCTTCACATAAAACCGGATTAACAGTTGAGTTAAACAAAAATAAATTAAAGTGATCGAACATCCACCGTATTCACTTGATCTAGCTATGTGCGACTTTTGGTAATTCTTTAATCTAAAAAAGAACTTATGTGGACGTCGTTTTCATTCAGATGAGATTGATGTGGCTATAAATGCATTTTTTCATTTATACGAAGAAATGAATGGCTTGAGGCATTTAATCTGTGGAAAATTCGTCTACAAAAGTGCATTGATGCTGGAGAAGACTACTTTGAACACACCTAAAATTTTGTAACTATAACTTTAAAAACCTAGCTGTATCTCAAAAATTTCAGAGTGACCCTCGTATAAATCTATTCATTCATTTATTCTGATCCTTTTAAATAATTTGAGAAATTTCATTGACTTGAGTTCAATTTATTTTGAAAGATCTCTGATCTACATTCCAAAAAGAAACAAAAACATAATTTGCATTGTATTATACCATTTTGGAATACTTTGTTTGCCAAATATGATATGATTTTAAAATCTAACATAAATACCAAGCAATAAAGGTTGTTTTAAACATCATCACAATCGTAATAAATCACAATCTTAATCTTAATATTTCATCGCAAAATCACCTTTAATATAGAGGAAATTCTGAAAGGGGAATTATAAAATGGAACAAAGAATTATAAAGTGGAACAGAAAGCTCTTTTAGAATTAAAGAAAATGTAAGCAAGGGCGTATATAATTTAGATTTTTCAGAAATGTAAGATTATTCAGTCAACATATTATTTTTCTAACTATGCGCACTGCGTGATTAACATTTGGCCTAAGCAAGGCCGAAAACAGCTCTATTCATTTATCGTTACCCAGTGTCTTCCTATAAGAATAGAACTGTATTAAGATTTTCGATTGTATAGTAATTTTTACTGTGTACTTTAATAATTATCTTGTGAAATTTTAAGCAATATTTTAAAATTATATTATAATTAATACAATTTGCATTTATCTATCTAAAACTATGTCTGATCCACTCATTTCTACTTTATCCTATCAATATATACAAATACTTATATATATATATATATATATATATATATATATATATATATATATATATATATATATATATATATATATATATATATATATATATATATATATATATATATATCAAATTAAATAAATTGTAATTAAGGAGTAAAGAACAAAACCATTTTTTCAGTAAAAGCAATTAATTTTAGTTTATATTAAAATCATAACTGCATAAAATAAAAACAATATAAAGTTATAAAGTACATTTTTTATGTTTATGCTTTTTTATTTACTTATAGGTTTATAGAATTTCATAACATATTTATGATACAATGCTTTTGCAAATTCTTCAAGCTAGATGTCTTAAATTATTGTAAATTTTTCAACGTCAAAGAGTTTCCAGTGAAAAAATCAAGAAATGTTCTACAATTGAGGAATAACCTTATTTGATTAACATTTTTTTAGATTAAAGTACTATACAAATATTATATTGATATTTAGAACACTATAAAATTTATTTATTTTTCCAAAAATAACAAAACTTTAAAATAATGTTCATACATTTTCAATTCCTTTGTGAGGTTATATCATAAGCTAATTAGATTCTAACATAAGCAAATAGCAGAAAACTTTGCAAATAAGAGAAATGAAAAATAAGTAATTAATCAAAAACATTTTTTCGATTATAAGTAACTGTTTGCTCAGAATTGCTCGCATAGATCAGTTAGAATGTTTTTCCCACCGTTAATTAACTCCAAAGATTGCGTGATCACGAGATATAATTACGTGCACTTTTCACGAATATTTCGTACTAAAAGAGAAAGCTGTTACGAAAGAATCTACCATTTATGGTCACTTTTGTATACTTTATGAGTTTTTCGACGTAAGACTGTGAAAGTTTTTGACAAAAAATTACTTTCTTCAATTGATTTTAAATTATTTGCTGATATATTATATTAAGAAGCTTTATTTATTTTTTCTTATGAAACTGTTGATATCAGTACACGGAGAATGCTGAGAAAATATTATATTTATTTATGTTTTATTTTCTTAAAAGTGATTAAAAATTACATCATTTCATGAGTAAGCTTTGAAATAAAATTTTAATGGATCATGCAATCATAATAGATTTTGTGAAAATATTATTACGTATTCGTAAGTTATAAAATAATATTTGAAATCCCAAAGCACTAAACAAATTTATTATTATTTGATGAAGTTCAAATTTCTAAATTAGTAACATTTTTGAATAGATAATGTAGACAACTAATGCTTTGATAAAATTTTAATTTCTTGAGTAACTAATTGATTCTTAAATACAAATATTGATGTTCATGTAGAATGTGATTAATCGAACTATCCCTAAGGTTATTTATTAAATGTGTGTTTAAATACTCGAAAATTGTATAATCTAAAAAAATTCTTGTTGATACCTTAAGCTAAAATAAAGGATGGTGAATGCTTCAATTATTTAATGATCGCAAATGTATTTTAAAAAATCTTCCCATATGAATCTTTATATTATGTCATGCATATTATGTTAATATTAGTAACCATTTGTTTTATGTATAAAACTAAATATATAATAAATTAATCGCTTACATTTGATAACTAAATCAATTTATCTAGAAAATTTAAAATTTATAAAACATAAGCCACACTTTGTTGCTTGTATATTTCTTTAAGTTTGATATACAAAATAATAAGTTAAAATTGCAAAACTAAATAATAATCCTTAATTATCATTATGTATTTTACTCAAAATGCTGTAGCAATAATTATGTAATATTTAAAATTAATTTTCATTGTTTGACTAAATATTTATATAATTTAGAAAATATTAAATAAATTTGAACTTATTTCTAATCTCTGCAATCTTTTATCCCAATAAAGTGTACTCTTATAGCTATTAATAAACTTTTTTTTATATAAATGTACAGATTTTTAAATTTCTTTATTTTTTATATTGTAATGTAATTTATATTTTCTGCGCTGTTGAAATTTTTATAAATAAGATATTTATTTTAAAATTAGTTTTATATTAAAATATTTAAGTTTCGTCACTGAAGCTATTCTCCATAATTTCAATTTATTTTTGCTTGAAAAGTTCATTTTTTCATTGACTTTTATTCTTTTAGGAACAAACTATAGAAAAAGTAATGGCTAATTTTATGATTTTTTTTATTTAACTCTTAGTTTTAAATAATGAAATTCAATTGAAAATTTAAATAGAAGAAGTTGAATATACATTTCATAGATGGTATTATTCCCCAATTGAAACAATATTTCATATCATTTATGAAAAGATGGAGCAATATTAAAATAATTAAGTTCTGGATTGTTGAAATTCATTTAGATATCTATAAAAAATGTCTTTAATGTTCATGTTTTATTCTGTGTCAGTTATGTTTGTGAATTAAATATAAAGTTACTGTTGCCATATAGTATATCCATAATATTTTATAAATTTCTAAACAAGTTAATTAATGTTAATTGAATATCACTAAATTCATATTGAGAATAGAAATTACAATTAAAAAGCAATAATTAGTTATCAAATGATAGAATAAACGTAATCTAATAAACTAAACTATTTAATTGAAAATATACGTTGCTTGGGTGTGATAGATGATTTTGCTTCCATTTCTTAAAAGGTAGATAAGGGTAGATGATGCATCAATGAATGTTATATGTCATATCAAATGTAATTTTACTCAAGTTTTTAAATATTTATATAATCTAAGCTAGAAATTTATCGTCCTTATGTAATTCTGAAACTTATTCGCTAATGGGTGGATAAAGATGGTGCTGTATTGGAGGGGATCTTTTCAAAGCTTAATGATCATAAGTGACAACTACATGTTGATTAAAATCCATCTTCTAGCCAAAACCTTTTTATTATAATTTTCATCCAATAAATGATAAAGTGGCCGAGAAATTTCTAACCAAAACCTTTTTATTATAACTTTTATCCAATAAATGATAAAGTGGCCGAGAAATTTCTAATGAATAGGACCATATGCTGTCACCCAATTACAACAGTCATTCAGTTAGGATAAATGGAAACCCAGCTCTCTGATTTAATTTAGGATTTATCCATTTAGACTTTATTCGGGAAGACTTCCAAGCGCTCTACGATGAAATATGAAGCTGATTAGTCTTCACCGAATGTACTTAAAATGTCACACTCGAGAATTTATATTGTAGCTGAAAATATATATAGGTTATCTTTGAAGTGTATCGTCTTCGCGTGTTTTAGTCACTTTAGATTAATCTAATTCCTTTAACAAAATTGAATATAAATTACGAAAAATTTAGGATGCACGTAATAATGAAAAATTTATCGTGAAATATGGAATGATGAAAAATCATTAAATATCGTTATATAAAGCAAATTTCATTACATATACTAAATTTGATCTCGGATTACTAATTGAAAAATGTTTAACAAACTCTGAATAAAAAATGAAGAAGTATAATATCAAGTCAATGTAATTGAAAAATGAGTGAAGTATAAAAACGTATCAAACAAAAAAGTAATACAATTTTATTATATTTTTAATAAATTATGAATTTCTGGAAACGTGTTAATATATGTTGCTTACACTACCATCACACACTGATGAAAATATTTTTTCATTTGATGAAATTTATTTTAACTTTGAAAAATGAGTTACGTTATATTAAAAAAATATCAACTGTTAAATATTAGACATTGCTTTCACTTGTTTAATGGGGACATTTCAAATTAGAACTTGCTATGTAAGTAGTAAAAAATAAAAGGATAAAAGACAGAGAATGTTTATCTGTAACTGCTGATCATTAAAATTGAGACACATAGAAGAAGGCATGCAGTAAACGTGATGTTTGCACAGTATTAATTAGATACTGTGATATACAAATAATTAACTTACCAAAATGAATGTTTAAAATACGGAATTGTGGGAGATACACAAATGTGCTTAAAGATAAAAATAATTACAGCAAGTTTCTCACTGAACTTGAAATGCATTTGAAAGTTAAGTTTCAAACTAATTATTGGTGGAGAACTGTTTTGACATTTCATATAGGAAGGCTTATCAGTATATTTTTAATTTTGATAGGGGTGAAGTTGTAATTAATGGATTTTGCAGTTTATTGCTTCGCATGAATTTTTGCATACGATATTACTTGCAGAATTGGAATCGATGGTTTAAAATATATTTTACGAAATGACCACTTCAACTGAAACCGAGATGGCAACTATGAGCCCCGCGTAAACTCAACGAATCTTACAATCATATCAAGAGTCCTGATTGCAGTTTCGTGATCTTTTACAATAAGAGCATCTTCATGTTTATTTCAATGACGTTACTAGCAGAATAAATTGCAAACTCTACGATTATGGATTTGACGGCTCTGCATACTACATCACAATTCAGAGTCTTAAAATATATTATCAATAACGAATTTGTGTAAACAAACATGGTGTAATGACATTTTTTCAAGTTAATACCGCTTTTGTTAAGAGTTTTATGGACAAAATTCTATGTTTGATGACATCTTGGAGACAACAATTCAATTCAAAATGTACGTTGATATCTTATAAGCGGGCAGTTAGAATTTCGTTCATCACTCGAAATGATATACGGAGTACCATAGAATGTAAATGATTATTTCTTGTCCGTATTGCCAGAACTTTGGTCAGTAGCTGTTTTATTTACTTATTTTTTTGTATTAAAGGCAGTAGTTCTACGAATGCTATTCTTCAGAAGAAGGATGCGGGATCGTTTGTTGACAGTATTATTGTCTTTCCTTGATACAGAATACGCTCTGCTGCTTTCTCGTCAAGCATGTTATTCAGATGATTCATTAATAATTTGTGCTTGGTTAATGGTTGCAGTGTTAACCAAACATTATGAAATCAATTGTTAATTAAAATTTAATTAAACAGAAAATTTTAAATCCTGTACTTTTCATAAAAGATAGAGTACGTGTGTAAGTATAATTTTGTTAATGATTGCTTAATTGAATTTCAGACTTTGTAAAATCTTGGTAATTACTCAAAACATTCTTAGTTATTGAAAAATTTTGTATAAATTTTCCTTAATATACTTTTTGTTTGCATACAATTAAAGTTGAAAAAATAATGATTTGAAATAGGGTAATATGGGTAATATGGTTGTTCGAAACAACATAAATGTTACTTTTTCAAATATTTATCGAACACGTATGATTGAAAATATTAGCTTTGGAATAAGAAACCATAGTTTAAAACAAATCTAGCTAACAGATAATATTTTATTTATGTTATTTCTATTTGAATAAACAATTTCAATGAGAAGATTCTAAGTTCAATTATATTTCGTTATTTTAGTTTATTATAATAAATAAAATCCATGTATTTGCATGTATATGCTAACATTCATTAAAATGCTTAAAAATTGATTAGTGAAATGAGGAAACATTTTAATCTTTCAAAATGGAAATGTTTCACGATAACACTATGTTCATAACTTTGAATTTTGGTAACTTTATGTAGTTATTTTTAAAAACTATTTATACTTATAAAATTTAATTTAAAAAAGCTTTTACAAGTTAAATTAACATTTCTTGCTTTGGAGTTATAAAATGAAATCAATGATGAATTAGAGCGAATCAAACTAAGGAATTTTTATTAATGTTTTATTTATACACAAAGTGGAATGTTTTAGCCTAAATAAGACAAATGTTGATGCAAATGTGAAGAAAGAATTACAGTAATTACATTATTTTCAAAATGTAAATTTCATATTTTATAATGTATGAAATTCGAATGTAATTTCAAAATTTATTTGTTTACTATTTTGGAGAGGAATTCTTATGCTCAAAAATTCGGTTTGATTTCTTGAAAATTTTATTTGAAATATTAAAATTTTAATCTTTCTCACATATTAATTATTCTTTCAATGTTTAATATTTTTTTAGATTTAGATTAGATAAAATTAACAATTTCTGCAACTCTTTCACACATTTATTTGCAAATTTATGTATTGATATTAATAAAGTTTATAAAATTAATTTAATTCCAAGTGGTTCATATTTACAATTTTTCCGTAAAATTTACATTTTTTAAGCATTTTAAAATTAAAAAAGTAATGTACTAGATTTAATTATCCAAATGTTTTCATTGAAGCTAAGAAAAAAGTTAGTAAAGTCTACGAAGTTATATTTTTGGTTTAGTTTAGCTTTTTGGAAACTAAACCAAAAATATAACTAAGTAATGCATGTCGTTTGAAATAAAAAATGGTGAATTGGTCATTGCTGAAATGAGAAAGCATGAGAAGGCTTATAATGGTTAAGAGTAGTGCTGTGGTGTAAATCGGTATAAGTGTTAGGTGTTGACCTTTTCCCTAAATTAAAAAAAATCATATTTTATATTATTTTCAAAATAATTTAGATATAAAAATCAGACAAGGATGTCGGATATTATTTGTTGCTTATATAGTGTGATCTATAATTTATGTTATATAAAAATTGAAATATCTTAACTTTAACGAATTTCCTTAAAATTTTGATCTTTCTTAAATTAAATTTGAGCTCACTCCAGTTAATAATTTGAATTGAAATGTAAAATTTTAGAAGAGATTCACACTTCAATTTTTAAATTTCAATTCACACTTCAATTTTTATTTTTTGCTTTCAATTTTTAAATTATTTGTCTTAAAAATAAACATATTTGTAACAAACTTTCCACATTTATTATCAAGGAACAGATTTATCGAGTCTTTTCTTTCTTACTGATCCACTTTTAACACTGAATATAATATATATATATATATATATATATATATATATATATATATATATATATATATATATATATATATATATATATATATATATATATATATATATATCGGTATAGATAAAGATATATAATTAGGTTTAATGTTAACTTTTAAACATTGAAATTATTCTAGTATCACAATACACAAACGTTTTAAGAAATAACCATTCATACATTTTATTGACAAATAAATTGTTATTTTTATTACTTAATTTTTATTTTTGACAGATATTACAGATTGCTGTTATTGTCTTTGTCTTGTTTATGACGTGCATAAGAACTGAAATAGATTGAGCTTTAGGTTCTCAAAACTTCTTGATCTATCTCCTAACCTTTTGTTGAGATATTACGAGTAAATTGCATTAATACCTGTGCTATTAACCCATATAAAATTGTGTGGAAATAATAAATTGCTTGTTTCAAATTTTATTTTTAATTTGAGCATATTAATTGTCAGTTTCTGAAAAAAGTATAAGAATGTACCTAGAATTTAGTGTGAGAAAAAGTTCACAGTTCTCGATGATCTATCTAAAATCTATCTGTCAAATAAAAATATTTATGACTCCACAAATATGATTAAGTTGTCATCATTTGTGTCATGTTAAGTGAATGCAGAAATAAATAAAATTATAACCAAAATACACCTAAATTACTTTAACAATTGTAGATTTTTAAAAATTGTGAAACTTGTTTATTGCATATGTAAATTCAATTGTTATTCACTAATCTTAAGAAGAATGTCGTATGTTTATTCAATATCGTGTCATTAACATTCCCTTCGGCAGTAAAACATAAGTGACTAATTAATGAAAATAGTTTTAATTTATTAAGGGTCTATTCAAAATTTCCTTATAACTTCTATTCAATTGGTTATGAATATTTTACTGTATGTGTCTCCTAACTTATTTTATTTTTCTATGTGACTTGTGTAGAAAAATACAATTTATATACGTTACTAGTTTACACGCCTTAAATTTAAGATTCACTCGTTGTTTGGTAATTAATTAACTCTTTCACTAATGTTTAAACAGTTCGCACATCAGCAGCAATGTAGCTTAGATATAATTAACTTATTTAAGCAAATTTTATGAATACACACACACTCTCTCTCTCTCTCTTTGAGTATTTAAAATTCCTTGTATACCTGAAAATCTAATACACAGTATTTTAATATAATTCCTGTATTCTCAGTTTAAACAAATATTGTTTGATGAATTATATATAAGCGTCTTTTATATATTTAAAATATTTATAGTAAAATATCTAACTCTCTTTGTGAAATAATATCACGTTATTCGCAAATTATCTCATACTATCCATGCATTACTCACATTATATCTTCTCTTTCCTTCAACTAGTTGACAAAAATGGATGTTTTTTATTTTTAATTTATAGTCCATGGCAATTAAATTTCAGTCACTAAATAAGTATCACCATAAACGGAAGATATTTATTTCTAGAAACTCAAATATAAAGTAAATTGTCGGTTATATCTACATATAAATGGTTCCATATATCCTCAACAGATTTCTCATGTAAGCGAAATAATAACTATATATAAGCAAACGCTTATGACAAAAAACATTGCCTACTCATACTAAATCAGATACTATAACAATTATCAGCTCAAAAATTTACTAATGATGAGCTAAAAGGGCTCTTATTATCACATATCCATGGTCTTTGACTGCATGCAAAATATTGTCTGACGCAGTTTAATATTTCATTTACTCTTAATTTTGGCCACTGTGCAAAAAGTCGGATTTTCAAGTCACATTCAAAATATCAGTTGTTTTGTTCTTCATGCTCATTTACCAGATCTTTCTATTATATTTGGAAATAATAAATGGCTTTGTGACTACTGTTTGGTGTATTTTATTCTTTAATATCTAACTTTGGTCTTAATGTAGTAGCTAATGATTCTATTTGGACGCACATTCAAAATATCATTCATATGTTATATAGCCAAGGAATATACCCATTTCAGCACTTGTACTTAGTAAAACATTCTTATTTGCATGTTATTGGCATTAAAAACAAATGGAAATATAGCTCTGTATCTTTTGTTCTATAAAACAGAAGTAATTTTTGAAAAGAATATCAGAGAATAATATGACTGAATAACTCAAATAAATAAAAAATTTTAACAGTATTTATCAAAATTGTTGATAGTAATATTTGACCCAGTTTTGAGACTTCTTTAAAAAAAGCTCTGTCACTCAATATAATAAATAAAATAAAAACTGAAATATGTTACACACAAGTGTAAAATAATGACATTTGATTTTATTGTCACTCAACAATCCCTTTTGCAATTTAGAAGTAATTTAGTGGATACACACATTTTGAGCTGGAATCAAAACGTGGAAAATCTCTTACAGCTGCCAATTTAGAACGTTGATTAATGTATAAAATTGTCCCATAAAATCTACTAATCATGAAAATTATTAAAATTGCTTCGCTTAAAATAGTGCTTTTTCCGTTTCAGATAAGGTTGTTACTTTTATTAGTTTATATGTATTTTTTAAATATTTGTACATCATATGTGTATTTAAATTAAGATTAGAAACATTATAGGCTAATGTTTGCTTCCTATCAATGTTTACTTTACTTCTTTTTAATAAAATTTAGTAAATTTGCAGAATAATCAAACTGTTATTTTATTTTTTGAATTCCGAGTTTTTTGACAAAGTTAAGTTGTAATGTTATTAAAAATTTGAGATAAAAATTACATTTCCATCAAAACAAAAATTGTATTTAAAGAATCTGAATAGTTAAATTAATTTACTATAACTTAATTATCTTCATATATGTATAAATGATGGAATAATGGTAACTATGTATCAAATTTACAATAAGAAAATATTTGTTTTTCGAAGACCTTTAAAAATTATAATATAAGTAAGTCATTCCTTCAATTACATTTTTAAATACATTTTACAATTTTTTATGAAGAAATTTACAATCTATAAACATAACTCTTTTTATATTTGAATGTATACCATCTTTGCTTATATTATTTCATGTTTGCTTCAAAATAATTTTGCTTTAAAAATGCGATGACATCTGTAAAATCTGATAAACTTAACATATACGGTGAGTAAATTTGTATTTGTATTGCACAAGCATGGGGTCATTTGATTTTGGATTTATATATTAAATGTCAGACTGTCACTTTCTTAAAATCATTAGATATCAGTCTTCAGAAAGTGAATAGAACTTATTTAAAAATCAAAAATGTAATAATAGACTCTTACTATATGCGATCTGTATTCAAGTATTTCCTTCATATCCAAAATTCTTCTTTTGTGAAAAACGAATCTCTCCAAAAAGAACTGGATTACATTAGGAAGCATTATTTTTCTTCTTCAGAAAATCTTTTTCATTCTACGTGTAGAAGGTCTAAAATAAATGGATTAAAATTAGTCATGAAATCAAAAGAAAAACAAACGTACATTTTCAGCGTTTATTAAATAAAATGAAAAACAATTATTTTTTCAAATAAGGTTGATTATAATTTCCAAATGTTAAATTATTTTACGAATATAAAAATAAACTACAAAACGTGAGCTTCTAATAAGAATAAGAAATAACTGCTAAATAAGAACTTCAATTTTAAATGCAGTAAACATAGAGATAATTTTTTGTTAGTAATATACTTATTAACGGAATAAAAAAAGTGAACTGTATTCGTGTAATTGCAAATTCAACTCAGAAATGTTTTAATGTATCCTCATAAAAATACAAGAGGGCATTTTTTTAAATTTATTGTTAATAAATAAATGATGTTATTTATTGAAGAAAACAATAATTTCTTAGCCTATATAAATGTACAGTATTTAGAAATATGAGTATTATAAATTTAATAAGAGTATTCATTTACTTCTTTAAAATAGTTTGCAATTCTGGTTATTATCTCATTTATTCTCTATTATTCTCATTAAGCATTCTTTAGTGAATTTTAAAAACATTAACATAAATAAAGATGTATGTCTGTTGTGTATGTGTAAATGTTACTAGTTAATGTTGCTCAATACACATGAACAAACACTATTACGTTATTGCTCAGAAATTGAGTACACATTCAACAGTACTAAAATAAAAGCTTTTGACTGAGAACAAGATAGAATAGGGCTCACAAAACGTAATGGAGGGAAACTTTTTAATTAAAATGCATTATATATAAATTAGTTGATTGATGTTAGCATACATAGAAAAAGTGTTGCGCAACTCTGTAATGTGATAAAGTATTTATCAAAGTTTAGTCTTCAAAATTTAACAAGTCAAATTACTTCACATTAAATATTTAATGAAAGGAATAAATAAATCAAAATTATTCCACTCAGATCATGAAATAAAGAATACATAAATGCGAAGATATATATATATATATATATATATATATATATATATATATATATATATATATATATATATATATATATATATATATATATATATATATATATATATATATATATATATATATATATATATATACATAATAGAAAATTGTAAATTATAAAAAGTGAAAAATCATTGTTTATTATATTGTCAATCATGTCAAAGATACGGCCCACGGGCCACATCTGGCCCCCGACCTCTATCAATAAGAATGCGATTGCAATGCGTCACAGGTCAGCACGTACCTAAATAAGCAAGAGAGATAGACAGTAGCTCTATCTCTTAGCAACAAGCAGAGATACTCTATTATTTTCTTCTTCTTCTTAAAAATTGAGTTTGTATGTCATTGGGCACCTCTGCTTTTATCAGCATTTTGTACCGTTAACTCCAAACCCAATGTTTCCTAGTTCCAATTGCTCGGGTCACCCACTTTACTAATAAAGTCCGATAACCATTTAATGGAGTCTAGGTGTAAATCTCTAGTATGGATGAAGCCTAAAGAAGTTAATTTAGGGAGGGCAAGAGCCTCACATTCGTAAATGACATGCTCTGCCGTTTCCTCTTGCAAATGACATTTCCAGCAGATAAGGTCTTGCTGAAATAGTCCCATCTTGTCAGAAAGTCAGTCATGCTAGGAATAGCTCCCTGACTTTCACCAGAAGAAGATGGTTTAGAGGTCATTTCTACCTCAAGTGAAGGATTCATTGCTGCCCCTTTACAAGATTACCTCTGAGTTCCCTTGTCTTTTCAGCAAGGTCTACTTTAGAGGCTTCACCTGCAAATGCAGAAAGGTTTGTTACTTCTTGTGTCTTTTCAACCACAAGTTAACAAGTAAAAAAGCTCAGGTAATATAAGTCCACCCAGCATTGCCTGAGTTACTGGGCAAAGCAAATTACTCTAGAAGTTCGCCAAGCAACTAGAGGCTCCGTTAAGACACCATAACCGCGGTGCCAATTAGCCCTAGGCACGGATTGCATAACACCAGGATTTACGGGAGCTGGTTCGCGGCCTCTGATTCTATATTCAAGGCTATCCTGTCATTCCTACAGGACATTCGGCTATCCACCACCTGCCGACGCGCCTGGTGGCTGTGCTCAAGCCTCAGGAAGGTACACGTACCCCCTGGTTCCAGGTACTCTATTATTTTTGTTAAGAACAATAAAATCTTCCACGCAATTTGAGTGTAGACTAGAACACTCTTTATCTATATAAAAGAAGTGCGTCGGCGTGACATGGGTCAGTTGAGTCCAGTTAAATAAGGGATGCGTTCGGAGAAGGATTTTAGTTGCACTGAGAAGTAGTGATGGTGAAATCTAGTGATTGTGAATGTATGCATTTGTTTGTGTCGTATGTGTGTGATATCCATAATTGTTGTATCAAGTTCCCTGATTGTTATGACTTTGGCATAATGTCACAGAAATATAAAGTTGATAGTGATTGCAGAGTTTTTGAGTCTAAATGGGAAATTGCATTTTTTTTCATAGAATGGAAAGGTAATCCACTGTGTTTGATTTGCAATCAAACAGTTGCTATTTGAAAGGAGTTTAACTTTAAGAGACACTATGATACGAATAATAAATCAAATTCGATTGTTATATTTAAAAAATAAGATGGAACCCATTGTCTTCCTTAAAATCTGAACTTCCCGGTCAATAATCGATGTTACAGAAAGCGAAGATGCCCTGAAATCAAGTCTTATTATTACATTAGAAATCGTGAAGAGATTAAAACCTTTCAGTGATGGTGAATGTATTAAGATCTGTATGTTGAAAATTGCTGCTGTTTCACTTCCATTTCCAAAAATCAACAGTTCAAACTATTTCGCTGCCAAGAAACACTCTTTCTTCAAGAATAAGTGATTTGTCTCAAAATTTGGTTCTTCAACTGAGGGAGAAAATTAAGGAATTTACAAACTTTTCACTGGTGGTTGACGAGAGCACTGATACTATAGATGCAGTTCAACTTGCTGCTACTGTTAATACGAGGCATTAACATTAACTTTGAACTAACTGAAGAAATATTATGCGTTCCTTTGACAAATATTACAACAGCAAATGTCATTTATTTTGCAATTGAGCATTTAATAGCAGAATATGAATTCGACTGGAATATACTTAGCAACACAACTACGGATGACGCACTTGCCATGGCTGGCAACCATTCGGGCGTTGTAACTACATTAAAACAGAAAACATCAGGGAATTTTGTGGAATTTCACTGTATAATTCATCACGAATCTTTAGCATCCAAACATTTAAAAATGGACCATGTTATGCAACCTATAATTAAAATAGTAAGTTTTATAAGGAGCAGAGGACTAAATCACCGACAGTGCAGGCAGTTTTTATAAGATTTGGACGAAAAGTTTTCTTATGTCCCTTATTTCATCGAAGCTCATTTGTTCAGTCAAGGATTAGTTTCTGAAATTTTTTTCATTACGTGATTCTATTTAGGCTTTCATATTAAAAAAAGGCAACCTACTTGATTATGACAATGACTGGTGGGTTGAGTGTGCCTTTTTGGTAGATATGAATAAACACTTGAGTTATCTGAATGTAAAGTTTATGAACGCTATCACGTGATGAACAGACGTGGAAAAAAATTTGCACACGCATACTTCTTCTTACTATATCCCCGCACTTAATCTAATTTTCCACATTTTGCTTCCTTTCATTTTGTGATTGCTATGGATGATAGTGTTATCCGTCCTTAGCAATTGTCTAGCAGTGTATTTTATGAAATCATAAAATACTGATTTCACTGAAAATTGTTACAAAATTATGCTTATTTTAAAAAAAAATTACTAGCATAAAATAATAAATTATGACATTTATTAATCATCGCTAATTTATTTTAGCAAATTTTAAACCATTCTGTAAAGCAGCTTTGTTTATATGCAATGTTTTATTTTGATAAATGATATTTTTTGATAGTTTTATAAATTTATCAAAGCAACAATTGTCAATTTTGCTGAATATTTCCAAATAATGTAATTTTTATTGTGTCTTAATGAGATGAAATTAGTCTTCTCAAGACAGCTTCTCGGATTAAATCACAGCAAGTGATAAAAAGGTTAGCTACTGGTTTTCCATATTCAAATTTGCTAAAAATATTACCAATTTTAAAACTTTGATTTGGAGTGACATTCTGAAGGATAAAAAAATTGTCTTTTATTCAGACTATTTATAGGTAATTACAAATATTTTACAAAGTAGGTCAGTAGAGAGAATTATAATATATGCTATTCTGTGTTAAATCTTTTGATTTTACTTCATGGGTGGTAAAGTTTTAACGTCTTACATATACTCACAGAACCTATATTGAATCGGACAATTTGAGTTTGAAACATCAATCTTTTTTTTTCAAAATATTTTCTATACTGTGAAATAGTTCTTTCATGCGCTTAATATCATGGTTTACTTGTTGTAAGAAACTGTTATTTGACGACGAAGCTGTGCCAAATTTATATCTTTTAATTAAATTAAGAATTTTTCAGATATCAAATTATATGTTTAATTTATAATTATAAATCTAATGTTAAATGTGTTTAAAATATTTAATATATTATTTAAGAGATCTCACGCTAAATCTCTAAACCTATGTTATATGATAATGTAAAATACTTTTTATTTATTTTGTTTTAACTAAAACCCGTTTTTGATTTTTATCTCCTTTACATAACAAAATTTCAATTTTTTAAAATTTAATGCTGAAAAATTTTAATTACTAAAATTGAATTGTGTATTAAAGGTTACAGAAATTTATTCCAGAAAAATCCTAAATTTAATTTATAATTAATTCTAAATTTAAATTTAGCAAATAATTAAAAGCAATGATTTGTAAAATTTGGTAGAACATATTACAAAAATAATTGCAATTATGATAAAATTTTTAAACTGAGCAAAATAAAATATTTCATAATATTTTATAAAATTATTATTTGAAATTGAATTTTACTTTGAGGGTGCTTAATGCTAGTTGATTATCTGAATAATAATATTGTAACTTTATCATGATATGTTTCACTTCATTAATATAGCTTTTACTATATTTAACTGTTGAGTTTAATATATAGTGAGATACATTGTTAATTATTGTAAACTTTTGACATTTCAGTTTAAATTTGCAATGATTATAAACTATATTTTCACAATACTTAAATTTATTTCATAAATTTATAAGCTAAAATGTAAAGCACATTTAGGAAAATAATCTAAAAACATATTTGGGAAAGGAAATATAAAAACAATTTTGGTATCTAAGAATAATCATTTGAGTAGGTATTTTAAAATAACCACATTGTATTCGAAATCTCAAATATAATTAATTAAATTACATAGCATTTTTAATTCAAGTATATAATCATTTTATTAAGTCAAACATCATATTCAGTCCAAATTAAGAGCCTACAAAAAATCAAATTGAGAGTATTTTTATAAATTAAAATAGAAGTATAATTATAGAATATACTTTGTATGATGTATTTTAAGTGATACACTTTTAAAAATGAATAATAACAGAAATTTAATATATGTACTTTATTCAGTAAACACAGGAGTTTTCAATTAAATGAGTTTGCATGTGAAACATTTTCTACTCTGTAAACATCAAATTAGCATTTGATAATTAATCTGTAATAAACGTTCATTAACGGCAATATTAATCTAAAATCCCCTGCTACATTCAATTGATTTCTCATCCTCCTATTTCAAGCCCCTAAATGAAACACGAGTTTGTTGCTATGTCAACAGGAAATTTGCTGTGAACTAAATTAGCAAACGGACCATTACTTTGCACAATATGTCGCCGTTTGAGAGATATTTTTTAATCTAAAGCAAAGTACCACGGGAACAGTCGCAGCTGCTGACACTGCTTCAAATTTTGAAATTAGAAAGCACAGCAGTTAATTCTGTATGTAAATGTGAGACAGCTGCTTCAATGGTTTGAATAAGTTAATTAAATAAACTAGTTTGTTTTCTTTCAGAAGGACACCAGGAAACAAAGCAATCTGAGTAAATTTTTTTTTGGATTATCGTAAGAAAGAAAACTTTTCCTAGTTTCATTGTAATCTTATGCTCTGTCACTTTCAGATACTTTATTTAATTATTTTTACGTACTGTAGAATTATTTTTGAAAGAGAAGGACAGTTTAATTTATTACACATTTTTAAACAAGTTTTTTAAAAAATTATATTTTAAATTTGAGCATGAGCATAAATAAAATGAGCATATTAAAGCATAATTTTTAAAAAAAATTATGTTTTAATATTTTTGAAATTATCATTATTTAATTTTTAAAAAGTCGTAAATAAATTTTTAGTTAAATGATCTTTAATTGAATTAAAACATTTTTCTTACTTATGATGTTAAAAAGAAGTTATTCTTATTTTTCTTTAATTTATAATTGGAATAATATTTTTGAACATAATTTATATTTTAATTACTTAGATTTTTATTGCTATAGAAACAGTTAAGTTCATTGAAAAAGGAAAATATTTGCAAATAGTTATGAAATTTATAATTTTAAAAATTCATTAGATTAAAATACATAAAAAGTGAATATTTTACTCGATTAGATTTTAACAAAAGTAAATGAATGATGATTTTAGATTAAAAGAATCTGCAATGATCTTATGCTATTCCCATGCTTATTCTTAGTAAAAGCATTTTTCTGCGTTTTCACACGTTGTAAAATATAAGTACATAAAAATAATATAACTGTTGTAATAAGCAACTCAAATATAAATGAATTTCTTAAGTTTCTGTATTTTTCTTCTTCTTAGTTGTGTTTATTTGCTTACTCCACCATTGTAAATAAATATATATAGGTAAAAGTATTTTAAATTTTCGAATTTATACACTATATGTATCCGTTTTCAATGATAAATTTATAAGTTCATTTTATTATAAATCTGAACAGTCATTATTTTATACATCAGAAAAAAGTTTTATTTTATGTGTCACACACACGATTTTTAATAGAGATATGAAAGATAAAAGAATCATATATTTGGATTGTTAAATTTCACAAAATAATTACTGAAAAATAATTAAAACTTACTGGAAACTTTAATGTACAAAATAAAAGGTATGGTTGTAGGAAATACCTAAATTTCTAATTAAAATTTCCATAATAAGCTAATAAATATAGATACAAATGAATATTTTTAAAATTTTAGTATTAAAATTCTTAAGAATATTTCTTCACTAAGTAATATTTTACAAAGCATTCAATCTCGATTTTCTTTCACATTAATTCTATAGATTATAAGTCAAAGTTAACATTATATTAAAAATAAGTATTTTTATTTAAAAATACTTATTTTTAATATATAATATTAAGTTATATAAAAATAAGTATATTTTATTATATATAAAAATAAGTATATTTTATTAAAAAATAAGTATAACTTTAAAAGTGAATGTAATTATTACGTTACTGCAAAAGCCGCTTACTACATCTAAGCAACTATGCCTATGGATTTCTACCTCTACGTCAATGATTTAATGGCCAGTAGTGTATGTTTATGGTTTCATTGACTGAAACTATAAACATACACTACTGGCCATTAAAATTGCTACACCAAGAAGGAATGCAAATAACATAACGATATTTATTGGACACATACATTATAGTGGAAAGAACAAGTGATTAGATTTACAGGAAATTAGGATGCATAGATCTTGAGAAATCAGCACCCAGAGCAGCCACCTCTGGCTGCAATAACAGCATTTATCCTCCTAGGCATGGAGTCAAACAGAGATTGTATGGCATGTACGGGGATCTCAGACCATGCAGCTTCAACACTATGCCATAATTCATCGACAGTAATGGATGGTGAGTGATGGCGTGCCAATCGCTCGGCAACCATTGACCTCACGTTCTCAATTGGTGACAGATCAAGGAGAACGTGCTGGCCAGGGTAACAGTTGAACCTGTTCTGCATCAAGGAAGTTCAGAACAGTACGGGCAACATGCGGTCGTGCATTATCCTGTTGAAACGAAGCATTAGGGATGCCTCGAAGATAGGGCAGAGCCACGGGCCTTAACACATCGGAAATGTAACGGTTGCTGTTCAAAGTGCCGGTAATGCGAACAAGAGGTGATCGAGACGTGTATCCAATGGCACCCCATACCCTCACTCCAGCAGGTGGGCCAATATGGCGATGTCCAATGCAAGCTGGCAATGCGCGTTCTCCACGATGCCTCCAAACACGGATGCGGCCATCATGGTCCTGTATACAGAACCGAGATTCATCTGTAAAGATGATGTGATGCCATTCCCGCGTCCAGGTTCGTCGCTGATCACACCATTGAAGGCGCTCCTGTCTGTGACGCAGCGTCAATGGTAGCCGAAGCCATGGTTGCCGTGCAGACAATCCATGCTGCTGCAAACGTCGTCGAACTGTTCGAGCAGAAACTTGTTGCCTTGCAAATGACTCCATTTCTCGACTCAGGGTTCGTGACGTGGCTGTACGATCCCTTGTGACCATGCGGATAAGATGTCTGTCTTCTCTGCTGTTAGTGATGGGTGGTCGCTGAGATCCTGCATGACGTTCCGTATGATTGTCCTGAACCCATCGATTCCATATTCTGCTGACAGTCATGGGGTCGCGACTGACGCGAGCAGCAATATTGCGGTACGATAAACCGCAATCCCGGTAGGCTATAATCCTTCCTCGATCAAAGTCAGACACGTGCTGATAGGCATTTCTTCTTCTTACACGAGGCATTACAACAACTTTCTTTGCCAAAAACAACGTTGAAACGGAAATTGAGTATGAGAAAACTGCTGTCAAATCTCTGGTTTTATACACATTGTAGATGTCGCTACTGTCGCCTGCTTTGTATGAATGCGCTGAAAATCTAATCATTTGCATGTCACAGCAAGTTCTACCTGTCATGCAAATTTCACGTGTATGGTGTGCCGCTTTCCTGGTGTAGCAATTTTAATGGCCAGTAGTGTATAAATATGTCGAAACCAATACATATATGCGAAATATGAATATGAGCACCTGTCTGCAATATTTGTTTCCGCTCTCCAATAAAAGTCGAGATCAAACCGGGACTTACTATTCCGAAGAATGCGTCAGAATGAGAATTATTAAACATCATGCATTTCACTGTGTGTTGTGTCCATGATGAACACTTTATAAAATTACTATGAACGTTGACTAAAAATGTATACATATATGAACAAATAGTAATGAGATTTTTTTTAAAAAAAATAGTGCAATCAAATATTTAGTGATCTCAAAAATTATACTAGTCATTTAATTATTCCATGAAGTACATAATTTTATCGCAAGAAATTAGTGAAAACAAATATGAAAATGGAAAAAAAAACTATTCTGAAGTCTGAATTTGAAAAGCATTTTATACGAATTCATTTAAAAGTATTGAATATTTCTGAATAAATGACTTAATTCCATTAATGAATTTTGCTTCTTATTTCTTTTTTAATTCTAAGAAAAATAAAGTCGGCATTTTATTTTCCTTAGAACTACTTAGGATAAAAAATTAAGAACAGAAAATTACTATCTATTAACTAAAGACTGGCAGGTTATATATCTGGCATTAAATTAAATAAAGATATTTTATGAACTCGTCTTACTCATCATTAACATTTCAGCTCCGAGCGACAATAATTTAACGTACTTAAATCTTCAATTCTGTTTTTATTCTATCACGTTTTTCTTCCGTAAAAGTTTCCTCTCAAAGTATTCACTTCTGATAGCAAACTCATTACTTTAAATCAGACAGTTGAAATAATTCTAATTAAGAATTTAGATTAATACATTCGTGCAATTTCAAAACTTTCGAATAAGCGAAAGAATATAAATTCAGAAATGGGAAAAAATTGGGATAAAATGACGCACGCTTATTCATCGTCTATTTCCTCTGGAGAGAAGAAAATTGGATGCTTGATATTTCTAGCATAATTCGTGAAATAAAATTCCTTCGAAATTAAACACGTTCAGATGAACTTGACTAAAAAAAGGATTTGTTATTTCAAAAGTTAGTTTTAAATCTTATTATAAATTTTAAATACATTTTCTTACGATTATTAATTCTGAAAAGGAAATAGCTATTAATTGCATTGTCTTTTATGAAAATTTGAATTTTTTGTTAAAACTTAATACAATGAATTACTCTTTATAGTAAATGAAATTGGGTTATGTACGTTCATTATTATTCAATCTAGGACAAATTCCCAGTAAATTTTAATATGATAATTCTTTTTATGATAATATAAGCTCAATATATATTTTTATACATTAATAATATTGAAAGAATATTCTATCTTTTCAATACAGAAAGAATGCATTATCGCTTTAATTTTTTTAATAAAATAAATGAGATTTATTCACGAAATAAATTTTATATTTATCCTTTGATTCTGAGAAAATTGAAAGAAAATATAAAAAATGTAACCTAATAGTTACATGTTATGAAAGATAAATCATGTGAACATTTGTAAAAACACCATAACACTTAATATCTAATTGACGGCACATTTGTATATTTATTAGTTTTTATACCAGTTGTGATCTTTTAAGATCACATTTTCTCTGAGGTATGAATAAAATAGTCACATTCAAGTTTGCTTTTCATTATGTAATTTTGCATAGTTTTCGTTACTAAATATAATAAAATTTTTAAAATATATTTTTTCTAGTTTTTTCATGTTTTAACAGACATTGATATAATTTAATCCTGTTATTTTTACATTTATTTATTTTGTTATAAACACTAAAAATGATTTTTCTACGAATAGATAATTTTATATTGCAATATTTTATTATTTAATAGACCAGTCTGTTCCAGTCCTGTTGTTTTTCTTTATACGCCATTTTAATATAGCTTTCTATTTCTCATTAACATACATATTATCACAATATTTATAAATTCCATAATAAATATTAAAAGTATATTATGTTATATACAATTTTTAAATAATTATAATCAAATTCTAGTATGTATATATATATATATATATATATATATATATATATATATATATATATATATATATCATATATTTTTTAAAGAAATTTATAGTTTCTTAATTTAAACGGAAAAAAACGCTTAAAGTTTAAATAATTATGTTAAGCTTAGTATTTGATATACGAACATTCAAAATTGTTAATGTCCGAATATTTGCATTATTTCGAAATGATTATTTTAATGTTGAATACTTATAATCTCGCAATTTAAAATTACAATCATAAAAAATATCATTGTTTTGCTTTTTATCTCAATATGTTCCTGATAATATATGCAGTAATTTTTGAACTCTGTAAGTACTTAAAAGTATTTTTTTAACTTGAACAATTCAGCGGTTCTAAGGATCCAGATTTGATGGAATTAAAATTACATTTTGATACTCTTAAAGTTAAAAAAGGCCTATAGCTTGTTCTATATAATACATTTTTTAAGTTCTGACTTTAATTATTAAAGAAAAGAATGAACAGTCAATACTATTCTGGTTATCACTTATAAATATCTATGGATATTTTTAGCAAGGAAATTGATTATAAATTATCAACACATCATTAAAGAATATCGCTATAATTAATATTGTATATTTATGACATAGATGGTCATTTAGAAGGACAATCAAGTATAGCAAGGAAATTGAAAACCAAAATTATATTTCAAGATTAAACTGTTAAAACTTGAACTTGGAAATGTCACTTTCTAGGAAATTAGAGAGAAGCCTTTAATAGAGGATTGGTCTTCCATGAATTTTAATATTCATGACTATATGCTGAAGCATAGTTTGAAAAATACTTTCAAAGTCTTTTGGGAATTCTCAATTAAATTTCCTGCACACTTAACCCAATGTTACAGGTGTGGCATATCAGGCTAGATATTCTCCATTCATTAGCTAGGCACGATCGTTGGAGGATAAATTTGAGTAGCAAGGTAATATTATACTTGAAGGTGTGAACTAGAACATTAGATCATTATGTGTAGCATGTTGCCTTTCATTGTCCAATTAAATTTAATCTTAAGTATACAGTAGAAATAAGGAAAAAGAACGGAAGTAAGACCTCATAAATATAGTTTTGGCTGTGTAATGGCCTGTACCATTTCATTCTATAACTCCAGAAGTAGGAACAATGTGATGGCGCTAACCACAGCTAGAGAGCATTTTTTCCATGATGACTTCAAACGCTGAACCGTAGATCTTAGTCTCGCAAGCAGAAATATTATTTGTTCAAAAACATGTCATGCCATTCGGATATCATATCAGGTGAGTTCTCATCTCGGCAACAAAAAATATGCTCGGATATGTTCAAAATGATACCAAAAGCTATTATAAGTGAATATACAAAATTTTACCCAACATTTTGTTTTCCTTTAAAAGTTATTTTTATTGTCTTAATATAAATTAAAGACAGAATTCATAATAATTTTTACAGCTCATCGGGGTACACATTTCATGCAGTTCGGGTCTTTTCTTTGTAAATTATTATTTTTGGGTTTACTGCAGATACTTTTAAAAATTATGAAAGACTGATAAAAATAGTACACAAAAACTAAATTGTTCCGTATTAAGTACAGGCATAATTCCTGTTTAAAGTCTCAGATCCACAAGCATATTCTTTACTTTTGCAAAGCGATGCATCACGATCCCAATCTCCACATGTTTTCTTGTTTATGTTCTATAGATATTTCATGATAATGTCCATCAAGCAGACAAATTGCAAATCTTAAATCAAATTCTCGTTTCAAATAGTTTTCTCAGGCTGAAACTAATTTGCTCATAATATTTATTATTTTGAAATTTCCTAAACGAGCTATGAATGTCGTGGGCTTATAGGTGTTCCAATATTTCAATACACTTATTATGCTACCATAAGTAATTAGTAGTTTATTTTTTCCTAATTTCAGTGTTAGTTTCTCTTTATCACTGCTGTGCATATGAAAACTACATTCAGAATTATTAATTTTAGAGAAGAAAGCTCCTAGCAGCTAATTCCACACAATCAAAATCTTGCTTGGACTAGTTGATTTTTTTTGTTAATTTAATAGTCTAGCCTGTATTAAACATTTTATTTAAAAATATAATATAATATCAAAATTACGTTGTGATCTATAATCATACAAGCACATATTGACACAAATGTGGCCCTTATATCATTATCAGAATATGTAAAATGAGAATATTGACATGACAAGCCAAAACTTATCTCTATACATAAGGGCTGACAATGTATTTTGCGTTGACATCAACACTCTTGTATATGTAAAATGAGAATATTGACATGACAAGCCAAAACTTATCTCTATACATAAAGGCTGACAATGTATTTTGCGTTGACATCAACACTCTTTTGACAAAAAGACCATAGTCACTAAGCATGCGCATAAGATCTAAACTTATGTATTGCTCAGCAATGATTCTCAATTTTGCTTGAAGTGTAATTGTTGATTTGTTTCAGAGTGAAGAGAAAAGGGAAGCTCTAAACAACCCCACAATTGTGCTTGAAAGAAAACATTACAAAAATTGTGAATATATAATATTCTCATAAATCTATGTATCTGATCCCTCAGACTTAACTATCATTCGAAATAATTTAACTTCTCATATATCTAAATACGAAATAGTAAAATCTATTTCAGCAGCGTCAAATATTCTCAAAATGGACTCGTGAAAGGCCATATTTTATTCATAACAATAGTAAATATATTTTTCTTGTAAAAATGTGTGTGTGAAATTAAAACAATGCAAATTATAAAAAAGCCAAGACATTAATTTGAATCACGTGTGATATAAAATATTTGAGACGGGATCACAACAGCAACACGAATTGCGAGTTGAGTCCAAATCGCAATTTGACGTACTGAAGTGTTATCTAGCGAATGAGGCACATTTGTCATTAGAAATGCATTAATGTTGGAAGTATTAATATTTTAGAATATTTATTCAAAAATTGACATACATTTTCAAAATGTAAAATATAGTTTTCAATTTGTAGTTTCTGATATTCTATTTAAAAGCAGCATTTATTTAATAATAAAAGTATTAAAGCAATCAAATTCCCCATACTGAAATTTTAGTTTCAGGTATTTCCTTTTATTGTTAGAAAACATGTCATTATTGCATGATTATTTTTTTTTACCAAAATTAATTTTTTGCTTCAAAAATAATAATTTGCTTCTTTATTTTGACCACATCGAATAATATTTTTGCTATACTGTATACTGTAAGTGTACATTAGCTGTAGCAATAAATTCCCAATTTTTCAAATGATTTTTTTAAATATTTAGTTTTTATGGTATTAATTAATATTTGGGTTTATTTTATTTATAGTTATTTTGTCAGTAACAATTATCAGAGATAATGCAAATTAGATTAAACATATAACGTCTCTAATATATATATATATATATATATATATATATATATATATATATATATATATATATATATATATATATATATATATATTCTACAGTTCTCTGAAAATAAATGTTTCTTTTACTTCAAAATGATATTATAAAACGAATTATAGACTCGGCTTTTCTATCAAGGAAATTTTATTTAACAATTATTGAAGTATTTTTCTCTCTATTTTCCAGGTTTTTTACATAATCGCCTTTTGAAAAAACCCCTAGAATTAATTATTTAAAAAATGTTTTGTTCAGTTTCAGTTTTCCTCAAAACGAACATTGCACAATCCTTAGCATTTAATAATTGATCCACATTCTAACAAGAAAATTCTTTTCAGATAGATTCCAAATCGGAACGCTAATTGCTGTTTTGGGGAAAAGTCTGAATTTTAAAACACACTTGATCATTTACAATGATTAGTGCAACAGAAACTTCGAAAGTTAGAAAACGTGAGCTCCATTAATCAATATCAAAGGAATTACTTTTATTCATTATAAGAAAAAGAGTGTTGAAAATATTTAAATCTCCATCGATTTAATGAGTAGTTAAATGATTTGATAAAGGGACTTTTCCGAGATAGAGTAAATTATTTCTTTAATTCAATTAATTTATAGATTTTAAGTTGTAAATGAGAAAGTTTTAAGCGTTTTGTAAAATTGAATTCTTTAATAAGTCAATAAAAACTAAAATTTAGAAACGTATATTGAAATGGAGCAATTTTTAAGCACTGAATTTCATATTTTTCAAAATAATCAAAAATAAAAAGAAATCATTTCGTATTAAATGCAAGAATAACAATCAATAAGCTAAAAATTATATGCAATATACATTCCCTGTCACTTAACCTTTTAAAGTATATTTATTTGAAAAATGTATTCTGTGCAGCAAATTAAATTTTTGACCATATAAATGCTGTACATTTCATGAAAGAATATTAATTTTTTCATATTATTGACCACTTAAATTTCTACATAGCAATAATAATAACTTTGGTAAATAAACATTTTCTAAATAATTACAGCTAATTATTTCATATTGAATGGAAATCAATTATTTCTTCTTCAACTAAATGAATAAACATAATTTCTCATGAAATTCTTAAGGGATGAACAAGTCATCAAACTAAAAGTGATATTTTAAATCAATCAATAACTTCTCTCAATCCTTTAATAGCACATAATAAAAACCTATCAATTCCTTACTGTCTCAAAGCTTCTCAAACTCTTTGATATCGTGAAATTATAAAATATTATATTCAAACGTATATATAATTTTATTTACCTCCTGTAAAATGTTTGCATTAATTTTTGAACTAAAAATCCTACATATATGTTTCAATTCGTTACTGACTTTATAAGATTTTACACTTACAAAACTATTTTTAAAAAATCACTATTTAATCTGAAATATGGTTTTCTTATTTATTTCATTTTCTTTGCTTTTCCTTAACACTATGAAAATATCTGCGCTCATTCATAAAGCGTAAAAATTTTATTTATAATACCTAAATTTGCTCATAAAGTGTCAAAATAAAAGAGATTCAATGTCAAGTCATTATCTTATAGTCCCCAATACAATGATGAAGGATCCTAATATATGTGGAATGTAAAAAATATCCCTAAAAATAAATTACTAATTGATAAAATTAATAACTGTAAAATAAAAATTAATGAAAATTATCTAAATATGGCAATGAAAACAAGCTCCGATTTCAGATTCATATGCATTATATTTTTCCTTTGTCATCATTTGCATAATGTTACCTAGCATTTGGTTTGTTATGACGTTATAACTTAACCCAAATGGTGATTGCGAAGGTGGTGTACGAACAAGCATAAATTATTTGGAACCTACATCATCTGCAACTAGAAAAAACAAACAACTGCTACAATAATTTACGGAAAAGAAATTTCAGTTCTATTGTTTCCATGATTTTTTTTAATGCTAATGGATACCTAAAAATAGGAGTGTTTTAAATGCTATGGAAAAATCGCTGATACATTATGGTATTGAATGACATTGAAAGGAATCAACATTCTTTCAACATTGTTCCTTAATAAGGTTACTCGATGACAATTGCCAGCAAGTTTAAATTTTATTAGATACGAATGAATATTTAAGCAAAGGGTTGAAACCAACAACGATTTCAAGTATTATTCTCATTATGGCGCTTTAAAAGAGATTGTCGTGTACTATCAACTTTTTATAGACAACTTTATATAATTTTAAAATTTTTGTTTGTTACCTAAGATTAAATTGCATCATAAATATGTTCCTTCTTTTAACATGCCTGGAATGTAAATTTTTTTGATGATCATTTTGAAGAAAGACTTTCAAATGAGTCTTCATGACGTTCCACTGCATTCATTGTAAAAGATGATTTAGGTGTTGAAAAGGTTATTTTAAATAAATGTAGGTATAGATTTTTAGTTAGTATAAATGAAGTAAAGAATTATCAAAATAAAATTATGTGTTCAAAGAAGTTTCATTTAGATTGTTCAAAATTGTGTCTGAATTCAAAATACTTGTAATTCACTTTTTATGTACCTGAGAAAAACATATACGTATTTTCAATATTGCAAAAATATCACACTTATTATCAAGTGATATCCTTAGTAATAAGGACTTCACTTTTCAATGGGGTCCCTAAATTTTAGGCTTTTTAGTTATAATGTAATCAACGTACATGTTTTACCTAGAATATACATAAAACTGTCTGAATTTCAAACCATTAATACCAAATAAAGAAGCAAAAACTTTGTTGTATACTTTGTTAGTTAGGAAGCTTTAAATTTCCTAACTAAACTTACTTGTTTTAATGATATTCTGTGCAATTGCTGTTTTATATAAATATCATTTGCTAGTCTTAAAAATAAATTAGAAAACAGAAAATAAAGATTCAACTTTTAGTTTAATAAATATAATTAGCTTAGGAAGTACAAATGAGTTTATTTTATGTTAATATTTATAATATGCTTTAATTAATTTTTAAATATTTAGTATATGTAAATATTCCTAAGGTTTGTTTTTTTTTTGAAAATTATTTTTATAAATTTACTTTTCCTAACCTATTAAATATTTATCATTTTTAAGGTATATTACATTATAAATATTGTATTTCTCATTATTCTAGGAGTCGCATCCACCTTAGTGCACCACCTCACTTGATGACATACAAATTGTGCGAAGGCAGTGACTGATCGCGCAGCCACTTCTCGAACCATAGCACACCACATTAAGTCTGTAACGCATCATTTAGTGTCTGCGCATGTCATTCGACTCCATTTACAGCAGAGTGGTCTGTCCGCAAGACGTTCATTGCTTCGTCTACCCTTAACGCAGAACCACAGACCTCTCCACCGCCAATGGTGGGATGAAGGAAGGATGTGGACGGCAGAATGGAATGAAATTGTCTTTACTGACAGAGACACGCTTCTGTCTGCAACACCACGATGGTCGTATTCGAGTCTGGAGACACCGTTGAGAGAGTATGCTGAACAGCTGATTTATGCACCGCCATACAGGTCCTGCACTGGATATTACGGTATGGGGTGGTAATGGATATCACTCTCACATTCCTATAGTACGCATTGCAGGTACTTTAAGCAGCCAGTGCTACATCACCGAGGTATTGAAGCCAGTTGTCCTTTCCTTTTTTTTCAGTTCTGCTCCACAGTCTTATTTCAACAGGATAATGCACGACCATACGTAGCACGAATTGTCCAAGGGTTTTTCGTCAATCACCAGATTGAATTGCTTCACTGGCTGGCTCGCTTTCTAGATCCTTCACCGATAGAAAACATGTGGTCCATGGTTGCTCAATGATTGATCCAGATTACAACCCCAACTGGTTCTAGTTCTGACACAAATGTTCTGTCTACTGATTTTGCCAAGAACCATACTTCACAGATGTCTATAAATGTAATCATTTGATACTTAGTCAATATATTATCTACAAAATAAATTTTGTTGTGATATCTCTTGTCTTTTTTGGTGATGCAATTTGGGTGGCCAGCAGTGTATTTTTAAATTAAGGCATCTATATATAAAAATTTATATTAAAATTTGAGGCAACAGCTAATAAATGTTTCAAGCACTTCTTTTTTAATATTATTTACTCTTACTTTGACTTTAAGGAAACAAGAAATATAATAACCAAAATGTGGCATTCTTTTCAGTAATCATTTTAAAGGTGAGCCTTTTAAAATAAGAACAAAAAACAATGAAAATATTCTTTTTTATTTAGTTCAGTTGGATGACATGAAATGAAATAATGAATTATCAATCATAATTGATAATGGCTTAATCAGTTTTCTGGATTAAAAACTCAATGTAGAGCATTGTACAAGAAAATAAAAGAAATCGAGATAATTACTATTGACATTTGAAAGCTTCTTTTAAAATTTTCCTCAGCGTTTCAAGTTTACAAAGTTTAAAAATATCTATAAGGAATTCTTTAAATGATAAAGAAAAATATATTTTTACTGAAGTTAGACATCCATTTGATTAACAGAATTTTTTACACAGACTTGTTCTTTTGACATGCCCATTTAATGTTCCTGATGGGAAAATAAATTTTTCCCTTAAGAGGTTTCAAAACAAACAATGAATTATTCTCTTATTCTTGCAAAATTCTAAAATATTTCAAAAATACATTTCGTAATTCTATATTTTTAGAAAATTATACGCTAGGGATTTTATAAGCTTATTTTTTAATAGTAAAACAAAGTAATGTAACTTTTTCTCTAATAAATTACTGAATTGTGTTTTCCTTTGCAAATTTTATAGTTCTCATCAAATATGTTAGAATGATTACAAGACATTTATGTTAATAAATCTTTAGGAAATACAATATATATATATATATATATATATATATATATATATATATATATATATATATATACATATATATATAACATATATACATATATATATATAAATATATATATATATATAAATATATAAATATATATATATATATATATATATATATATATATATAAATATATAAATTATATATATATATATATAAATATATAAATTATATATATATATATATATATATATATATATATATATATAAATATATATATATATAAATATATAAATTATATATATATATATATATATATATATATATATATATATATATATATATGTATATATATATAAATATATAAATATATATATATATAAATATAAATATATATATATATATATATATATATATATATATATATATATATATATATATATATATATATATATATATATATATATATATATATATATATATATATATATATATATATAATTTTATTCTGCTTTAGTAAAGTCCTAAGAAATTGACATAGAAAGTTATATTATACTGATTGTTGTAAAATTGCTTTATGAGTGATATAAGAAAGCGATTTGCTTCTTCGTAATAAGAAACCATATGTAGTAAATTTTAGCAAAGCGTTTTCATACGGTCGTATCAATTAATCACTTTAAAATATTTCATATTTATATCCTACCGATTATTCGGTAATCTGTCTTCTTTGTTCCATCAAAAATAAAAGACCACTGACCACCCACTGACAGTAGTACTTTAAGAAGGAAATGCAATTCGCAACTGCTGTTAAAGAGGCAATTTTTCATCAGGGGACCTAAATTCGAACTCAAAGTGCAAGTCACGCCTCGACACTACATCAATCCAGTCACTGCGATAGGAATTACGTGATTCCCCTTTCATCACCGGGTCTTGCAATTTGAAACCTCTTCAATCTTGATCGCTCGTTGACGGTTTCGAACCTCTCGAAATTGAGTTTCGATTCTTAGTTTACTTAGAGTTATCGGGGAAAAGGAGAACGTCAGAAATGGGTTAGATATTTTTAAATGATTTTAAGCGATGCATTGCACAAAAGTTTCGATAAATGTTTTAGATTTATTGGAAAATATATTTTACAGTATTATGTTTCATATATATATATATATATATATATATATATATATATATATATATATATATATATATATATATATATATATATATATATATATATATATATATATATATATATATATATATATATATATATACATATATATATATATATATATATATATATATATATATATATATATATATATATATATATATATATATATATATATATATATATATATATATATATATATATAATGTAAAATGTATAATTCTTGAACATAAATTTTTTCCTCTCCTTGATTTTATTATTTTGATACCAATGTTGAAATAAATTCATTTAAAAAATTATTCAAACTCATCTAAGATGGTTTAATAAGTTAAAACAATGAACTAACAATTTTATGTGATTTTATTTACTTATTGATTTTTCTCAGTGCATGACTGAAAAATTAAAATAACATAATTTTAAGCCATTTTGAAATAAAATTTAAGGTTATTATAATTTTAATAAAAAATAATTAATTTCATTTAAATTGATTTGAATACATAATTCAGAGTTTAATTGTTAAAATCTTTGAACATTTCCTTTAAAAATAATTACATTCTTTTTTATTCAAAATTTTTTTATTAATAAATACTTTATCAGCAGTATATATGTATTCATATCGTATTTTGCCTTAAATTAAATTTAATTTAAAATAATTTTTATTTTTGTATTAAAAACGTTCTAATAATTGTTAGTTTATCCACGTTGTAATTAAATAGTAACTCTATTAAATTTTCAAATCAACAAAAAAGGACAATCTATCTTTCATATTAGATTTAATATAAGAAAGTAAATTAATTATAAAATCTTTATTATTATCTTCAATTAAATTTAAAAAAATATAACTTCTCTGTTTTTGCTGAAGAACACTCTGTATACTAAAAAAGTAATTATTAGTTAAATTATTTGTTAAAACTATAAGTTGTTACTTTAATATAAGAGCCTTATCAAAATAATAAATTATTAAAAACAATTATCCTATTGTAATAGAATTTCATTTTCATAGATTCTTTGAATAATTTGAGAAAATATGCAAATATATTTGTATTTTTATCTATTTTTAATCAATAAATTTTTTACATTTGTATGCAGCATACACATATATAAAGATATTCTTAATATGATAATGATTTTTTATTACTTTCTGAATAATAAAAAACAATAATTTGTTTCCCTGCATAACTTACATTTACTTTGAGAGAATATCAAGTTTTCTAAAATATTGTAGAAACTGAACGAAAATGTCTGTTTGATGAAGGAACTATTGTAAATCTCAGATGGATTGCAATAATGCGAATATTTGATGATACTGACAAAGGTTGGTCAGCAACTTGCAGATGGCTTAAGGGTTGCCAAAATCTAACAAATGCCCAAACGGAGTGGAAAGGTAGAGTTGATTTTGAATAGCTGTTTCAATGCCACTATCATTGCTATCAACTTTTAAACACAAACTTTTCAATATTATCCCCTGATGATGATTTAGTACTTACCTTTACTACTATCTTTATGTTGTTTACATCACATACTTTTTAATCAATATTTAGATTTCAGCTGGAAATTTTATAAAATATTTCAAATGAACCTTGCAAATTAAGATACATTAAGCTGTAAAAAAATTGAAGCATTTTAAATTATAAAAACTTTTTTCAGTCCTGTTATTATCCTGAAGAAATTTCGAACATGTACGTTTTTGCGTACAGGTTTTATAAAAGTTTTCTTTGATGTATGTGTTTAAAAAAGAAACATTTTGTAAGAGAAATCTTTATGTTGAATTTATGTTTCATGTATGTAAGTAAAAAAATAAATAAAAGTATTCACATGAGATTCTTATATGGAAGTAAAAATTCTTTATATATATAGTTCATGTAAAATGCATGGACAGAAGGAAATAAAGGCATATTTCACAATGCGATTACTTACTATTTGATGCATTTTCTATATCAACAGTTTTATTTATATATAAAAATATATATAGTGTATTACAACAAAAGATGGAGAAAAAACACTATGGTCTGCATAAATATTTATTTTATACATGTTTTAAGATATTGTGATACCACTCTTATGGGTTGTTTCTTTTCAGTGTCTCAGTTAACCGGTACACTATTATAGGTTTTAATAAATTACAATAAAGGTTATATAAATATGTAGGCACAGAAAGTTTTTACAAAAAAACTATTTCTTAACTTCTAGCCCTTATTTTTCCCATTAATTCTTAATACAAGAATTGTAATAACGTACAAATTATGAATCTTATTTAAAATAAAGTAGATATGCAGCAACTCTTGTTCAGATTTATGATTCTTCAATATATTTTCGAAATAGATTTTGTCGTGAAAGTATTTGCTTACAGACAACCATAATATTAGAAATAACATGAATTAAACTTGAGTTACAAACCATGTAAGAGACATTACGAATAAAACTTCTGATGTGGATATATTTGTAGTAATTTAAATATAATAAGATAGATACACTAAATTAAGCCTCCTATGGTATTAGTAATCTTATATTGACTTTTCACAATTATAACTAATGCGATGGGCGAAATATTGATAATACATCCAAACCCACATTATTTAAAGTTAGCAACAAATAAAGAAAAAAATGTGTGAAAATTTTTCTCAAATTTATACCAAGAATGTCTTTTAAAACAACATGCCTCTATTAAAAATGTTTTTGAAAGTTGCTCGAAACTAAATTTCAATTGATGTGAATTTTACTCAATTCTAATAAGCTATATAAATACATAATTTACATAAATATAAAAAACTTAAATGACCTACAATTTCATGATCTTTTCATATTATCAGAATTTGAATAATTTTAGAATTAATTAGTATATATTAAATTACGTCCTGTACAAAACTTGTTTTTAATATTAAATTGAAAGTTTATTACAATTTATGACGAATAGTTTTTGTATACATTCACAACTTTGTAAATTTTAAGTGATAACAGATTTATTGTTTCAAGAAATATATTTCTTTAACCTTTTCTCGCAAAATATCAGTGAATATATATTATATAATGTTGAATTTCTAAAGAAATTTATATTTTCTTTGAGACAGTTTTGTTCAGCACATGTATTTTTTAATGGGCGGTTGCATGGAATTTCAAATTTTCACTTGTCAAAATAAAACCATTTTGGTATATCAATCGCCACTATAGACCGATTCCTTATTGTGTATCGAATTCGAAAGTTGAAATATATAATAATGTTCATAACACTACTTCAATTGTCAAAAAATGAAGATTTTTGACGGTGTTATTTTTCCAGATCATATCTGGTCTAAAAAACCTTGAATTTTACTATGGAAATATGAAATGACGAAGATAATATATATTGGATATTTCAAAATTTGATGGCTAGGAAGAGAAAAGTGCTCTTATTTCTTCTGTATTATTCTGCCAAAAATATTGATACGTCAAAAGAATTTTGCTGAGGAGAAAGAAAATAGATAGTGTTGAAGAGTCTACGAGAGGAATAAATATGATATACTTTTTTTGGAAAATTGGGTTATATTTTTTTCAGGAAATATTATAGGGGAAATAGGTCTGTATCTTTCTCTCATGATCAATAATTGGAAGGAAAAATACAATCCTCTCCAAGCATCATAAAAATATGTTTGTTAAAATAACCTGAGTTCACAAAATAATATTTCTTTTCAAACTCATAAAACATATTTTAAAAATCTTTTTATTTACTTATTTCAAATGAAATTGTCTTATGTTATAAAGGTCGATTTTTACAAGAGTTGCAAATAATTTTCAAATTCAACCAGGAATTTATATGATATTGTATCCTCTTAAGTTAAACGAGAATCATTTTTTCCATCAGAATTATTTTTCAATAGTAAATGGAAAAAAAAGAAGTTACTATAAAACCAAAAAAGAAGCACATCAATATTTTATTTTGTTAACGTATATATATATATATATATATATCTTAAAAAGTTATATTGAGAAATTAATAGCAAGGAAAATAAAAGGAACTTAAGATATAGTTCACTGATTTTTATTTTCTTATAAACCTTCTTTATGTGCATTGTTTTATTCTGAAACTCAATGCTGAATTAAACTAAACCTTGTTCTTTGGCAAAAGTTATAAGTTTGACCGATAAAGAAATCCCTTAGTGTTATTGATTGTAAAAACAGTCTCTTATCTGTTCTCAATAACAAAGCATATTCTTTTGTTATGCCTCATAAAGTACGATATTCTGAAATAAAGGAACGCATTAAATTCTTGGTACTGTTTTGGATTATAATAGTGCAGTGATGCGCACAATAAGTGATAATATTTTGTAGCATTTAAGGACTTACATTTAATTGCGTTTCACATGTACTAGATATATATATATATATATATATATATAATATATATATATATATATATATATAATATATATATATATATATATATATATATATATATATATATATATATATATATATATATATATATATATATATATATATATATATATATATATATATATATATATATATATATATATATATATATATATATATATATATATATATATATATATATATATATATATATGCATATGTATATATATATATATATATACATATATATATATATATATATTTCATTTAAATTTACAGTTCTTTTCCTTAACTATTTATGTACAGTAATATTTGAAAAAAATATTTTACTTGCGAACACAGGTTTTTTAACAATTTTCACAAACTACATTAGTTAATTTAAATGAATATTAACATGTATTTCAAAAACAGCTTGATAAATATTATGTATATGGAATCCTTTAAGTATTTTTAAATACACTTTGTATTACGAGTGAGAAATATATGCAACTAAAATAACAATTATTTTTTCTATAACTAATAATAAAATTCGTTTTCAAAATAAAAAATCAATACTTAACTTTTAATTAAATAATTCATAGTAAGTTAAATTAAAACTTTCATTTAAATAATTTAATTAATAATTTTTATAACGCATTAATTATTTTTAAAAAATAATGTTAAAAATTAGCTTATGAAAAATAAGTAGCTGTACTTATAAATTTCATGGAATATACTGTTGAACAATTAATTCTTAAATTCCTACTAAATATATATTTTTACTATATTAAATACTCTAAAACTTAATTTAAAACTTTATAATATTAGAAAATATACTAAAACGTAAAATGTAATTTGGAATTTCATGGCACGGAAATCTGTGAATTAGCTATTTTTAATGATATACATAATTTTTAGTATTGTTGCAGATGAAACGGGTTTGTTAATTTATTATAATTCCATGCTTAAAATAATTTGATTATCCCAGTTACCTTGACTGTACATGAGTATTCCCAAATGACGGCTGGTTTATTTTCGCAATGTCCTCCAAGTAAAATCATACCTTTGGGGGCTTTCTCTATCCTTCCTCTAAATTACGAAACTCTAGTTTCAGGCCTACAATACCACATTCTCTTTGGATTCATTGTATAAAGTTCTATATTTCTTCTCTTGGTAATGCCGCGAGATAAAATAATCGTTATAAAGGGAAATACATATTATGTTTACAAATGCAAAATGTTAACGTCCATTTTTAATATTACTTTATTTTAAATTTTAAATGTAAAATGCTATAATAATAAATGCATTAAAAATAAAATATTTTAATAGTCTTAAAATCGAATTATTAAATACAATTTAGCTTGTACGTATTTAATATATTTTGCTGTTTGAGATTTTAAGTACTTTATTCTTAGTGCATTTGATTCTAATTTTAAGGATCTTTCCTTACGCCAATTCTTACTTCTGAAATAAAATTCTATTTAATTAATTGTTGCGTGTAATTTATATTGTAAATTCTTTTCAAATGGTTTTTTTTCTAGAAAACATGGTAATATTTAAAATTTCAAAAATTTTACAGTAGATTTTAATATTTTAAAACCTAAAAGTAATAAGCAATGTAAAAGATCTTAGAAGAAAATAATTGAAAACAGTGATTCAGACTATTTGAATGTTTTTAATTACATGCACTTTGTTTGACTTGTAAAATGAATGATTTTAGGAATTTTTTTAAAAGAATATAAATTTTAATTCGTAACTTATTGAATTAAAAATGCTGGAAAATGGAGAGTGAATTACTTTCTACATAATTCTTGATAAATTTTGTATTTAACTATTATAATATATTTGAGTAACACTACTTACATTTACTTAAGATATATTTTTTAAATGTATAAATATAAGCATTTAAACAGGTGCTATTATTTTTAATTATTTACAAGAATATTAGTTAAATTTGATTATGTATAGTTGAACTTTCTAATAAATACATATTCATTTATATAAATTATATTTTTTAATGCTAATGATTGCAAAATTAGCATATGGGATTTTTATAAGGAAAGAAAATATGTTTTATAAATATACCTCAAAACATGATTTTCTTTACCAAAATATATAATAATTATTCTTGTAAAAGTTTTTTTGCTCCAAAATGATTTATTTTTTATATAAAATAAAATGTAACTTTAATAATTTTACCATAGTTATATAAAAAGAACTGCATTCAAACATATTTGCATATAAAACGTTGGACAAGGTATAAATCAATAAAATTAATGTATTAAGAAACATTAATGATGACAAAATAGTTTTTTAAACAATTAACTTAAACAATAAAAAAACAGTCTATTTAAATCTCGAAAAATTTGCTTAGCTACAGAACTTGACTCTAGTAGCATTGATATCTAAATACAACCAATTATATTTAAATGATAAAAATTCTATAAAAGCAGAAAAATAGAATTCAATAGACAGAAAAATAAATGCTGCATTAATTTAAGCAGGTTACATAAAATATTGTAAGTAATGTGCATAATTTAAAATTATTTAATAATTAAAATTCTGTAAATTTATCTGGAGTAACTTACAATACATTTCTCTCTGTTATCTATAATATTGACTAAAAGTTTAAGGCATATTTTTAAATGTGCTGCTTAAAACTGTGAATAGATTAATTCAGTTTAAGCCAATTGAAAAAAATACAGAATTTGTAAATACTTTGCAGAGAAACGATTTTTTTAAAATAATCAAAAGATTCATTTGGAAGTGTTTACAAATATTGTAACTTTTATGTTAAATTTTCTGTGTAATTTTCATGTTTTACGGTAACGTCTGGCATTTTGTTCCAAAACTATTGATTTCAATAGTTTTAATGGGAAGAGTTGACTCTAATAGTTTAACATGAATTTTAAGATGCACATCTCAGCAAAACTGATTTCATTATCTTTTGCCAGAAATGATAAAAAAATATAATTATAACAAATAGTGAACAAAAAGTAAATATTTATGTAATATATAAAATATTAATGCGAAATAAAATACTAAAACATTTCTTATTTCACATTAATATTTCATATATTACATAAATATTTACATTATCGTATTTTATAAAAGTTTGCTGTAAAGTATTGGTATGTGCTTATTAAATAATATTTTAATATTGACGAGAAATTAAGTTTTTTTGAGAAAAATTAAACCTGCATTATACAGTGAAAGAAATTTTCTAATCATGGCTAATATAAAAAAATGTCTAATGGATGTGCTTTTATTTAAAATCTAAACTCTTTTTTATAATAAACATAATAAAATATATATTTACTCATAAATTAGCTAAATTCATACTTGCTTTTAACTGTTGCAATTATTAGAATCTTAAGAAGCATTTTTTAATATGAAAAACTTTTAATAACGAAATTAAATTTTGCATTATTTACAGAAATAAATAGTTAAAAAATATTCACATTTCATTTTCTAATTCAACTGTTATTTTTACTATTATACTTAGAATGGTTGCAAACTTTTTGTTTATTTTCTAAAACATTTTGAGAGGATTTAATATCTCTGTTATAGTTTCAACAGTGTAAAAATGAATTTTTTTCATAATTTTTTTATATAATTTTTGTATGATAAAATTCAAACTTCTTGGCTTTAAATTTTAATTTTCATAAGCCCCGTCTGTTAATTTTAAGGTTGCAAAAATATCAAAACTTTCCTCGAATATTATCATGTTTAATAATGACTCTTTAAATTATAAAATTGGTATTTTTTTCAAATACACATAGAAATGATTTATATATATATCAATAAATTTAAAGCAAATCCTTAAAATACAAATATGAAAAACATTAGCTAAACTATCATTTTATACTAATAATATAAAAACGCAAAATTGATTTCAATATGATTTAATTGTACATAAGAACTTCTCAAAGTTGAATTTGTATAAATATTTTTGAATCTTGATGTAAAATATTGTTTTTTTAATTGCTACGTATGAATTCAAATCCTATAGTCAGCGAGTTCCCCTTGCTGCTATTGCCTTGATTTTTTTTCAACAAATGTTCCCTTAAGCACTCTGTAATAACTAAACCAGAATTCAAATATTCGCAAATTAGCATAAGAGAAAATATTTATGTACAATTAAATATTTTATTAATACCCATAGTTGTAAATTCTAATCTGATCTAAGTAGTTACATATATTTATGAGTATTAATTTCAATCCAAATTATAGTATAATATATTTCTTATGGTATTATTTCCGATGATATAAGATACATAGTCAATAAATGATTGAAAACTATAATTCTTTTAATATACCATAAGTTATAGTGTAAAAAATAACATCTGTTGTTGAAACTATTTATCCATATTTGTTTTGAAAGAATAACACTGCTGCTAAATATTCTATTTTGAATGATATCATATGGATGTAAATTTAACAGTAAGTAAATTCTTACACTTGTTTTCTTGTCGTTTTAAAATGAAAATTTCTTCTTTTAAATTAAACACTATATTAATAAGTAAATGTAAATTCAAAACAATTAAAAGTTTGCTAATGATAAGAAATCTAGTTAATTTATCATATAAAAAATAACCTTTGAATTCGTATATAGAAAAAAAGGAATTAACATAAAAAATGATTACCATTAAAATTCTTTTTAGAAATTTCAAATACAAATATAAATAACTTATTTAATACTATATATGGTTCTAAGTTCTTAACAAAACTAAGTTAATAAGGGGAGTAAGTGTTATAATACTTTTCCTTTGTATAGTTTCATAATTTCATTCATTATTACATACAGTGCATAGTTAGTAAATAATAGAGAAATTCAACATTTGTTATGAAAAACTTTTATAAGCCCTAAATTACAATAAAAACCATCTTTGAGTGAAATTATTTATCTTGTAATTCATGTTTATTGAAATTTAGAAGAGTTTATGAGAGTTATTTTTTGAACACCCATTTCATATATACTTATCATTATCATAAAGGTATCAATCTTTTTATACGCATTTTTAGATACTTGTTACTCACCAATTCCACCTTCTCACTTTATAACCATTCACCGCAGTTCAGTCTCGTGAACCCCGCTTTCCAGCTAGGCATCATTATCATACTTGTAGAACGATCGTAAGCTTCCCGTTTGTGGGTAGCATTTCAGAGATAAGGGGAATGGAAGGAAAGAGGGGGGGTTTAAGGTGATAGTTTCCGATATTGCGAAAATGCATCAAAAATGCATCAGTATTCGAAAATGGGCTGGAGTATTATTCATTTCGGTTGTTTCACATGTTCTTCGGAGGAAGCAGGTTTGTTGGAGAAGATGATCATTTATACAGCCTTCAACTGATATTCTAGTTATGAAATGAGCCGTGGGGCGATGAAGAAGGTGGGCTGGTAGCGGTTAGGTCTAAAAATGAATTTTTGTGAATAGACACACTTTTTACGAAATATTTTATTTTATATTTAGGTCAAGGAAAATTCATGTAACTTAAAAATGATTTCTCTTTCAAAAATCAGTATATATATTTTTAGTAATTCAAAAACTAAAAATCAGTTAATTTTTTTATAGTAATATTTTAGTAAAAATCAGTTTTCCTCAAAAAAATTAAGAACAATATAAATTTTTTATTTAAATTTGATATTACTTAAAAAGGGAAATCCTACAAAAAATATCATTTTTTGTAACTTAGATACATAATTCGTAACTAAAATATCATAAAAATAATTTCTATTATATTTAAAAACTTACACAAAATAATAAACTTAAAATACAAAAAAGCTTTCTTACTATTTTAAATATTATCGTAACAATTTTTATAATTATATGAATATTTTTGTCCAGTAAATATATAGATATAAAATAATTTTTCGAAACCTTTTTAACTTATGGAGTTGATGTTGAGATGATATCATGAAACTAAAATTAAGTAAAATTTAGTTTGTTTTGAATAAACAATAAAAATTTAAGATCTCGATATATAAATTTACACACGTTAATATTGTTATAAAAACCATCATATTTGAACGCTTAAAATAATTTTACATTTATGCATTATTATTCTATAAATACATAAACTAAAAACAGATTTATAAATTACAAATTCAGTAATTAACATGGTAAAATATGTGAGATAGTAGATGAGTAGAAAATATAATGCACACAGCTGTGTGTGCGTGCAACACACACATGTTATTACGTATTTACAACTGTGAATAAAAAATTTATAAATGAGCAACTTTTTATCGAATTTTATTAATTGATTCTAGTGCATTTGAACGATCGGCAATATTTGTACGAATGATATTAAAAGATTTTTATGCCGACATTTAACTTGACAATTATCATGGAATATTACAGTTCAAAATTTTTACTTTTCTCGACTGACACTATAAAAAGTATGCCGAAAACAAAAAATTTTATAAATTAACTGAATAACGAATAATAGAATGTCTTAACAACTAAGAATGACATCAGCGTAGACTGTGTTCACTATTAACAGATATTCTTACGCTATGTTGAACAAAAACAACAATCTATATTGGATATGTTTTACTGATGTTTGAAAAAACTGCACATTGAAAGCCATGTTGAAATAAGGTGGTAAAAATGAGATTTAAGTGCTCTTGCTAATACTTTGTTATGACCACAGACAGAATAATTGATTTTATTGGATTTTTAATTTATAATTGGAAGAGCAGATGATTTTCTTGAACCTCCAAAAATACATTATATGTTGAAAATTCTTATGATTATAGTTAGTAAGAAATGCTGATAGGATTTCTGATGGGACGCAAATATTTACATAAAGATTCGACACAATTTTCAATAAATAACTGTGCAATAATATCTTAATGATATGGAGTGTTTTTATGCAGCTCGTACATGATCAAATTTAACAATATTTTACTTAAATTACTCATAACAATGTAAATCATTATAAGTAATTTCGGGTAAAATATTAGTTAAATTAGAAAGTTTCTTTAAATATTAGTTAGTAGGAGATTCCTTTCAACAAGGCAAATTAAAAGTGCTGTAAACCATTGATAGTTTTCATATAATAAAACACGGTGGCTTTTTTCTTAAAATAATACACATATGGAACATTAGTTATTATACAATAAGTTTGACTTAACAGATATTTCAACTAGTGAACAAAAAGTTACACAATATTTTTATTTGTTAATATACAAAATTACCAAGACAATGTACTCCAAATTTATGTTAAGGTTTGTGCTGCATGTATCTTGAGGTAATATGTACACATATAATTGACCTCATCGTACAACACAAATCAGCCCTCTAAATATTATTTTATGACTTCAATAACTTCAATTAAAATCTCAGCAAATTTCAAGTAAGATTTATTTGCTCCCCTTATGAACACAAAAAAATTAGATAAATAAGTAAATATTTTAATTATTTCTATTTTTTAGTTTTATAAAATATATTTTGAATAAAATTAATATTATATATAAACATTTGCAAAATTATAAATTTACATCTTTATCAATGTATGCATGTATAATAGTTTGTATTAAGTAAACATTTAATAATTTTTATATAGGAGTATTCAAAGTTAAAATTTGCCTGATTAAAATAATTCAACCCTAAATTAGTTTTATTTTTTTAGATATTTTAAAACTTATAAAAGAATTGTGCAAAACTACATTTTATTTAAATAAAATATATAAATTAAAGAAATTAATTTGTAAGCAATCTAACAAATCTTTAAAATTTCGTCCATTATTTTATAATTTTTATATATTTTCTTATATTAATATCATGTATAATATTTAAATCAAGATAACTAAGTTTATTTTGCTGGAAATATGTAAGTAAAAATATTTTGCTGAAAAAATATTTTGTTACATATGTTTTTTTTCTGAAAAATCAATTCAAAATACAAAACAGCTCAAGCATCATGAAAGAAGAAAACGAACAAACATTTAATATGATAACCAGAACAAAAAAAAAACATGAATAAAAAATATAAAACTATACAAAATTTTAACAAGGAAAATAGCGCAAAAATTGTAATCTTTAAAAGGAGCTCATGAAATTTCACCTGTTCCGCTAAAATTTGCTTATATTATTCCGTTTTTGGGAATCTCTATCTAATTTTGGTCATAGAATAAGATGTTCTTTGTTCACAGTGCCGAAGTTGGCATACACTAGATAAAAGGATGTTCATTTTACTTAGATGTTCAGCCAAGCATGGCATGTTTGTACTCTGAAATTTGTTACTCTTTACGGGATTTATGACAAATTTTTTTCCAAGTATCTGGAATGCCAGTTGATTTTGCTGCCTGGTCAGAATTTAAAATTGTACATTAGCTTTAAAAAAACATAACAGGCATTATTTTTCATGGACATGTTTTTATATTTTATTTTACATGCATGATTCATTTCATGTAGATTAAACATATACCTGTTTCAATAATTTTAAAATTTTAGCGCAAATTAAAATGGCATTTTTTCTAAAATATTTTCAAAGTATTTTCTTCTAAATATTTTTAAATATACAGAAACCAGAACAGTAACCATATCAATAAATAATTAATATATTTTTAAGAAAATTCCTATTGATTATTTTCCATAAAATTCATTGAATCCACTTTCTTTATTTTAATTTTCATTGGGGAAATTTTCAATCAATGCTTCCTGAACTGAGTAGTTCTAAGACATATCAGGAAGTCAATATACGAATCGAACGGAAATAATATAATCCTCTTTCATGTTTACATTGCGAACTGCTGCTCAGAACAATGTATTGTAGGAAGAAGTTAAACACTGGTGGATGAAGGGAGATTTCCGGAAACTCTTCAGTGTAATTAATCAAATTAAGAGACTCTAAGTTACTAGGGTGCATTGCAGTTTTCGCCTAAGAAGACTTGAACCCATTGTTGGATAAGGAGTTGATTAAACACTAACGAAAAACTAATAATCTGACTTATTTTTATGTTACTCCTTTAATTTACCTAAATATATCTTTGAAAATCTATAATTATTTTCCAGTTGTCATAAATTTTAAAACCAATCACTTTAAAACTGTTTCCTACTTCATCATCATAATTTTATCTTATTCATTATATTTCCTTTGTCAAAAAAATAATGTGTTAAAAAATTAAGCTAAGAAAATGCTTTTATAGTTTTATTATTATATTCCTAATTCTCTAAGCAGTATATATATATATATATATATACATATATATATATATATATATATATATATATATATATATATATATATATATATATATATATATATATATATATATATATATTTATATATATATATACTGCTTAGAGAATTAAGGAATATAATAATAAAACTATATATATATATATATATATATATATATATATATATATATATATATATATATATATATATATATATATATATATATAAATATATATATATATATATATATATATATATATATATATATATATATATATATATATATATATATATATATATATATATATATATATATATATATATATATATATATATATATTATATAAATATATATATATATATATATATATTATATAAATATATATATATATATATATATATATTGAACAATAGAAAATTCATTGAATAATAGAAAATTAGTTTAAATATCTATTCTTTTTAAGGTTATAGAATAATTATCCATAAATAAAATAACGGAAAGAAATGTGTAGAAATTTTATATTTCAAATGAAAATTTAATCTACAATTTTTATCAGTAATAGTATAGAATAGGTTCATATTTAATAGTCAAAATCAAGTAATACATTCTTTACCGAACTAGTAACTTTATTGACTCTTTGTTCTTGTAAACTTTTAAAAATCCCTAGTAATGTGATTATTTTACTTTGCAGGCTTAAAAAGATTTAAAGAATTATTATATTCTCATTTTTAAGACTAACTGAATTTAATTAAAATTATGTTTTTAAAAAAATCAGGAAAAGCACATTCGTTTTCAACAAATCTCTTTAATTTGTTTTGAATACAACAATTAACTTCCTGTAAAATAAATATAGCTTAAAATTTATGTTTAACTGCAAAATATATTCTGTAAAATTGAATATAATTTGTCAAGCAACATAAAAATTTATATTGGTTTTGAAATCACTATTAATTTTCAAATTTCGAAATGGTAACGAGCATCAAAATTCAGCTTATTTCAACCTCTGACATAAAGGACCTTTAAAAAAATATGTGTGCAATTGCAGAAAAGAACATTTATTAATAAAAAATATTATGTTAAATAAGCCGTAGTCCTGAATAAAATAAGTTTATGAATATGTTTGTGTATTGAAAATTACACAAAATCTTAAATTGTATTGTGTATTCGATATTAGTTTTACATAAAAAATTCTTCTTAAGAAACAGCTTTAGTATTAAGTACTTATCTAATTTATTGCCATTGTATTTTAACAAAATGTGATTTATATATTTTTAAAGAATTCATCTTTAACAAAAGCATAAAAAATAAATAATTTCTGTTCATTTCCTTAATTCTTCAGACAAAAAAATAATACTGCGGTTAAAATTAATGTCATTTTGATTAAGAAATTTATTAAAAGTTAGATATTAAAATACAGAGAATATTACGCTAAAATTAAATTCAAAAATTATTATTTCTTTTAAGCGCAAATGTAATTTTAACATCAGTATTTGACTGCAAATAATTGGCAATCACAATACAAGAAATATATAATTATGTAACTCCACTGGTTAATTTAGATTTATACAACTAATTAATTTTCAGAAGAAGAGATTCTTTGAAAATCAGATAAACATTTCTAAATTATTTTATGTTTAAAATATTCAATTATGAAGGAAATGTAACATTAAGGTAGAACTTATAATTACGGTTAGACAGTTTAGAAATAATTGAACACAATTCGATGCATAGCAGATTAAAAAGAAAACCAATATCAAAAAAATTTTTTGAACCATCCACTTATTTTACTGTTGTAATATACATTAAGTAAATTATACGAACAAAAATAAGATGTTATTACCCCAATACTGACGCGGGCACTTGCGTTCAAAAATCTTTTGACAAATTTCTAAGATGCTTTATGTACTATAATTATAAAATATTGAATTAACAGCGTTCCTGATTTTTAAATGCTTAACAAGAACAGTAATTGAGTATGAATCGGAATACTTAAGGATCGCTGGAATGCGTCAGTTATTAATGAATTCTATAGCTTTACATAAAATCGTGTCAAAAGCAATAAAACTATATAAACTTGATGGATGGTTATGCAACTGGAAGATTTTCTGGATTATTCCGTTGCATGATTCTAATTTTTTCAAGACCTCTATTATTGCTAGGACATGTTCCAGCAATAATTTCAAATAAATGTTTGCTGTTTTTATTTCATATTCATCATGGTAATAAAACAAATAATAATTATCATCAGTTATTCTCTAAAGTATGAATAAGAAGTTGTTCCATGGTTAATGAAATTGATTATGTTTCTAAAGTATGACTCTATACATGTCTTTTAACTTTGTTTTCCTTGTTTTTTTTATCTTTTTCATAAATGTTATAAAACACAATACACATGTGATTACAGCTTTAAACTTGTATACTTCCAAATTACATTTTTCGCTTCAGAAATTTCAGTACAGATCTACACTGGCACTGATTGTGAAACATTAAATTAGCTCCATATTTCAGTTAGAGATAAAAATTTTGAAAATCTATAATCTTGATTAAATAATTTAAGCTTTAGTAAAAAAAATTACTAACAGAATTTGGTATTATTTCTTAATACTGAAAAAATAACTTCAGTTATAATCTAGAATATCAAATCAGCATACTTATAAATAAATACTTAATAAAATATTGAAAGATATGCAAAATATTTTATATACTTTTCTTTTCTTGAGAAATTAAACAAAAAGACAAAAACACTATAACTGACTCCTATGGTGAAAGATTTTACTGGGAAGTGCATTCTGATATTTTGATTGTATAAAATATATAATTTATTTTTAAAACGGCACCAAAAGATGATAAAAGAAAGTTATAACTTACGCAAAGATTTTTGTAGAAAGTTTGTATATCTTTTTGCTGTCTGACATACGCAAAAACTCAGACTCATGCTTACCTTTTTATATGTATAAACTGATAAACATGCGTCCGAGTTTATTCGTACATAGATATAAATGTATAAATATATACATAAAATATAGTGTGGTATTTTCTCATATAACTTTCTTAACATTATAAATAAATATTAAAAATTTTGATTTCATAAAATTTTATATAAGTTTTATATGTTATTTTAAAATTTTAACTATTTGATAATTAACTAGAGAAATATTAATTATGATTTTATTAGATATTTATTTAGAGAATAATTTTTACTGTTATTGGATACTTAGAGAAATAAGATATGTTTATGATAAATTTTTACAAAAACTATTTATGGAACAAAGTTTTAAAAGTAAAAGCTGCTTTGCTACATTTGTCACCATAAAAATATTTCATACATTATGTATGAATTTTAATTATTTTAAAATTTCCAATATATATTTTAATGCGTAAAATATGTATTTAAGTTACTCTTCTATTTACTTTACAGTACTTTTTATTGTCTAAAAATACTTTTACTGGCACTGAGTTTTTAAAACATACTAAATTAATGTGGGCATACAAATACTATTCATTTAAAACTATCGTTGATAAATCAAATGTAGATAAAAAGAGTTTTTCACATAATGACTCATCGGTATAATATCACTTTCTAATTGCATGGTTTATTTTCACATCAAAATTGCCACTAATTGTACTATTAAATGCAAATACTCTAAGTTAAAGTCTATTGCCTTCGCTACGCTAATTTTTTAAGACGTTTTATTTCAATGAATGAATATATATATATATATATATATATATATATATATATATATATATATATATATATATATATATATATATATATATATATATATATATATATATATATATATATATATAGTTCCTTGTTTACTCCAAATTTTTATAAATATGTGACTTTAAGGCAAGAAGTGCGTCGTAAAAAGGATAGAGTGTTTATGATTAAAACAATTCGATTAAGATTCCTGTAAAATCTGTTCTGCCGTTAGAATTTTGATGAAATCCCTGAAGATTAGATATTTTAAAGAAACGTAGTTTGAACTTTAACTACAGTGGGAAATTGCGGCTCCTGTTTAAAAGTCCGTCATTATAGCGCATTTAGTGATAGGACACATTAGAAAGTTCCTTTATAGTATATCCTATATTTGATATGTATTAATAGAAATTCATACTAGAAATTAATTTTATTTCCTTATTTTAATGTTTTGCGTTAGAATACGTGAATGGTATAAAAGTATTTTAGTGCACTTTGAAAAGTGTGAAGCATATAAAATGTTTTAGTAGGTCATGCTAATCAATTACACATTTCAGCTGAAATAAAACATAAAAGTGCTGCAATAGAAAGAGTATTTCATGTGATATGTTTTATTCAAGTAAATTTTTACATTGTCAGTTTGCAAAAATTAAGTGGAAACTCTTATAAAAAATGACAAGTTCACTTGTGATCTCAAGCATCACGAAGAACTATGGGAATGTTAAAAAAATACAAAAAAGGAATACTGTCTCCATTTCTGCGATTCGTTCAAAACCTAACGGTGGAATTTTAAGGATGCCATTTTAAAACGAGCGAGTGGAGTTGAAAGGGAGTTCTCCTGCTTTTAACGGCCTTCTACGGGGCTGATACTTTCACAATTAATTGCCTGGTAAGAAGCATTCAACCGTAAAACGTAAAAAAGGGAAGTACTGAGTTAGAAATCTTCGATGGCCGCCAAATTTACGTCAGCGGGTGGAGAATAGTAAGGCAGTCAGTTTTAAAAGCCATTTCTAGCCGTTTTTTTGACGGAAAGAAAGTTTGGAACTTTTGAGAAATGTTTTATATGACTTTTTTCCTTTGGCATTGCTATTAAATATGTAACTCAGTAAAAACCATTCAACCATTTTATATATAGATTTTATTGAAGGCTGAAATCTAAAAAAGGGAAAGAATTATGGATATTCATATTTTTATTGAACAGTGTTATAAAGTGAAATAAAATAAGCAGAACAGTAAAAATACTAACATTTAAACGGACTTCTTGCTTTTCGAAGAAATGTCATTTCTTTCATTTATAATTAATTTATAAGGATTTTCAACCAAATATCTATTAAGATGGTACATTAAAAATTTAGCTTTTTTTACCAGTACTAATAATGTAACATATTAATAACATTTAGTTTTACAAAATCTAGATCTTTAAAAATACAATTCATGACTTTAAAATGGATTTTGCGATATTTTTTTAATTCAAACCATTTCTCTATTTTTATATTTCTATTATGAAACTTGCATGTAATGTACTAGCTTTGAGTAAAAAATGCCTTCCAAAAATGAAAGAAATATTTTCATAAAAGTAAATTTGTCACGAATTATTCAAATTAAATTAATTTTAATTTATTGCATTTTATCCTATATATTTTGGCAAGTCCTTTTTAATGATTATTTTTAATAACAGTATTTTAACTGTTGTGAATATTCTTTACATTAGAAATTGCTATTATCTTTAGTATTAAATTTGATTATTTTACGCTTGTATTTCTTTAGTTAATAACATCTGAATAGTATAACATGCCCAAACATATATCTAAAAAGTAAAAATACTTAAAATGTTTATATTATTTATTTTATAATATATGTATTAGGTAAAATAAAATGTTTTTTGTTTCCATAGGTATTTTTAACACTAAAAATTAACCATCTTAAGAAATATTTATCAGAATATTGAAAATAAATTTAAAAAATATTTATTATTTATAAATTTAAAAATACTTTCAAGAGATATTTTTCAAACTCATAAATTATTTGAAAAAATAAATCTTAATTTTATAAAATTGCAAATTAATAAAAAAGCTTAAAACTCTATTCTTAGGTAGTGCGACAAATAATTTTAGAGTGTTTTTTAATATATTTCTAATATGTATCAAACAAAATATGTATTTAAAGACAAACAATTTATAATTTGTGTAATTTTGTGTCGTGTTCCATTCCACATACTTCCAGGATGAATCAATTGATTATGCTTTTATAAAATACAAAATTATTTTTGTTAAGAAAATATTGTCTTTGTTTAGAAATACAATTTTTTTGTTATTTATGATTGAAAATGCAAGTAAAATTGAACAGTTTAGGTTTTACTCCATCATCATCTTATATGATTTGAGAAAATATTTGAATTACAAGTTATTGCCACTTTGAATATAACTATGAACAGAAAATTCTTAGAAAGTTATTTTGAGTTCACACAAGCTATCTTTACTCCCACAGAAAAGCTTTAATCCAAAGCTAGTTTGGTCATTCATATTTTAAAATTTTGAGTATACATTTGGCATTTAATTCAAATTTTTTCTCAAATTGTATAAGATTATGTGAATTAAGTTTTAAGATTACTCAATATGTTGCAGAAAAACATTACGCAAATATCGATACGTTACTGCATATTTTGCATATATATCCTTTTATTTATCAATTACTTGGGGAAATTTACTTTTTAACATCCCCTCGTGTTATGGAATACAATTACAAGTGCATTCATTCTAAAATTGTTTCAAACATTGGTTTCACATTTCCGAGTGCATAAGTTACTTTAATTTTAAAATTAATAAATTTTATTAAATTGAATAAATGAATTTTAATTTCATTTTATAAAAATAAAATTAAAAAAGTGTTTTAAAGTTCAATATGATGAGCCTTTACTAAAATATTCAGTTTATTATATGCATTGTAATTATCATGCATAAATGTCTTATTATAATATATTATGTTATAAACTATCGTAACAATTTAGTATATGCAATATATTTGGCATTTTACCAAAACTTACTGTTTATAAATGATTGCCTTCTTTTAAAATATTACTGGATTATATTAAATATTATAAATAAGTTCTACTTTCAAAATGATGACGTTATTAATTAATTATTAAATAAATGAATTTAAATTGCCATGAATGACAGATGATTATAAGTAACTGTCATTTTGAAATATTGAATTTGAAATATTTATTTAAACCAAATTTATACTTTTTTTAATTTTATTTTATCTTCTTATTTTTAATTCCCTTGCTTTAAAACTGCATGTTTAGTTATTACTTTTAGTTATTTATTTACTATGTTAACTAAAAAAATGTAAAAATATATTGATCATTTATCATATCAAATTAACCGATACATTCTTAACATTAAATAAAATTTAGAAGTAATATAATATTCTGTTGTTGTAGTTGTCGTATGACAAGTATAAAATATAAATAAAAAAAGGTAAAAAAGGCAAGTCATATGGGATCAAAGGCCTTGGCCACATCTTTACCTTTTTCAGTATATAGAGGCATAATATTCTGTTAACACTATTAAATATATTTTAACAGGGACATGTTTTATTTAAACAAGCAACAGAATCTCATTAAAATGCACGTAAATATAAAATGTTAGCGTTTGAAAAAGAAATTAAGTTAAAAACAGAATATTAAAAATGAAATAAAAATGCAAAATAATAGTATTTCTGTGTATAGAGGAATTTATGCATTAAATAATTATTACACTTGTAAGATGAGTATTGTTCTTTTACTTGATATGTGAAGTGAGTTTAAATACAGTAACATAAAATTTATTTTCAATGATAATCAGATTCTTAAATGTTTTTAAAGTTTAACAAGACTTCGTGAAACATTTATATCTTGTTTTAGATGATGTTCAATGAATAGAAAAAAATTCCCTTCCTATCTTTGCAAATATCTAAATTCAATATATACTTCGAACATAAAAAGAAATAAATAAATACAAAAAAATTAATACTAATAAATTTAAGTATTAAGTATATAAAAATGGAAATAATTGAATTTTTAATACAAAAACTAAGGTTAATTTGTCAAAATTACGCCAAGAATTCCACTCAATGCAATAAAATAATAAGTCAAAATTCTATGAAGTGTATGCAAGTTGATGCGATGTGTTAATCAAAAAGTTAAACACTTTTAATCGAAACCATGATGGCCTGTTCTCTTTAACGAAAGAAAAGAAGTTCGTTTATGGTGATTAGAACATTTTAAATATGTCATGACTATGAGTTTTATGCATAAGAAAAAAACTTAGTTTTAAACATAAAAAAAGTTAAACACTTAAATAAGAACATAAATAATGCTATGCTACTCGTTGCAATGTTTTTCAGTTTAGAATCAAAATGTTTTGCATAAAATGTCCAATTTTTATACCATCAGTTTTTCTCACAATATAAAATATTAAACTTTACAAAAATCATCATTTTTCATTAAATTAATGTATAAATTGCAGTAAAAAATAAAAGTTCAAAAAAATATATATCGAAATTACATATTGACACAACATTTACATTTGTGCGAAAACCAATTTCAAAAACGAGTGAAAATTGTATAATGAATGCTAAGCTTCTGATTTGATTTTCTAAATAACTTAAAAAGGCGCATCACCATTGTATGTAAGATTCCTCTGGGACATCGCTCACCGCTTTAAAATAAATTGAAAATTTTGTTACTTATCTTTCGAGAAAGTAACACTTTGAGAATGTGGTTTAATTTTCTCTCGGCTTTCAAATGGAAGATTACAAGCCCTAAGGAAAATTAAATGACTTTCCAAGATATCAGTTTTATTGTTTTAAAAACTTAATCTTACAAACACTAAGCAAAGAATATCAATATATATATATATATATATATATATATATATATATATATATATATATATATATATATATATATATATATATATATGCGTGTGTATTGATTATTTTTGAAAATATATCAAATTATCAAAAGGAATAATATTCTATTATATTTTAAAATTACTTCACTGGGTGTTATGTTTGATCAAAAAGCATTTAAATAACAAAGTCTAAAAGCTTACAAATTTTAATTTAACAAAAATATTATTCTAACATTATTTGAAATAGAATTTAATTTTCATTTAATAACGATTAAAGGCAAAATTTAGATCATGAGATGAGAAAAATTATTATTCAGTTATGTTTATTGGCCCTTTATACAATTAGTTATTCAGATATAGAAGAAAGGTATAAATTTTTATTTAGTAAACAATGTAAATATTAATTTGTTTCATAACGTCCCAGCTTTCTAATATATATATATATATATATATATATATATATATATATATATATATATATATATATATATATATATATATATATATATATATATATCAATATTTAATTACCCTTTCATAGACATTAATATATTAAATAGCAAAGTTTGTTTCAATCACGAACTCATTAATATGACCATAATGAGTATAGATAAGTATAAAATAATGTAGATAAATACAGAGTATTGATAAATTAGACAATTTGTGCTGATGCTGCATCTTCCGACCAAATTCCACATTAAAAGGCACGTTGAAAATGATTGAAAATCTATGAAAATAAATATCTTTAAATAGTCAGTTTTAGCATTTCATTTGTTTGATTACTATTAATCTCAATGTTCATGTCTCTTTTTATTAAAATTGAAAAGAAAACTACCAAAAGTGTTTATTATAAATACTGGTTAGATAAATATTGAATTCAGCGTTTGCATACATCCATATTTAATTGTATTATTACATAAAATTTTATTTTTATATAATCGCAACTGATAATCTCACTGGTATAAATATTTCCCATGTAAAAGTAAATTAAATAAGCCATGTTATATCATTTCGTAAAAACGTCATTACGTCATTAAAATGACGTAAAACTTCAAAAAATTTACTATATTTTTTTTACAGTTAATTTGTATTTTTATAAAGCATTTATACTTTTAGAATTCTTTATTAGCAGAAATAATTCGGAACTTAAATTAAAATAACATAACAGCAAGCATTTTATTGAACAATTTCAATGACTGGAGTATAAAACAGAAATGAATCAATTTTTCCATTTTTTAATAGTATTTACATGCAAAGAGAGATAATTGATAAAACATATTTTAACTGCAAAATATATATTTTTCATATTATTTCAATATTATATAAATATTTTTTTTACGTTTCTTTGATTGATTCAATTGATTATATATGATTTCATTCATACTTTTAATTGCTAAAATAATTCAGAATGAAATTAAAATAGAGTATCATAAAACAAATATTTATAATATAATTATTGTTTGCTAAAAATCAATTTCAAAAAAAAGTTTCATGAGTTATAATTAAGAGATTTATAAGCTAGTCTTCACACACAAATTCTGATTTTTCAATTAGCAGTAGTATTTTTTAAATTTTATGAGAATGACAATAATCTTTTACACAAGACACAAGATGATTTAAACTTTTTTGCCTATTTGTTTATATATGAGATTTTAATTTCGGTCCTAGACATTTTGGCAATCATAAAAACTATTTTCTGGTTTTATATAAGTATGATTGGTGTGCGTGTTCTGATTATTTCTATTTAATTTTCTATTATGAAAGAATAATTTATCTACACATGTACATGATAAATAAAATTTTATACTTTCATATTTAGGTATGAAGTACGATATTTCCATCAAGGTATTAAGCAAAATTGTAATGTATTCAAAGCCTACAATGTTTACTGTTTCGATTTCAGGACAAGTTGCTGTTGCCACAGGACTCCCTCCACCTGTGAACTAGTGAACGTAAAAAAAGTTTAAAATGTTTAGAAAGACTTTACAAACCTAGTAGGTACTTGAACTTTTCTTCCACTTCTTGTAAAAATTTGCTTAACTGGTGAACCTTTTTTTTTTTGTTTTCATCTAGTTTTATGGTCAGTAAAAGTGGAGGAAATGTTGGTATTTTGCTTTAAAATTGGATCTTTAGCTTATAGGTAGCAAGGTTTAAAACGATAGATTGAATTTTGTATTCCTTTTTCTTTGATGATCAGACTGGAATGTTTATCACTGTGATGTATCACCTTGTATTACGCACGAATACATGTGAACATGAGGAAAAATCTTTAAAAATAGAAATATTGTCTTTACTATGATTAGACGCTGGTTCTGGTTGAATGGTGGGAAAAGATTTTTTTAAACTGAGTAGAGCGAATTCTGAGTGATTTATTGATATTGGCGTAGGTTGAATAAAGTCGCCAGTTAGACGAAGTTGTTCGCCATACAGCATCTCTGCATATATTGTACCAAAAGTGAAAATGATGGCCGTTTCACTTTTGGTAAAGAAACCTAAGGAACAGTTGCTAGCGAAAGGCTCGATTGTTGTATCACATCAAAGCAGCTTTCAATGATTTGTGCTATCGCTCAATGTAACCATTTGATTGAGGATGGTACGAGGTTGTGCGCTTTCTTTGGAATCCTATAATATTTGAGAGCTCTTGAAAAAGGCATGATTCAAATTGAGTACCTTGATCAATGAGGATGTATGATGGGACACCGAAACGAGCAATCCAACCAGCATTAAGGGCTTTGGCCATTGTTTTTGCTTCGATGACAGATAATAGAATGGCTTCTGGCCATCGGCAGAATCTGTCGATGACGGTGACACAATATCGGTAATTCTCTGATATTGGTAGAGGATTGATGATATTGATGTGGATTTCATTGAAGCCTTGAAGGACCAAAGGAAATTTTTTAACAGGACTATTAACATGGCGGGTAACTTTACTTCGTTGGTACATAAGACAGCTCCGAAAAATTTTTTAAATGTTTTTCCGCATTTCAGGCCAAATATATTTTTTGGCATAAACTTCATTGTAGAACGGGTTCCTGGATGAGACTTATTGTTAACTATTTCAAATAATATTCTTCTAAATGCTTAGGGTATAAATGGGATGATGCTTTTTTGTAATGGATCACAATAAATTACCTGATTTGAGTTAACTACTGGATATTCAGATAGTATTAAAGATGAAGAATTTTGGTTGTTTAAAAATTGTGTAAAGTCTTCATCTGAGTTTTGAGTAATAGCTATTGCTTCACAGTTGATGGTTTGAAGAACAGATAAATCATTTAATCTTGATAACGCATCAGCAACTATATTTTCTAATTCAGAAATATTCTGTATGTCATTTGCAAATTTGGTGATGAAATTTAAATGTCTTAACTGACGGGGTGAAGCTTGTTTCAGGATTTTGATTTAAGGCAAATATTAAAGGTTTATGCTCTGTAAATATTGTGAAGCGTTGGCGTTCTACAAAGTAACGGAAATGCTCCACAGCAGAATAAGCAACCAATAGTTTCCTGTCGTTGGTACTGTACTGTTGCTGCTGAGGATTAAGTTTTATAATGAACAGAAACCTAATGCTTGTCAGGAATCACCAATTGTCTGTTGAGCCGCTGTGCCAATTCCAAAACCAGAAGTGTCTAAAAATAATGCCAATGGCGCTGATGTTCATGGATGTGCAAAATGAACGGTATCTACGAGGTGTGTTTTGCATTTTTGTAAAGCTATTTGCGCTTCTTGGGTCCACTCAAGGGTTTTATTTCAGCTCTTTTTGTTGTTCATCAAGTACTTAGTGGCAATTGGTATTCTGCAGCGTGAGGCAAAAATCTTCGGTAAAAATTTATTATACCCAAAAAAAAAAAAACGTTTGAATTCTTTGATTGTTTTAGATTTTTCAAATTCATTGATGATTTTGACTTGATCAGCAGCTGGTTTAACAACATTTGCAGAAGTAGTATGTCCCAAACAATTTCGTTCATTTTGGCATAAATGACATTTTGCACATTTTATTACTACTCTGAAAGGCGTTTGAAAACTTCTTTTAGGTGCTCTAAATGCTCCTTTTTAGATTTTGTAGCAATCAAAATGTCATCAATGTAAGCGGAAGAACAGCCGAGTCCTTTCAAAACAGTATGCATGATCTACTTTGTATGGATCTTCTTTTCTTTCGTTATGTTTTTCGTTTGCATGTATGCTACTAAGTAAACATTTAAATAAAACCAAAAGTTTCAATCACATATATTTTCATTTATCTAATCGATAGAACTAAAATCTAAATGTAAATGTATTTAAAATAAATTATGTAATTTCTGTAATCAATCTGAGAAATTTCAATCCTAAAGTGTAAGAAATTAATTAAATTTCGATTTTGAAAAATATTTAGTTTAAATTTTTCTTGGTTCATTCCTAATTGAAAAAGTTTCGATTTCTCTGTCACTTATACATGGCAATTTATCATTTCGTATAAATAATTTTCATTCAGAAAGTAGATTTAGAAAATATCAAAAGAACTCAAAAGTATAATAACAAACATTATATTTATACATTTTAAATACATATTTTTGCAATGATACTAAAATAATTCAAAATTATTTAAGCAATAAAATTTTGAATCGAACTTACTCAATTCCATTAAACAGACATTTATTCAAGAATAAATTAATTAATGTGCGTATGTTGCATAAAATATGAGAACTCTGAAACTGAATAAAATATTCTTCTCTCAAAACAGCTTAAAATATAAGAATATATTTTCATAAATGAAAAAATTTTCATTCAATATTCTCCATACAAACTTAAATGCAGAAGAAATACTTAAATTAAAAATTAAAGTTTAAGCAATTAAATAAATTTTTTAATATTTTATTTAAAGACAGTTGATTCTGAACAAATTAATTCATACGCAAGTTAATTAATATTTAGTACGACACTTACTTAGTAATAAAAACAGTGTGATGCTCAATTTTTTTTACACAATACAGGTTGTAACAAATGAATGAGCAATGATGCTTAAATGTAATAACAGAACTGGTTGTAATAACTACACTACTGGCCATTAAAATTGCTACACCAAGAAGGAATGCAAATAACAGAACGATATTTATTGGAAACATACATTATAGTGGAAAGAACAAGTGATTAGATTTACAGGAAATTAAATGTATAGATCTTGAGAAATCAGTACCCACAGCAGCCACCTCTGGCTGCAATAGCAACATTTATCCGCCTAGGCATGGAGTCAAACAGAGATTGTATGGCATGTACGGGGATCTCAGTCCATGCAGCTTCAACACTATGCCACAGTTCATCGACAGTAGTGGATGGTGAGTGATGGCGTGCCAATCGCTCGGCAACCATTGACCAAACCTTCTCAATTGGTGACAGATAAGGAGAACGTGATGGCCAGGGTAAAAGTCGAACCTGTTCTGTATCAAGGAAGTTCAGAACAGTACGGGCAACATGCGGTCGTGCATTATCCTGTTGAAACAAAGGATTAGGGAGGCCTCGAATGTAGGGCAGAGCCATGGGCCTTAACACATCGGAAATGTAACTGTTGCTGTTCAAAGTGCCGGTTATGTGAACAAGAGGTGATCGAGACGTGTATCCAATGGCACCCCATACCATCACTCTAGCAGATGGGCCAGTATGGCGATGTCCAATGCAAGCTGGAATGCGCGTTCTCCACGATGCCTCCAAACACGGATGCGTCCATCATGGTCCTGTATACAGAACCGAGATTCATCTCTAAAGATGGCGTGATGCCATTCTCGCGTCCAGGTTCGTCGCTGATCACACCATTGAAAGCGCTCCTGTCTGTGACGCAGCGTCAATGGTAGCCGAAGCCATGGTTGCCATGCAGACAATCCATGCTGCTGCAAACGTCGTCGAACTGTTCGAGCAGAAACTTGTTGCCTTGCAAATGACTCCATTTCTCGACTCAGGGTTCGTGAGGTGGCTGTACGACCCTTTGTGACCATGCGGATAAGATGTCTGTCTTCTCTGCTGTGTGGGGGGTCACTGAGATCCTGCTTGACGTTCCGTATGATTGTCCTGAACCCATCGATTCCATATTCTGCTAACAATCATGGGGTCTCGACCGACGCGAGCAGCAATATTGCGGTACGATAAACCGCAATCCCGGTAGGCTATAATTCTTCCTCGATCAAAGTCAGACACGTGCCGATAGGCATTTCTTCCTCTTACACGAGGCATTACAACAACTTTCTTTGCCGAAAACAACGTTGAAATGGAAATTGAGTATGAGGAAACTGTTGTCAAATCTCTGGTTTTATACACATTGTAGTTGTCGCTACTGTCACCTGCTTTGTATGAATGCGCCAAAAATCTAATCATTTGCATATCACAGCAAGTTCTACCTGCCATGCAAATGTCACGTGTGTGGTGTGCTGCTTTCCTGGTGTAGCAATTTTAAAGGCCAGTAGTGTATAAAGAACAATAATTCTCAAATATTCATTACAATATAAATAGTATCGCCTAGAATAGGAGTGGAAAGATGTTCAAAGTATTTAATTATATATACGATCCACTAATTACAAATATTTATGACGCTAAGAAATGTTGACTATATTACAGTGCGTGATTAAACAGCAATATATTATAATATGTACTTATTAAAACGCAATTTTAAAATTTACACATTTCTTTCATTCTCACAAGAATAGCAAAAAATTATTAAAACAATTGTGGCAAGGAAAACAAATAAAGATATGAAATATCAGCTAATCACTTACACGATTTAAGTCTTGGCAGGAGGTGCCTCTAGTTAAGTCTCCTGTGATAAACTAGAGAGTTGTATCGAACAATTTTATTTAACAGAACACAAGGAAAAAAACCAGGGATTAAAAACTAAGCATCAGCTACATTCTCGCACTTTACTACTCATACTTGATCGTGTTTTCATCCCGAAAGAAATCTGCAAATGATCGCGTATTTTTAAAAGCAAACTCGAAAACATAAGTAATATAGACGAAGCACTAACGTTCATTATATAGAAGTGTCATTCATTAGATGGTGCTATTAAAAATAGTTAACACTGTTGTTAAAATTAATACGTAGAATAATCAAGAAGATATAGTATTACATATCTTCAAAAGTCTAGTTTTTTATCCACATGTTTAAATTTAGAAAATATAGTCTCTAAATTAAATGTAGTTTAACTCATGAAATTCAAATTTAAAACAATTTTAAATAAACGTTACTTACATCTGACAGAATTTAAAATGTTTAAATTTATTTTCAAACAAATGTATTGATACAATGAGGGAAATTTAACAAATATTAAAAATACCAAGGATATTTACATCAATTTCAAAATTTAGGAAACAAATTACGAAAATGTAACTATAAATATAATATAAATATAATTCTCACATGCAAAGTGGTTAAAATGTTTTATTATATACGAGTCAGTGCTTGCATATCCCCGCATTGATTCGAGTCAAAACTTTAGAAACAGTTGCAGAAATTTATGCGCTATAAATTGTCCAAGAATGCTACATGCAAGAATCCAAGAATATTAAAAGTGATTGTATTATTTGAGAATATACATCTTTATTGCCTTTTTTCATCAATTTGAAAAGAAATAATAATATTACATTAAAATAAAATCTGTGGACAGTGCATACGTTTTATGAGGCTCCTTTTAATGAGAGCTTCTAGAAATCAAATAATTAATGCGATTCAAACAAGCAGTATAACTTTGACTTCTTTTTTTAATTGCATCACATTTAAAAAAGTCTTATTAAACATTAACTTGTGACTTTTAAAGCGATAAGCAACTGAATGAATTAGCAGTTATATATTTCATATATTTTCTATAGTTTAAAATCTATAGATTCGATTAAATAATTATTTAGCAAAATATGTTACTACAAAAATGTAATATGTATACATAAAGAAAATTTGCATCAAAAAATTTTTCTTAAATTTTATATAAATACAAACAGAATAACATATTTACATAGAATATTTCAGAAAAGCATTTAAAATAATAAAAACTTAATATTAATGAAATGAATTAATGTATAAAATTAATTCAATTAAAATTTAAAAAATATTTAGAGGTTAAATAGAAGAATTTCGAGATTCCATTTTTTATTTCTATTTTACAATTTGCACCATAAATTAAATGATTTCAAAGCTGTAATAATTAGTTATTTTATTTAAGAATAACCGAAATTGAAATATTTAAAAAAAATTAACGTGCAATTTCCACTGAGCGTATCTTTAATTAAAATAATTTGTTAACTGACAATTTCAGGATTTACATATATGCAATACAAGAGCAATTTTGATAAAAAAAATTTAATTATCTTATCATTAATGTCGAAAAATAAAATATTGGAAATATAAGAGGAATTTAACAGTGATTTAGTTTCTGTATAAGTAAACTTTTCTTTAGAAAATGAAATCAAAATTTGAATTTGATCCAGTTCTCATTTGAGATTATAAGTTCAGTAATAATTATTTCATTTGATTGAGAAGCAAATAATATTTTAAAATACCAAAGTATTAAAATTTATTTAAAAAATATAGAATTTTGTTATTTCAATATCATTTATATTTACTTTTGTAATTTTCAAGGAAAAAATTTGATAAAAAATATGCAGTAATTAAATACGCATATAACAAATTGATCAAAACATTCATAGGCAGTTAAAGAAAATCAAAAACTTAAAACCATAAGCCAAAATTTGAGCTTAGAAATAATCAAAATCACCTTCATCATGTATTCAATAAAATGTTTTTCTATGCCATTCTTATTTATAAATGTCCATTCTTATTTATTTTATTCTTATTTATAAAAGGATTTGTTTCAGGTCTCAAAATAAACTTCCGCTTCTATTATCACTTCTTCGTTAAAGCGAAATATTTTAATTCATAATGCAGGTTTTAAGACAAGAAACAAATACAGAGGGTATTAACACATTTTTAGAACGATTTCGATTAAGAATTTTAAAAAAGTAAATGTTTTGAAATAAAAAATTTTAACAACAGTTTATTATTTGAAATGAGAAATATCGTCTGCTACTTTTAAATTTATTCTTCTTTCAAAATGTAGCATGTAAACAAGTTGTGTAATGAGGGGTATTTTTTTGCGCTTTCCGAAGAGAAATATTCTTATTCCAGGATTCAAAAACGTTGTGAAATGCATGGTATTAAGATTTCTAAGTGCAAAATAAGCAACATTATTAATCGGACAGGTAAAAACCGTCAATCATTATTTCTACATGGAAAGAAAATTCCAAACGAATATCCGAAAAAAAGTACGTACTGTTTCAAATGTTTGTAAAGTGAAATCGCTGGTAGCAAGGGAAAATCCATCAACACAGAAATAAATTGCAAAGTCTTTAGATACATCTCTATCAACAATAAATAAAATAATAAATCAAGATCTATTAACTCATTAAAGCTAAAAAACATAATTTTCACCAGCTTTTGCCGAGACATGTAGCTCAACGCAAAACATTTTGTAGAATCCTGTAGGAAAACCATTTAGAAGAAGATAAATGGAAATAAATTGTGACCCTTGATGAAGCATGGGTTCACCTAAATGACTGCAACAAGAAAAGGTCCATTTACTATAGGAAACGAGGAGAAAAAAATGTACAAACCTGGTTCCGTCAATGTAAAGAAAGTTTCAGTAAGGGGCTTATGAAAGTCGCAGGTTTCTCCTACAATGGGAAATTAAAAGTAAAAAGAGTAGAAAAAATGTTAAAATCAACTCATCATACTATCAGGAGAAGGTTTTACATCCAATATTTACAGAAGAAATTTCACTTCATTATCTCAAAGAGTGAAACATCAACAAGACAAAGCTACAAGTCATACTTCGAAAACTACCACTGCATTCCTTGAATAAATGAAGACTAATACAAGTATTGCATATATACCTTTTCAACATATTCCTGTAAAGTCCCCTGACGTTTCACTTATGGACTATTGTGCCTTTGGTCTGTTAAAAAGAGCTCTTTCTAAACGCAAACCCACCACGATGGATGGACTCTGGAAAGTAGTGGAAGAGGAATGGAAAGCAATACCCCTGGAAATTTTACGAAAAACTCTTATATCATGGAAATCACGATGCAAACTTATAGTCCAGATAAAAACCATCAGATCGAACATTTTAAAAAATAGTCTTTACGTTTTAAACATTAGTTAAACGGCCCCAAAATCGTTCTAAAATGTGTTAATACCCTCTGTAACAGTCATTGGGGAGAAGTAGTAATTCAAAATTAAAAAATGGGAGTATTTATTCTACAATGGAAATCATTTAAAAAATACTTCCAATGTTGCTGTCAACATGTGAAAAAGAGTAGTGTTCTCGTGATAGAATAAATTCCTTATTTTGGGGGGATCAATTTTTCCCAATTCTTAAATTTAAGCACACCAATGACCGTCGTACATTTTTTACTATTAATAGCGCTTACTTTCTAGAGGATTTGGGTAAATTTAACCCCTTCATTTAGCTTATTAACCACAGTGAAATTTCACTGTAGTGTTAAATTACTTAATTGTATCAATTTCACTGTCAAATTAAGGTAATCTATGACGTATCAATCTCCCTGTCAAATTGAAGTATTCGTTGTGATATCAATCTCACTTCAATGTGTCATAAATTTCAATGTTTAATCAAAGTAATTGATGCAAGTCTTATACTTTATAAAAGTGGAATTGAAAATGTTATATGATATAATATTTTTGTTGCATTGGAATTGCTCCAAACAATGTTCGGAGTACTTAACAGCTAATTTTTTAGTCTACTGAGGACTAATATGATATCACATCTGAAAGTTATACTCAAGGACAAATGTTTTCACAAATGATGAAGACGTTGCCTTCTGGTGTATAAAAATATCTCTCATAAATGCACAATTTATGAGTGGCCAAAGCTATAATTCTTACTTTTATATTGTTATGGACTTTTGAGTTTACCTGGAACAATTTCTGAATTTGCTGTACAAAAACATTTAATATCATCTATGTTCATAAGATCACATTTAAAGTTAACAAATCACTTCCATAAAGTTTACCTTTATAGATTAAATTTCAAGCAACACTTGTCAAGCCACAAATTAAGAGGAAGTATGCTATTTTCCATTAAAATAAAATTGACTTCTTGCACATGAAATATAGATTATTTCATTTTTTGGAGATTAAAAAACTAGATATATTAAAGACATTTTAAATTGAAAAATAAAGGATAATTACGAAATGAAGTTGACGGTACAGTGTTAGACATCATTCAAAATCGTCAGTACTTCGTAAATATCATATGTTTTCATGAACAAATGCATCCTTTACCTACCTTTAGGTAAAATTACTGAATGACATTTTATTTATAAGATCAGTCGTATTATAATAGAATGAATTTATCAGACTACACTAATGATTAACTTTCTTTTAATATGATTATGTAATAATCATTCAATTATAATGGAAACTCATTCAATAATTTATATATAACATTATTTTTTGCTAAATAAATCTCATTTGGTTCCTTGATATTAATTTTTGATGTTCTCTTTAAAATTTAATATAATTCTTAGAATTTTACATCTTTAAATGTAAATAGTGACCTATAAGTAATAATCGAAACTATTCAGCAAATTTCTTAATACATTATTTGTAAGAAATAGACAAACCTATTTTCATGTTTATAGTCTATTTATAATTTTTCCTATCATCTATTTATAATTTTTCAATTAATCATTTTAGAAATCTAATGCATAATTTTACATTGGTTGTATTAATATTTCGTAAAATTTCATCTAGTGAATGTGAATTGATTTGGTTTCAGTTCAACTCAATATTAAATCTTCATTTCAAAAAAAGATTTTGTAATAACGGAATAATGGGATAGTAATTGATAAGATTGTTAAAATAAATAATGACATAAACTACACATTTTTCAATTTTTAATATAGTAATGTATTTTTCTTTTATTTTACGTTTAAAATCCATGTTTTATTTACTCTAGGTTTAATTTATTTTCATTTTTAATTCTCAAAATATTCTTAAATTTATAAAATTTTCTGTTTATTTTTTTAAATATTGCTGCATTTGAGAATAGTTTACTAAGTTATTATGATAATTAAAATTTAAATATTAAAATTAAAATAATAAAATATTAAACATAAAAATTAAAATTTAAGCTACAAATAATTTAAAATTTGAACATATTTAGATGCATTATTGTTTACAAATTAATCCAGTAGGAAGAAATGAAAAGAGATAAATTTATGCTTTAAGCTTAAGAATTTCTTCATCTGTTTAAATTTTCAAACACAAAACTCAAAGTATTAAATTTAATATTATAACAATGGGTCTTTAAAGATTCATAAACTGTCGAAGAGTTGTATAAAAACGGAAAAATGCAGCTTTATATTGCTCTATTTAAATCATACTACAAAATTTTGGCTTGTAAAGCAAAATTTCTTATACAAAAATATACTATGTAACGCAGATGATAAATAATTATAGATAGAAAGGTTTAAACAAATATTTCAATCTAAATTCAAGCAGTTTTAGAAGAAACTTTTGTAAAAAAAGTTTTTTTTCAAAGTTTAATCAATAAATTAAAATAATGAGTTAACAAAAAAATTTTACTCCGAAATATATTTAACAAAAGAGAAAAAAATTATGTACCAAACTTTAATAAAGAAATATATACTAGTATATCCTCCAAGATGTGTTTAACTATGTAACTCATTAAAAACTATGCATTCTGGTTTCTAAGGATTTATTAAAATCCTTTTAATTAATTTAAAATCAAAATATATATATATGGTTGCCGAAAACAATATGAATTTCATAAAAAGAATTGAAGAAGCTTATTTTGAAAATTAATTGGTTTACCTTTATTTAAATATTTTTACAAATGGAAATATGTTAACCTGATTTGCGAGAGAAAGAATGATTTATACACTCGTATTAAAATTCATTATTTCCAATTTTTCTTTGAGAACTTTTATTTAAAATGTTAAATTTATAAAGAGAGATTAGTTTCATTGAAATAAACTTATGAACAATAATTAGTGTTTCCTATTAATGAATACTGCGAGCTTCCTTCACTTGCTTAAAGAGATTACAATGACATATCTGTAATCCCTATAATTTAGGATCATTAAAGCTCGCTCTCATTTTCTACTGATGTGATTTTCTAATGAACGAGCAGCAGATTGAAAGTTCTGCATACACTAAGATTAACACTTAGTTTGTTCATCTATTTTGAATATTATATGCATAACGCCAGGAAATATTTTTATTTTCGATAACTAATTATAAGTTCTAGGATTAAATTATGCATCAAAGTAATTAAGCATTTTAATCAGTCAACATTTTTATTTCTTTATAAGGATTTTTAATATTCCTTTAAGTTATTTTTTAAAATAAAATATTTCTCTAATAAAACATTTTGGATATTTTTTAAATAATATATAAATTTTAAGCAGATGTCCCATATATGACATGAAGCTAATATATTTTGTAAAATGACGGAATATATTGGGTTGTTCGGAAAGTAATTTCGTTATTGCTAGTAAAATCCAACCACTTTATGTGTGTGAAATCGTGCTACTACCAGAAAGATGGTAAAAGCTATTAAACTAGGATGAACAATATGCAATGCAATACGTTAATTATTCGTTTTTCATTTTCATGAAAAACGAGGTTACTTTCCGAACAACCCAATAATAAGCTAATATTTTGTTCTTATAAGCAAAAAAGCCTTTTACTAAAAAATATATGAACTAAGCTTTCTCGAAAATAATTACTTAAGATAATCAATGTAAATTATTGTGATGTATGATTGAAATTTGTACAAATATTATTCCACTTAATAATACATGTACCAATAAACTATTTTTCAAAAACATTTAACACATTTATAAATATCATTAAAATTTAATACTTTTTAGAGCAAATTCTGTATTTAAATAGTAAATAATTCTGTGATGGGTACTAGTGAATTTGTCATTTTTTCCAATCGTAATTTTATTTTTTGAGACTCATAAATATGACACCCTATCTGTCAAAATTTCTCCAAAAACAATAATACATAACAGATATTAGAAGACCTTACAAGAGCTTTTATTTGTCAGTATTACTGCTATAAAGTATTAAATACATGAAATCCTTGGTCTTAACTGCATCAAGTAATTTATGGGAATATAACAGCCCTTCAATAAAAGACTATTTTCATCACGAATTGAAATATTGGGAATCAGAATAAATAAGGAATTCTTGTGTTATAATATAAAATAAAAATAATGTAAGTTAATAAAAAAGTTTTTCTTTAACTTATAAAAAATTAATATATTCAACAAACAAAATATCTGAACTTCCTTTAAAATAACATATCTCGAAATAAAATGGCATTACTACAGTTTTCTTAATTTTTTGTACAACTATTTGAAAGTTCTTAAGTACATTAGTAAAATCAACACAAATGCATAATTATATAAATAATAAAAATGTATATACAAACATGTGATGAATATGCAACAATACGAAAAGTTTTAAGTAGTAAACATATATCAAAATAATAAGTGTACAAGGAAACAAAAATTATGCTGTTAAAAAAGATGTGTTAAGTACAAAGTATTATTTTAAAATTGCACTAAATCACACATTGAAAAAGCAATGCATGCATAATAAAATTAAAATAAGTAAAAAGGCTGCTTCAAAAAGATTAATCCACCAAATCAAACATCAAATCAATCTTCAATTAATTAATAATATTTTCTAACATTTTTAAAACTGAACTTATATCTAGCAAAGATTGCAAGCAGTGTATCTTCATTTTAGTCGATTTTTAGCTAATAGTTTTAGCTTTCTAAAGTATGCAATACCGTTTTACTGCCGCCTGTCAACATACAATTTCTCTAATGTAGGTGTATACTATAAGTTTTCCATTGAATTAAGGTCGGGATTGTGGATTTTTCCTAGTCGCCATTATTGAGGAATTAATCAGAATTTGTTTTCCGTATGTGCAGGGAAATCAAAATATTGAAAACTCTTTCCTTAGTTCCAACAGGAAGAACATGTTTTTATTATATTCTGATGAAAAGGAAAATTATGAAGCAACTGTTTGATATTCTGTAACATTATTGCGATTCCCTACAAATGCTAAATATTTTCCTGATTGTTTGAATCAAAATCATGACATAAGACAATAACCTTCAGCTTGTTTCTTCTGAAATATAACCCCATCTATAAGTAGATCTTTTCAAAAAACCTGAAATTTAAGCGATTAAGACTGAAATTGTTTGTTACTGAATACCACTCGATGCCATTTTTCAAAGACGTGAACATGTTAATCATTTCCCTTTGTGTGTGTAAAGTTCAGATCTACTTTCTTATTCAAATATATTAAATTTTCGAGCGTTTTTACTATATTGTCTGCACGTTTAGATATTATTTTTACTATATTATCTGCAGGTTTAGACAATGTGGAGCTTTGAAGTCTAACCAAGCTATAGGATCTTAGTTTCTTTAAGTTTTAGCTCTTTTACAGTTGTTCTTATCTGTTGAAGTGGTTATTTGATCCTCACTTTGTAGACTTTTTAAAGGCTTCAGAGTCACAAAATATTGTTTATAGCATTATATCACATATTTAAAAATTCATTTATTTGATTTTGCATCTAAATATATGTTTTCTTTTTCTATCAAATGAAAACTACAAAAAGTATCTATTTCATTTGATTACAAATTTCCTATTCGTCTTCTGACTTAATAGATAACCCCTAAAATAGCCATCATAATCCCATAATTAAAGTAAACAGCTATTTTTAAAATTTTTGTGAATTTTAATGTTTTTTGAGGAATGATTTGTAAACATAAGTTTATCATTTTTAAGCATATCAGTGGCTTAATATATAAAAAACGTATTTCATTAGAATAAAGAACAAATAAATCAATCATTCTTATGTAAGGCAATCTATTTTTATTATTACGAATAATTGTTGTATAATAATTGTTCACATTTCAATATAATATGATCTTGAAAGGACAAAATGTTTGGAGCCAAATTTCCATCCTTAGTTTTTTTGTTGTTTGTTGTTGTTTACTAATGACACTTGGACAAGCCAAGCTTGCTATACTATGCGAATTAAGTCGATTGGGAGCGTCTTTCGTTTTAATCAGAGCACCATGAAGGTGAAAGTACGACCTTGCTCTACACACATACCATAGGTACCCGTTTATAGGATAGGCAACCATTCACACCTCATTCATACAAGGAAAGGACAAAGACAGGATGGATAGATAGAGAAAGTACATCCATGCTCGAACAGGGATTCAAACCCAGGACCTCTTTATCCGTAGTCAGTCATGCTGACCACTAGACAAGTTGGTCGGTGTACTACTTCATTAGTATATTTTGCTTAGCTAAATGCGTATGCATGCAAAAGTAACGCAAAGCTCATATTCCAAAGCAAAGCAACATGCACTACACCATTCACTAAATATAAATTTTCATATACTCAATCAAAAATTATTGAAAAAAGTAAAAAAATAAATAAAAGTAAATAAATAAAAAGAGAAATAGAGAATAATTTTAATAAAGATGTTTTTTACCTTATTCCTTTGGCAAATCTCTTTTCCTTTTTTATTCTATTTTCTTCTTAATGAAGTCATTTCCTTGCACACAACATATAATTCTCTTCTTCATCCTCTTGGCGACGAGACTGATAAGACACTCGTCCGCGAACACTACATGGCGCCAATATCTGAAAGTATTGGCGCCATGTAGAGTTCGAGGACGAGTCTCGTATGAATCTTCACAGCTCTCTTCTCTTCACACAAATACTGAGATCGTCTTTTTCTTGATTATTTTCTTGATATCTTTTCAAGTTTTCTTCTTTCTTCATTAGTATTATTAATAGTTGCTCAAAATACAATAACCAAGGAAAGTACATAATTATCAGATTTTTCTATTCTAATACTATTTTTCTTTTAAGTAACATATGTTAGATAATTAAACAAACATCAGTTTTTTATGTAGATAAAAAATTTTTGCTCACAAAAAGGATTATTGCATAATCTTCTTTAATTTACTCTATGCAAATTTAATTCACTTCTTAATTATGACATGCATTGATTTTTTAAGAACATTTTATCATACATTGTTTTTATTAAGGGATACATCTAGAAAATATGCATTGTAAATATTTAAAATATTCATTTATAATTTTTGGAAAATATATTAATTAAATTAAACATATACATGGGTATTAACATTAGCATATTTTGTTCTCTGGTGTCAAGTTCTGGTATACCATTGTTATAAATTAGTTTACTTTTTAACAAAAGGTTAATTCAGCATCAGAAATCCTCATTTCTGAAATGGTATGAGGTTTTATTTTAAATATTAATCATAATTTTTGAGATTAGCATTCAAGTATAAATATAAATAATTTATTCCGTATTTATGCCTCAGAAAATACCATAACTTTAAGTAAAAGAACATTGTGAATTTTGATAAGAACTTATGCAGGAAAAAGGAATGATTCAAGTGCAAGTTATCTACAGTATTATTTTATAAAATGCACATTTAAAGCATATATTATGCATTTATATTATGGTATAATTTTTAACATTTTGTAAAAATGAAATGAATATATAACAATAACATCAATTTATTTAAATGCTTAAAATTTGTTTGATATGGATTTTTAATGTTAATTTATGAGAGGCATTTCAAATATTTATAATCAAATTTCAAATTTAACTACAACTTCATTGCATAATTACAACTAAAATATAAGTCACAATACATATATTCATGATGATTTTCTTTTCTTTTATATAATTCTTCTTATTCAAATTGCTATTTATTAACATAAATGTATACTTTTTGTAAGTAATAACATTTAAAAAAATAGATTCTTATGAATACAATTTAAATTTACAAATATTTTATACACAGTAATTTCATACAACTCAATCAAATCGATAAACATAACATTGTTATTAAAAATAATAACTGTCTAGGTAATGCATTTTATATTGTGATAGTAAAGAGTTTAATTAATTACATTTTTTCCATTTTAAGCTCCCCTATAAAATAAGTATAAGCATGTAAAATGTACATTTAGTATTTATTAGTAATTTTAAATTAAAAACCATGCCATTATTGCCACTATCGGGAATTGCTAAATTAATTTTTGAAACATTGTTTCCTCTGCATTTTTAAAATATACATGATTTTAATGCTTTTTTTTATTAATTTTGTCTATATAGCAATATCGGTTATAAAAATTGTTTTTTAGAAGTTTTTGATAAATATCTATGCTCACTTATCAAAAGAATGTAGAGCATAATCATATTGACAAAAATAATAAACAAAGAGCAAGAGTTATTTTAAATTATTCGCTATTTTGAATTCTGATTTATATTGTTTCAGTTCAATTTAATATATATACATATATATATATATATATATATATATATATATATATATATATATATATATATATATATATATATATATATATATATATATATATATACATACATACATACATACATACATACATACATACATACATACATACATACATAATAATATATATATATATATATATATATATATATATATATATATATATATATATATATATATATATATATATATATATATATATATATATATATATATATATATATATATATATATATATCATCTAAGAAACTAAAAATTACATTACAGTGAATACAGTGGTAATTTAATTTATAATAATTTATCATGTGCTGAAATTTAACGTAAATTTGTTATTATAAATTCCTTAATATAAAAATTCACAGAATTTTAAGTTATTTGTATAAGCACAAAATATGATATATTAATAAACAATTTTGCACAAAATATTCTTGTCTGAAATTTTTTAAAAATTTCCAAAATACCTCATTGAACCAGTACAAATCAAAAACATGAATAGGGTGATCATAAAACTCTCATAAAAATATAAAATCTCATATAAAACAAGATTAAAACTATACAAAATTAACATAATTAAAACAACTGCTTATAACTATTAGAAATGCAATTTCTCATAGCACTTATAAAATAATTTAAACATTCAATATTACTTCTGTAATATAAAGGTAATGTTTTGGCTACAGATATTCACCTATATGTCAGGCTTGTATATCTTGCATGCAGCTGCTGCTCTATACGTGATATACAAGGCTTCTTATTAAAAAATCTTAAAGTAATACTTTATGATGACATAAAATTATGTTACAAAAAGCTTTAAATCATGATAACTGATTACTTTTAAGTTATAAAAATAGCATAGATATATGAAAATATTTATTAATACTTTACAAGACAATTTGACGAAACATTTCGTTGATATTGTAAATTTTAATTTGATCTATTTTCTTATATGCAGTATAACCAATATGCATGAATATATAGTAACAAGTGAGTAAAGATTTTAATGTGCATACTTTATGTATATTAAAATCTTTACTTCTTTGTATTCCTTATAATTGAAATCAAATCTTAATAAAATAATGTAATTATTCAGAGATATTTTTATATCGATAAGAAATATGTTTTGTCTTTCGTACCAAATCGAGACAACATAATTCGAACAATGCTATTTTAGAAAGAAAATTATGAAGATAACTTATTGGCATTTCAATGTAAAATGAATAAAAACAATATTTTTCATTTAAAATTATAATAATTTCATTTTTAATATTCAAGCAGTATAGAAATAATTCTATTTTGAGTAAAAAGTTCAGACATAAAATATATACAAGATGAAATAATTTTTAACAAGGCAATTAATGTATATTTTAATAATATGAACATATTATGTACATGAAATTGATGCATAGTAATTTAAAACTACGTTTCATTTTATGAAAATACACAACTTTCCTATTTTTATAAAATATTATATCAATGAACCAAAAATGTATTTCAATAAAAATTATATTAAGGAACTCCATTGAATTTCAATACTGTTCATTACTTATATAATGACCATTAACTAAATACGGTACTGCTCTGTAAATATAAATGTGTGTGCATTGCAATAGAAACACACGCACATATTTTTTACGAGTATATCATTTATGACCCTTTATAATTTGGGTTGCAATTTCAATTTATAATATTTCCATCTAATATGGTAAATTCCCACTTGCGTTGTAACTGCTTTATTTCAATTGTTTATTCAAGGAAATTTTATAAAATGAATTGAAAACGCTCTTGAATGTTATTTATTCAAAACTTGACAGTTTAAAATGTGATGATAGTATTAATTGTAGTATATATTAAAAAAAGTTTTACCTAATTTTATAATTTAATTTTGATTGAATCATATCTTGATTTTGATTTTTGATTGAAATTACTAAAATATGATTGGGGGAAAATTTCTCTTCAGTTTCTGATGAACTATTAATTAAATACGGTGCTGAATTATACAGTTGAACAGACTATAATTTAATTTCTTATTTAATATAAATGACTTAGATTATTGACTGATATAAGATAGTTTTATTAATAAAATATAAATAAAAAATTGTTTTAATAAATTAGCTTGGCTCTTTCTTGCATTCTATGATTTGCAAAAACTAACAAAAGTTTTATGTTACAGTAATTTTAGGTATTATATTTTTCCAATAAAAGAAAAATAAAACACAAGCTAAGTTTCTTAAAAAAGCAATATTCATTTAAGGATGACCATTCTGCAATAATTGCAGCACAATTATGAAAGCAATAATAAATTATTTATACTTTGTATAGTAAGGATGTTTCTTTTCAAAATTGTTTAAATAAACTATTCTTTGTAAATAATGAAATTCCCTATTAAATATGTAAATGACTGTATTATCTTTTATTTATTCTACTTTTAAACATGCTCTACATTTTTCAGAATACATGTAATAAAAACTAAACAAAATGAAACCTGCGGAAAGTAAAGTAAAATATTGTGGCTTAAAACATCATTTTCATTTAACTTGAATGAAATAATTTCAGTAAGAGTTGAAAATTCCATTTATGTGAAAAGGTCCTTTTTAAACTTTCTTTATCATGAACAGAAGTCAGTAAACACTTTTCATATCAACAAGGCAGTGCTAGAGAATTTTTAAATTTGAGCCGCTAAAGGAAGGAATTCTACACCCTTCAAGTCTCTAGACCAGTCTTTTCAGAATATTAAGCGTTCCCGACTAAATTCTCAAAGAAATTAATAATTTTTCCTTGAAAGGGACAGAAATCTTGCGAAGTTTTATAACACAAACATAAACTTGGAATTCAGGAAATATTTTTGACCAAGAGTTAGGAAACATTCTAAATTTTTTTAATAAAGATAAATTTTTGAATAGCGTCAAGGAATATGGAAATGAAAAGTTGTGTCGCTGATGGCGCTGCTCAGTTTCTCGGAACAAAACGCGTTTCTGGAATGCTTATTCAACCATAACTGAAATGTTTTGTGGGATCAACAAATATTTTATGAATACATACTGGGAGACAAGTTTGTTCGTGAAATGTCTTAGGGGAGCGATTATTCATTAGAAACATGCTCTTTTGGAAAGAAATTTTACTGTTGTATTATGACAGTGATAGTGACACATCTATTAAGTTGGGTTGCAATTTCAATTTATAATGTTTCCATCTATTATGAGATGTATTCACACTTGCGTTGTAAATGCATCATTTAAATTGCTTATTCAAGGAAATTTTACAAAACGAATTGAAAACACTCCTGAATGATATTTATTCGAAACTTGACAGTTTAAAATGTGATGAGAATATTAATTGTAGGATATATTATAGAATTTTTTTTACCTAATTTGATAATTTAATTTTGATCGAATCATATCTTGAATTGGATTCTTGATTGAATTTACGAAAATATGAGTGTGGAATAAAATTTCTATTATTAAGTTTAAATTCATTTTAAAAAAAGTGTATATTTTACTAAGCATTTTTATCAACTCATAATATATTATTCAAATTTTTGTTACACTATTGCAGTTATAATCAAATTAATATGGATAAATGGTGTAAGAATCAGGTCATATTAAATTAATATAAATCACATGAAGTTTATTTTTCCCATTTACTTGGTTGATTTCACACATATCAGCTAAAATATCACACTTATTTTTTATACTTCAATCTTTTCTTCATGAGAATGGTATTATAATGTAAATTAATAGTTTTAATTATTCAAACTGTATCTCAAAATTATATTTCTTTTTTGTTTTTGTATTAATTTTTACAGTAATGTTAGATTGAATCGTCCTTTAAAAAGTTAAATTTAAATAGAAATCTTCTCACTGAAAATCAATTAAATCTGAATCTTTCTTTCTTAATATATTTTAGATACATATTGTGTGATTATTTTTCTAGTTCTCATTACGCTTTCTTGTGTCCTAATGATGCGCTGTGTTACATAAATTTCCGTTATTAGATTACGCAATTCATTAAGAAGCTTTTAAACGATTTTTCATTCATTTTGATAACTTTGTAAAAGCAGAATTAAATAGGACAATAATATTGCTCTGATGGATAAAGTACATCTTGTAATTTTATCATTTTTTATTTACAAATAACGAATTGATTTTTCTGCTGATAATTATATTTTATGCTTAAGGCAATGTTGTAGAAAAATAAATAAGTAACTTATCTTTCACTTATTAAAGTACTAATCGATGAAAACCAATATAGAAAGTTTTCTCCTGTTATTTTGCATCCAATTTTAATGTTATGGTATATTTATCAATCTTTACATTAATATATGATTAGAATATAACTATGATTATTACATACTACTAGTCTATTTAAAAAGATACGCATTACATAATTATTTACAGTTACGTATTAAAAAATTATTGTCCAAACGATGGTACTATTCTATTTTTTCTAGTACGTAACAAATGAAGAATTCTTAAATAAAATAACCCTTCAAATGAATATAATTAGTTACTAACATGGTATACAGTGAAATAACTAATTTTTAGCATTTTCTTGATAATGATAATTAAAAAATAAATTATTCCACTCATAACTTTTAATAAGCATTTTAATGCATACATATTTAACAAAATAGAATTATGAAATTGAAAGACATAGATATCGGTTAAAAGTGTTTACTTTGCTGCCAAATAAATTTTGAACTGAACAGAATTCGTAATGATCTGAACTTTCTTGAAATGAACTAAAGGGATTTGCACTTAAATTTCAGAAGTGAATTGTTGACGTTTCTACTTGTTGTTTTGTATTTAATAAAATATTTGCTACTTTAATTCAATTTAAATTAAAATTTTAAACACTTACAACACCACGGCATTTTTTATTTAAAATTTTGAAATAATTATGATAAATAAAGAAAACACTTCCAGATACATGATGTTTGCAGTTAATTTATAAATGACTAAGAAAACCATATCTACTATGAATTGTTCAGTTTTCTCTGAATGTTGTGTTCAGCGTTATTTGCACTTTATATTCCTATAAGGAATGTGAAGCGTGTGATAAATGCGTCTTGAGATAAATTGAGGAATTATTAGAATTCTTCATTTATCTTCATTTATCATAAGTCTAACTTTTAAAACATTTGAGTAAAAAATAAATTTTTTTCTCTATAATAATGTGCATATAACTTTAAAATATTAGATGCTATATAATATAAATGATTTAGATCAGTATTTTATATTTTAACTACTTTTATGTTTTAATATTTCTGTTTAAAACAGAAGAATAAATTATTTTTTACGTGTAAATTTTTGATAATAGTTATTTTATATTAATTATACTACTAATTTTTATTAGAAACGAAACATTTTTGTTTGAATTTTATTACGAATATTAGAAGAAATGCATTGAACATATATATAGGTATAAGCAAGCAAATAACAAACATGTCTCTTATAAAAGTAGAAGTATCTTTGTGGTAGTATCTTTTATAAAAGTAGTAGCATGTCTCTTAAAAAATAGGTGTTTTTTAAAATAAAAACTTACAAAATGAATTTGAATTAAGCAAATCTTTAAAATAAAACAAGATACAACGATAATTTATTAAAGCTTTTAGTTTTAATAATTTTAAATGCTATATTTTTCTTGAAACATTTATTATATTTCTTAAAACGTAGTTTCTTCTTTTTAATAGTAAAATTAAGAAATATTATTCACTTATTAATTCCAAAAGCTTATTGTATATAAGGTATGTTCATTTTCAATGGTTGTAACATGTAGTTGATTTGATTAATTTTCATATTCATTAAATGTCAAATATAATATGGAATAATTGAGAAAATCGGAAGTAGGAAATGTAAAAAATAGTGAATCTTTATTCTTTCTCTCTCTTTTCCACAAATGGGGAAAAACCTTATTTTTATATAAATATCTAAATAGGTATTTTGGTAAATAAAATTCATATAACGTATAAATAAATTATAAATTCTTTATTCATTTTTGAAATACATATTTCACAAATGAATACAGCATTTATTACATAAGATGCATATTACGGATTGGCAATATAAATAATATTAAAATTGCTTCAAAAGCAGTTTAAAAATAAATTGCACATACAGTAAATATTAGAAATATTAAATTTAATTAATTTGTTATCTTATTAATTTTCTGTTAAGTTTAAAATTACGTATAATTTTATTTTCAACACTAAAAAAATTTGATCAATTTAGAAAGTAACGCATTATAGAATTTCTCCTATTGCATTTTTCTCGTATAAATATTGTCTAAGACATAATATTTAAAAAAAAGAAAATGTAAGCAGTACAAAATCAGTGCAGTAAAAAATTACTTAATAAAGTTATTTTTCTTTGAAAAATATAGGGAATTTTCAAATCTTTTTAATCAGATATTCTTCATTGCACAAACATTAGTTTTAAAATTTTTAAGTAAATAATATGAATAATGCTTAAAATAAATACATGTGTTGCGTATCTGTAACATAAATGTAACTGTAAAGTTAGATTTCTATAAAAGTAAACGGGCTTCGTACTATCGGAAGACATGAAGCTAATAAAATAGTCTAAGCAAAAAGTTAAAGCTAACTCTGTGTAAAATTTTTAAAGGACTATAAAAGTTACTTACAAAAAGAGTTTTTTTTAATTTCTCTCATGCAGGACGCCTATTGAAAAATTCTATTTTTAAAAACTAAAATTTTTGAAATGATTCCCATATAATTGGAAAATTATAACAATAAATTATTTTCTTAATGAAATAAATATATTTATCATTATAATAAAAATTCTATGACACATGAAACATTAATATATTTCAAAAGTCTAGAAGCTTCAACAATATCTATATTATGTGTTTTGTATAATTTCAAGAAATGCATTGTACATCAATTATTTTAAAAATATTACGAGCCTTAACGCCGCAGTTTTATTATTAATAATTCAAGCAAATAAACAAATAAATTGCTTCAATTTACCCCTAAAACATTTGAAAATTTTTAACCTTTAGTTCTATTATATTAGTCAATCTCAAAAGTTAATTTCTTATCTTAGGCTCTATCTTGTCTTATCTTAGGCTATATATATATATATATATATATATATATATATATATATATATATATATATATATATATATATATATATATATATATATATATATATATATATATATATATTGCGATGCTTTGTGATATTCGCGTTATTCATCTTTGAATAAATTGAGTAGAACCTTTGATAAATCACTAAACAAAAAAATTTACCATCAATTAAAAGTTTGACAATTTTACAATTTGACAGCAGTTACAAAACTACATTCAATCACTTTAGAAATTTTTTCTATTTTATTGACAAAATATTTAATATATATTCATTAGCATTTTTTAGAAGTACTAAATTTTTAACTGAAATCATAAATGTGGAATTATGTTTAATCTAAAAAATGTCTGTAGGTTGGAGAGTTTTTTCTGGTTTTGAATTGAGCATGTATTTGTTTATATTATCTTGTTTCACAAACCACAATCATTCGTCTAATAGTCTTGAAAATTTCCTCCGCGAAAGATTTCTGTTTTACTCAACCAATAAATTAGTTATGTAGTTATGAATTGCGTTAATAAAAATAATTAAGAGATGAAATTATTAACTACATTTGTTTTGTCAAATTTGGCTTAAATAGTAGTTATATGACAGAAGCAGTTTAGGAGCTCTATGCTCGTAGCTCACATTGAGTAAGACCGAGATTTTTCACAAAACTTGTCAAAAATTTAGAATACCATTATTCCTTTGTTTAAATAACATTATTACACACAATGAAATTAATTTGAAGGGAGGAGAGATTAAATGAATGTCCATTAAAATTTAGTGTTTACCTTATGCTAACAAAAACTTGTACAATTTAATGATAGTTGAAATATTTATGTGGCTATATTTTAATTTAAAGTATTTTAATTTTAATAAAAAAATGGCTGTATTTTAATTTAAAAATTGTAACAAACGAATTTACCAAACTTACAAAAAATATTTTTATTTAATTTTTCCTACTTATTTAAGCTTATAGGAAATCTATTTAATTGGGTTTTTATTGCGATTCACTTAAAAATTTTACAATTTGAATCAGGTAGCAGTTTTTAACAGTTATTAAAAATTTTATCATTAAAAACTAATGAAACGATTAAAATAACTTTAATACACAATCCTTATTAATTTTGTTTTATTATATTAACTCGCTCTTAAATTAAATTTTATTAATTTTGAGATTTTTAGGAGAATTTCATTAAGAAATAGATTTTTGCATTAAATTTTTGGCCTATTATATTAAACAAAATTTTTAATTTATATAAAAAAACTTGAATCAGTGCATTAGTGCTTTTAGTAGTAAATTTGCATTTGCATAAATTTGCATTACTAGTGCTTTCAGTGTAATAAACTTATATGGTATAGAAATAAATCGCATTCATTAAAATAATTGAGCTTTACATTAATATATACTTTGATTCAGTTATGCTGAAGTATAAAAAATTATTTGTTTTCTGAATTTCAATAAAAATTTATCTTAGAAATGAAATTATTCCTTAAATACACTTGATACACTTTTATTTCTTCATTTAGTTTTGAACAATGGCTTAGAAAAGTTTCTTATTTATTAAATCTTTCAGAGACAGAATGTGATCGATAATGATTTTCTTTAACAATTGGAAATGATAAAAAATTAAATTTCCCATTTTCGTAATTTACTTATATAAATGCTTTTTTCCTTGAAAAATAAAATGAATAACTTGTTTTTTATTCATAAATGCCACTTATTAAAGCAATTTTCTTTTAGGAAATGACAAAGAAGAATTAGAAAAAAAAGAGATTCACCTATTACATTGCTCAAAAATATGCAAGTAATTTGTTGTTTTTATGCCTTCAAAATATTGCTTGTCTTTTTTTCTTTATTCTCTGAATTACGAAGAAATTTCTTTTTTCTCTGCAGCAGAAATTGTTTGCTGTTCATTTAGACATTGCATTGCATTAGGCAAAACGTCCCGTAAATGATGTTTGTGTTTTCAGATAAATTCGGAACACCTTTACTCTACAAATTAGGTTCAAGTTATGTTTGCATAAAAAATAAGGATGATGAGAAATATAAAAACGAAATCTTTTCTTCGAACTTATTTAAATACACAAGCATTGCCTTTTTTTAATATTCTGCATAGCAATTACGAAATTTGTTTTTACTTTTTTCAACGCTTAGAAAAGTAATTTAAAGATTCGTGAAAATTTACGCTTTTTGTTCCCAAGGCTTGATTAAACGAGAAGGTGTTGTCAGATGATCGATACGCATAATTCCCAAACTTTTATATTATATTTATATATTTATTTTGAATCGTAAAAAACATTATATTATAAATACATATTAGTGTATTAAAATGCACACTTTAATTTATAATGAGAAAATAACATCCTTTTCTGTTATAAGAATTTTCTTCATCTTTATTTTTTCAAAATTAGAGTCAAAAGCATTTTTGAAAATTTGAGCTTAGTATTTTCAATTGTATTATACTATTAATATACTATCGATATCATACTTTTATATCCATAAGAATGTAAAGTTTTGTACAAATTAATAAGAGTACTTGAATTACAATGTAGTAAAATGTCAGTATTAGTTTGTGCAAAAAATTTAATAAAAATAATAACTATACACAAATTGACATTCTTATGTTTTATAAGGAAATATTTTAATTTAAATCAGTTTAAAGCTATACATATATGTATGTATATATACATGCCAATAGATTTGGTAACAATTGTATGTGCTATCTAGAAGCGCAAATGAACTTTAATTTTCTTGTGCAAATGCACCGATTGATGCTCGGTGACATAGTGGCAGCACTACACTCTCATAGGACAAAGATTCCTGGTTCAATTCTTGTAGTCATTCTTCTAAATATCATTCTTCTAAATACTTAGGGTTTCACCTCAGGCTGACCACCTAATAGGAATATGTGCTTTGTATCCCATGGCCCGATGGTTATAAAAACACGTGTGATCATTGTAGGCATGGTACCCAAATTGGGCTGTTACGTCATTTAGTGTTTAGACTTTAAGTTGTGATTAGATTATTTGTTGAAGTTAAGGAAAGATATATTTAGAATGTTTAATTATATCGGAGTATGAATCATTACAGGAAGAGAGACATGATCGATGCTTACTTTTCTTATTGCATAATTATTTGTGCTTTGGAATAGTAGTCATAGAACTGTATCATATCTAGTTCTCGGACTGTCGTTTTCCAGCTCATATCAGGTAGACAATCAACAAAATCGAGTGCTAACAGCTGTTGTTAACAACGGTGACATATCATACTATCATTGCTCAAAAATAAACCAGAACTAGTACTTAAAGATTATATTACTACACCATATTTCCATGCATCTAAGATTAAAACTTGTTGTTCTTTACCTAAAAATGAGTTGTACATATATCAGGTAAATCTAGCAGGTTTTATCTGCTTGTATTATCATTAGTGTGAGTGGACTCTGTGTGCATGTTGATTTGTGTAGTATAATGTAGTCTTTCAGTTCATCTCCAGCTTCCCGTAGAAATGTTTTAATTTTATTCTTTCTAAGCAGATTCCTTTGAAGCCCATGGTTTAGACCAGAAATGGACATCAAGGAAACCGCGATAAACGACTGGAAATGCATTTTTAGATTATTACCGATACTAATTTTTATACGCTGTATGCATAAAAGTATACTAGCTTAACTCTTAATGGTCTCTGATAGTGATCGCAAGTCAAATAAAGAATTAAAAGTATCTAGTGACCTCTAAAATTCTATCAACTCTTGTTTTAGTGAGTTCTTTCATTTCTGATATGTAGTATTGCATCTAATTTACATCATATGCAACATAACTATAAAAATTAATCTGAAATTGACTCGAACATACCAAAAATTTACCTTGAATTGGTTTCACGTGTCCATTTATGGTCCGCTCTCAGCAATTGTGATATCCATAAATTGCTGATAACATTTTAATGCATGAATGTTGATGCAAAATATTCAATACTATGTTATTGCCAAACTTGCATTCTTAGCTATTACACGTGCTTTCTCGTTTATATCTTTTCAAATAATATCACAGTTTTTGAATACCACTTTCCTGATATTGATCTCAATTGGGTTTTATGGAAGCTCTGTATCTGTTGAACACATGTGACCTAAAGAAAATTCTGTAACCCACTTCTGAACCATATTATGTGATAGATAAGATCTAACATGATATTTTTTCTACATTTATTCATTTGCGGTGATTAATTTCCCTCGTATATAATAATATTTCATCAGCAAAAGAAATTATGTTTCCTTAATATCTAAGCAAACGCAGTAGTTGAAACATCATTTGGTTTTGAATCCCGAAGAACTCAAACTATATAAAATATCATCTGCAAATTGTATGGATATTGCTGCAGTTAATAATAAATTGAAGACATAATTGTAAGAGAGCAATAAGAATGACATCTTTTTTGTCACAGATTTATCAAACTGCCCTGAATATTACAGATATGGATGAAAATTGTGAATATCTGTCTTAAAAATGTATTTAAAATAGCGTGTAAGTTCAACTGTTTGTAAACTAAAAAATTTGTATATATATATATATATATATATATATATATATATATATATATATATATATATATATATATATATATATATATATATATATATATATATATATATATATATATATATATATATATATATATATATATATATATATATATATATATATATATTACATAATTTCAATCTAGTCCGTACTTTCTAACAACTTAAAATGAAGAAGAAAAGTTAAAAGTAAAAGACTACGTCTCTCATATTTTGTTGTTTGGGGATTTGAGTTTAATTTATGTGTGTATTATTTCTATCTCCCTTTTACCAATTTTTTTAATCATTTAGTGCTTGTGACGGAGATGACGGAAGTATGCTCAATACGTTGAAAGAAATTTAGGACTTCTATAGTTTACATATAGATTGATTTTAAGTGTGGAAACAATAGAATAAAATTTTGAAGAAACTGGCTTGTTAAAATATTGAACATTTTCAATTCATTCGGTACGCAGAATATAGCGCTATAAAAGTATGTAAGAAATGAGAGAAAATCAAATATTCCATATGTTGAGGTTCTTTCTTCGAATATTCTATAAACTTTTTGATTATTAGAAGTGAAGCAGTCAACTTGCAAATAATTTTACTTTTACCATAAAAAAACTTTAAATGTTAATATTAAATTAGAAGAAAAATCTTGAATGTAATTCTTCGTAAACAATAGAAAAAGTTTTTTGTGACCACGACATTATGCAAACATATTGTTAATTCCACTTAGCTAAAGGCTTTCCATGGAGAAAAGACTTCCAATAACTCTTTGGAATGATAATATTGACATGAATTGGTAAATTTAAGTTAATTCTTTAAGTAAATTTAAGTTCATCTTTAGTTAAGAGATCAGCTCTTTCATTTCTATAGAATTCGTGATGTGCACGCATATAAGCAAAATGTATTTCAATTCCTCTTTTTCTAAGCCCATTGAAAATTAGCATTGTTTCAAATGATAATTTTTCACTGCTGTTAATATTGTTCAAAATGTGAAGAGAATTAATGGAACCAAAAAATAAGATAAATTCAGGCTGCTATTCGATTATCTTTGATCCATTTGACTGCAAGATAAATACGCACAAATACCGCATTAAAAAAAACTGTACATTCTTTCCTTATACCATCTATTAAATAACTATCCTCAGAATGGTTTTCAAAAGAACAAAACGAAGTTCAAGTCTTTTAATTATTTTGCTACCACCTATAAGAAAAAATGGTAATAAATCTCATTTCACAGTCTGTTTATAACCACAGAAATGTTGGATATCAAAGGTAGTTGCACTAGGAAGTTTAGAGATAGAGCATATTCATTTATACAATTTTCCAAAGTCTCAGTTATTGATTCCTCGAAAATGCTTCATTCTCATATTTAACTTCAAAATCAAAAGGTGTAACTCGTACAAGAACAAAAATAGCTTCATATTCAAGAGTTCTACAGCAGCTAATAATACGAAGAATTTTACGGTGAATCTTTCTGAAATTTTTTATATTAAACTATTAAGGGAAAAAGTGTCTCTAAGCAGAATATTTCTATAAAATGAAAGGTAAATTCATAGTTTCTTAACATTATATTTGACACCAAAAGTAATTTTGGTGAATTTTGTGAACGCAATAAATAATTGTTCCCATTTGGTAAAAGTGAGTTCAATATGCTTTTATTATGTTAATTTTAGACAAAAATGATTCCAAGATGACACTATAAATTTCAATTACGTATCGAAAGACTAATATTTTGTTCATCAAACTTTTTGGAAGCAATCATAGCTTTACTTTTTGAAGCATTGAAAGAGAGTTCATGAGAAATAGCTTGATTGGAGACAATATTTAGCACTTCTTGTACTCTCAGAAGACTATCATTTAAAGTCTTTTCTTGAATATTTAAAAGTCAAGCAAGTAATCTGCCAATGCAATTTTTAAACAAATGTCAGGATGACTTATAATATTATTTGTAACTGCATTGCAAAGTACTGGTTTTGACACAGAGCTTTAATGCCAGCTTTTTCCCAGAATAAATCTTCATTTATTCCCCAGGCGGAAGCTAAGTCGTTATTTCATTAAATAAAATTTAAGCAGATTATGTATTGTATGTTGAATACTAGAATCTTTTAAAATTTTTAATATGTTGGCTAACAAGTATTTTCAAAAACGAAAGAGCTTCAGTTTAGCCTGTAACAAAAGAAAGATAAGAAAAGTGACTATTAACATATGTTGTTCTCTAAGAGTTTTATACTTCGTGTTTCAACAAAATATTTTCACATTATTTTTAGTTGACGATTCGATATTCTTGATTTAAATGTAGTAGAAAATATTTGAAAATTACTTGTAAAAAATTGTTATAACAATGTCTAACTTTTTAATATCTTGCTGAATATATTTGTAAGACAGTAAGCAAGTCAAATGTAAATTACTTGGAAGGCCTAATACTAAACATGCCATGAAATATCTCACAAAGCCTAAAGAGAAACGGTATTATAAACAACTAATAAATATGTTTAAATATTCTTTAAACATATTTATTAGTCTTTTATATTTTGTTAAATATATATTCTTTTTGTCTTTATAATTTAATTCTTATTCATTTAATTTGCATTTATATTATTTTAAATTCAAAATACATTAGAATTTTGAAATAACATTAGTTTTCTTGATGTAATTTTAAGAGCGATTTAAAAGAATCATGATTCGTTTAAATTTTTACGGATATATTGGAAATTAAGTCCAGCTGTTATATTAATTTTTATACATATATTTTTTTAATAATATTAAATTATCTGAGCAAAATATACTTGGTAAAATAAATTGCGTTTTGTTTTTTCCTTTAATTAAAAATTCTTTTTGAGGGGAATACTTATTTTTACGTATTTAACAAAATTATTCACTATCCACCAAAATTTATAATCGCACAATCAAAATCCATTTTGTGAGCAACATTTAAATATGCTTTCCAGTTATAAAAATGTTATGATTCAATTTTTTTATATATTTTATGTTAATTTAACACGTTCTGGAAGTTCTGTATCTTTTTAAACTAAGCCATTTACCTATAAGCTTTTTAAGGAAATATTGTATGTGCGATAAAAAAATTATTAAAAAATTTTTTTAAAGTATATTATATATTTCCAACACGCAGGCAGTTTCAGTAGTTTTTCGCCCACCATTGTATACTACTTTTTAAATATCTTCCTTAAAGTAAGTATGAAACCGTGAAGAATTTGATTTAAAAGGCAAAATAATTATTATTTTTCATCACTTTATGGAAATCTCGCACATTAATGCCTAAATTTTATGACGCATATTTAAATTGCACATCTCATTTTGACTGCAACTATTATCCTGATTTTTGCAGAATTCTCCTGGCATTTAATTCTTAAAGATACTTCTCGTATTTGACGAAATTAAACAAATTTTAAGTTGTCTTACAGCTTTAGAAAATTTTTAACTTGAATAATTAATTATAAGAAATTTTTAGATAAAAATATCTTTAAGAAATTCCTTTGTTCAAATAAATCTCCTTAGGAAGTGCTTATTTTTAGTAAAACCGTTTAAATATCTGTCTACATTTTCAAAACATAAGCCATGGATTACTAACGAATTAATTTAATGTATGTAATTACTATATTTCGCATATTTTTATTAACCCTTGATTAGTAAGTTTGGTAAATTAAATTTTGCATAACGAATATGTCGTATGGTAAAATGAAGGAATATATTTAATATTGTGATCAATCAATTAGATCAAATTTTGTTATTTTTGCAAAGATCCCAATTTTCAGATTTCAAGTATTAAAAATTAAATACGTGATTCCTTATACTCAATAATATTTTACATAAATTAAACATGTTTTCATGTAGCAGTGTATCATTTTATCATACTTCTTCCTTAAACTATTATAAAAGTTAAACAACAGCTTTGAAAAATTTAAAACTTTTTTCCATAATTCACTATTCCAAAAAACCATTTTCGACATTTCTTCTGTCAATAATGTGAAAAAAGCTTTAAATTACTCTTATTTAAGCTAAGCTCTTAAACAAAATTAAAATTTTAAATAATAATGATACAGATATGATGTTCTTCTAATAAATGTGAGAAAGATAGGGAAAATGAAAATAAAATATACCTAATGTGAGATTTGTTTTTAAATCAATTATAAGATTTCTCAATTATATATACCTGTCTTAAGTATTTCCTATGTTGATTTTTTTTCATAGTTCATCAAATATAATAAACACTTCCTATTTTCCTCTCAAATGTTAAGTGGTATGAACAATAATTATTATTTTTTCTATTAGATATTATAAAAAATTATGTCAGTAAAATTATCTCATCATATTGTAAAATGTTTCATAAAATGAATTCATTATAAATGCTGCAAGGAATAGGGAATTATATCATTAAACGAGGCAAGGGCTACACAGAAATTAAATTATATTAAATATTTTTAGAAATATTCATACACTGTATTGAAATGTTGGTGCATTTATGCTTTTATATTATTTGTAAATGCACCATTTATTTTAAATATATTTCAGTAGATTAGACATTATCGAACAATTTATGGAAATGAAATGAGTTTGTTATAAAATCTTAAAATCTTAAAACATCTTAAAATAAGCAGCTGTGTGGCACTGTTGATATAACAACGTGAAAATTATAGCATATTTTACAAAACTTTTTTTTCTTTTTTGATAAAACATTTAAATTTCTTGTGTATTTCTGTGTGAAGTTTAAAATGTGATTTCTTTTATAAAAATAAAGCACAATAGATATTACCATTCTTGATAAAAATAGTGTATTTCACACACATAAAAAATATTAATCAGAACATCTTTATTCTTTGAATCCGCAAGAATTCTTCGCATCTATAAGATTTACGAATGAGAACTATATATTTCATTGAGATTTACATATAAAGGAGAATATATTTCTACTTAATATTTTCATTTAAAAGTAAAAACAATTTTCTTAATATCACCAATATTTATTTGGCATTTAAATTAATATTATTTTATATTATCTGTTGAAAAATCAGGAAGCACTGCATAAATTCTCATTCATGTAAAACTTAAATTCACTTTAGTTGCTCTTAATCAGTTTGATAGTTTCATGCATATTCCAACAGTAAGTTTGATTCACAATTTCATGATCTCTTCGATTAGGAGTCATAATTTGATTCATTGATTTATTTGCTTCTTCTGATTTTAAAATAGAATGAATGTAATAAAAATGTGAAATCCTGGAAAAATTTCGACATTTTCTTATTTTACTCTTTCGCGAAATTACAATCTCTTCCCTACTGCCATCATTAGTTTCGGAACCAGGAAATTCTTAACTACACTTCCTCAATTCTACAAGCACGGAAATTCATCAGTTAATCGCTCCTTCTACCTATCCCTGAAAGTAAAATTTGGGAAGGCAGCCCTATGATTTATGGCCTCCTGGTTCTCGAAGTGAGATTAATTTCCGAATTCTCTCCCGTTGAGGTATTCCGGGAATGTGGGCTCCCCATATTATTCTCTAGATCCGGCCCTTTTCTTCTAAGGATAAGGGCTGCTTCTGGAATTCCTGGATGTGGGAGATTTTCCAACCCCGGTTTTCCAGCCATGGATGAAAAGTTTTAGTATTGTGAGAAACTGGGTTGCTGCTTACTTGCGGAGAAGAGAGGCGTCGTCGTTTATATTCGAATAGAAGGATCAAGTCGATGGGATTTTTTTCAATCGTTAGGATGTATGACATTTGAACACGAAAGAATGAAATGTATGGCAAGGGTCAAGGTAATATTGAAAGATGCCTATAAATAAGTAAGTTAACAAAACAACTTAAAAAACTTTCAGCTTTACATCAATCCTACTGTATTTTGTTAATGTTTTCGTTATGACTTAAAAGGTTAACACAGGAATACACTTTATAACAAAAACAATTTTTTTTTATTTTAAAGATAAATATGAACCAAATCCAAAAATGTAGATATTCTTTGAAATTATAATGAGTCCCAGTTATCAAGAAAGTTTATTTGTATTTTTAAAAAGTTTAAATGATGAAACTATTTTAAGCAAACTAAAAGTGCCAGGTAATTATAATTTCAGACATTGACAGACAATTTTTTTTAATTAAATCAAAATTATGATCACACAGTTTTAGAAACATTGAAATAGTAAAAAAAAACTTGTTTAAGCAGTTAAAACCAGTTAAATAAAACAAGTTTTTCAAAATTTTCCTTATTGTAAGCATTATATCAATATCATCAATTTAAGTGTTTCTATAATTCTCTTTATATAAGTTTATACAAGTTCCACAATTATTCAGCTCTCTTTATATAATATGAGTTTCAAATTAATGACATATAAAATTGTCAATTAGTAGATAAATTTCTAATATTTAATCTCTTTTAATTACACAATGAAGACTGATTTTATAATTGAATTACTGTACTCAGAGAGAGAAATACTGATGTTTTAAATGTTCAACAATTTATAACTTGATATGTTATAGAAAATGCTAGAAAGAGAATTACAGTAGAACTAATTTTTTTAAATTTCTATTATCCATATTCTAAAAATAAATTTAAAATTTTTTAAATTCACTTTAATATTTTTCTTTCAATTACATATTTCATCAATGCAAAAATATAAATGTTAGTAGCATTTCCTTATTACCCACACTAAGATGATAAATGTTTAAAGATTTAAATTGAAATTTATTTACAGCTTGCAACAGAAACCTTTGCACATAAATGAAATATTTGGTCACTTAAAAACATTTTTGTAAATATACCTTATATATTTATACGATAAGCTATTTGACGCAATATATATATATATATATATATATATATATATATATATATATATATATATATATATATATATATATATATATATATATATATATATATATATATATATATATATATATATATATATATATAGTTTTCTATATTGCTATATAGAATGTGGAGAAATATCATTTTTATTTTTGGCGAAATTGCTTATTTTAACATTTTTCAAATAATTACGTTTTTTTCTTAGGATAGGAATGCGGTCAAACTTAAGAAAAAATAGTGAATGTTTCGGACTGTTCAAAATAGCTCCAGGTTTGCAGTGTTATTCATAACACATAAATCTAGTTATATGCTATGAAAAAGAAAGTACTTCAAAATTAAGATATACATAGTACAGAAATAGAATTAATTCGATTAATATAATTAAACTTATTTGTCACATATTTAGGATAAATTTTATTTTAATTATCAAAAATTAGATGAGTTTCAGAATACATGTAGGAAACGTACGAATAAAAATATGATAAAGTTGAATTCTCATATTCCATTCCAGGAAAATAAAAAGAAACCAGAAATGTAACGTTTCTCATTTCTTCACACACACACAAAGGAGGATATAACACATGAAATCTTCCACTCAAGAACAGTAATGAAACAGCTGGTTCACGGCAATGTACTCTGGTATTTTATAATTTTTAAAAAGATATTCCAGGTATCATTTAAATAATAAACGTTAAACTTAAACAACTTATGAAAATTTTATGAATAGTAAGTCATGAAATGTCAAATATTTACCTAAGCATTTATTGTGAAATATATTCATAATTAAGATTTTCAAATTGAATGTTTTTACGTTAGAAAAGTTATTTCTTAGTGACATGAAAAAATCGTGTATTTTTTTTTTGATATTCTGGAATAATGTATGTATTGAATGACATTCTGAAATAAATATATATATATATATATATATATATATATATATATATATATATATATATATATATATATATATATATATATATATATATATATATATATATATATATATATATATATATATATATATATATATATATATATATATATATATATATATATATATATATATATATATATATATATATATATATATATATATATATATATATATATATATATATATATATATATATATATATATATATATATATATATATATATATATATATATATATATATATATATATATATATATATATATATATATATACATATATATATATATATATATATATATATATATATATATATATATATATATATATATATATATATATATATATATATATATATATATATATATATATATATATATATATATATATATATATATATATATATATATATATATATATATATATATATATATATATATATATATATATATATATATATATTACACTGATTTCAAAACAGTTCTTTCTGATTGCAATGCACTCCTTCCAATCACTCAATTCATGCCTTAAAATAACTATCAGTCTATCGTGGCCCTGTTAGTTGACTATGGCATCCACTGATAATAAACAAACAAAAAAATACAATTATGTATGAAAGCGGATAAAAAATATCAAAGGCAGAGAAAATTATTAAGTGATGATAAATAATTGATTTATGTGAAGCACATCGTATCTGAATCAATGAAATTTTTGACGTGAACATTATATTCTCCGAAAAAGTTTGAACATTAACAATACGTATGGGAAAGTGCGTCCACTGTTTTAATGAAAACTTATATTACTTATTACGAATTCTGAGTGCATTTGTAGTTTCTCCATAAATAACATTCATCAAGAAGACAAATATATTCCTTTATACATAAATGAATGCAATGATTTAAATGTAAAGCATAACTGTATAGGTACATGGCAAATATTCACAATGCAAATACTTTATTACCAAACACCATGACTTAAGATTTTTAGGCCTAATACTTTTTCACATGTTTTACTTATACATTATATTCCTTCTTAACAAGAAATAAGAAATTCAATACTTCTACGTTAAATTTTGTAAAAATATTGGGAATGAACATTCTGTCACCATTTGAGCAAATTGCATGAAACAAATTCTTTTCTTCTTAAAATCAGGTACTCATTGTATTGAAATTTGAAAGTATCTCTGATCATGAAAAAATATCAAAAAATTGGAAGAACTGACTTTGTGAATGTGTTATCAGTTGGTGTAGAAAGATAAATTATCATATTTTTTCAAGTTTTCTTAAGCAGACTATCTTTATTTTTTAAATACTTAGATATTCAAATACTTCTGTTTATGAGAATGGGAATAAATAAAAATACTTTTTTGTACGTTTAAGGAGTATTTGAGTATAAATTTTACTTTAGAATTAAAATTTTACGTGCTTTTCAATCAATTTTATAAATCATTTTATAAAATATGTGATTTAAGAGTTTTAAAAACAAAAGCGTAATATTCATAGATGAGTAAAAATGTAAGGATCATTGAAACAAAATTTATTTTGATATTTTTAGCGGATTTTTCTACATTTTGACAAAAACTAATAATTTATTATTATAATTTGTGAAAGTAATATAAATATTTTATGAAAATTTATTGACAGTATTATGAATGTAAACATATGATTATACATGCACGATATTTCAGTATAATGTTTATATTACTAAAGAAATTTTTATTATTTCCTATTTCAAATATTGGTGAACCCTTAAAATTATTAATGATGCTAGTTTGTCGAAATAAATAGTTTAATGAATAAAATTAATAATAGGTATACAAATATAAGAAAATATATGTACTAAGAAATATGTACAGTCTTATAAGTTCTTTAAAGCCAGATTTTTCATGTGAAGTTATAAATTTAAGTTGAATAAAACATTGAGAATTCTTGATAAGACAAGTTAATCAATGAAGTCCCTAACTGTGTATTTATTTAAAAAAAATTTGGGAATTCACCTATCATTAATCTACATAATAATAATTAATATTTCAGAAATGAAATATTATGGGATATTTTAAAAAAAATTTATAATTTAAAATATTAGCTTGGTGAAACCAACAATTAACATCTCAATTCGTTTAAAGAAACATTAAAAAACTGCTTTATTTTGATATGAAATGAATTTTGATAATAATCATTTTAATAATAATTTAGCAGTATATTATTTTATTTGTATCATAAATTAATGATAGTAATAACGTAAAATTCTTTTTAAAACAAAAAGTTTTGATACTTAAAACTAGAATCTTATATCAAAGATAAGTACATTGAATCAAAATTTATTAAACTTATTTAACTACAAGAAGGAATAACTCTTTGGATATATGGCTGTAAACCATAAAATAAAATTATATTTTTTAACTTATTATTTTCTACATTTAATCAACCACATTTGCTGAAGGCATTAACTGAACAAAATAAATAATACCTGCTTAAAAACTTTAATCTGATTTTAGGAAAGAAATTTTGTATTGTTAAATTTTAAATTGAGAATTTTTGTGATTATTTTAGTATTTCTATGATTATTTTGTATGTATTATTTTAGAAGTGCTAAATAAAATGATATAAAAGAGATTATAGTTGTATGAGTAAAATTTGAAATAACATCAAAAATATCAAAAAAGGCCAAATTCTTTCAAAAATGTTTAATATTAATAAACAACATAAAATATGTTTATTATAAATCATAAATTACATTAAAATATCATATAATCTCTATAGTAGATAATAATTCGATCATAATTTCAGTTATTATTTAAAGAAAATATTTTCTTCATATACTTCAGTTTTATAAATCATTTTGTATGCTTTTGCTGTATTATATATATATATATATATACATATATATATATATATATATATATATATATATATATATATATATATATATATATATATATATATATATAGAATAAAAGAATAATGAATTATATAATTCTTATAATTTATAAATGAATAAAATAATATTATATTCTTCTTAGCATTATAATAATTCCATTACATAATTATTTGTGTGTAAAATGTTTCTTAAATGTGTTTTCTATTTTATTTAATTGTTTGAAATAAGCGAATTAAGAGATTCTTTGTTATGCTGAATTAAGGCAACTGGCTTACTGTATCATTATTCTCCTATTTAAATTTTCCAACGTATATAATTGAAATGAAGACGTGATTCTTTTGTGGAAAACTTCTATTGTCCATTTCACAATAAGTAGCTGAGAATATTTTCCATTCAGTGAGAAAAAGAGATTTATCTTTTGTCAAAATTGAACAATAAAAATAAATGTAGAATGCTTATTGAATGATGAGAAAGAATTTACACATGGGCATGAAAACATATATGTATAAATACAGTATCTGTGCATTTATAAATGTGAAAATATAAATTTAAATTATTTTGTTAACAAAACTAACACCATGCATTCATTACTGAAACTAAATTTTTGCATAGTATAAATATTTAAGGATTAATAAATGCTTAATCTTTTCTTCTTCTATATCATTGCTTTAAATAATTTAATCATCATATTAATCACAATAAGCACATTAATATTTATAAAATATACCACAATACTTCAGATAACAAATTACGATTTCGTTTCCTGCCTTTTCCTGCATTACATTTATCGTTTTACGAAGAAGTATAATTTATCACATACTTGAAACATTTATTTAAAAAATGTAATTTCTAAGTATTCTTACATTTCTATGCGTATAATCTTTACAATATAAAAACAGTCGAATAAATCAGTGGAAAGAATTTAAATTTTTTTACACCCACTTTCTACACTGCTTACTTACAAATAATTTTTTCAAGCTTAAAATATAAGTTTTGAAGTTTTAAGTTTCAAAACTTTTAAAGTATTTTGTTCAATAATTTTTGATTAATCTGAGTGAATCTGGGAAATTTCAATTGGATTCAATTAACATTTTTAAATGAAAAAAGATTAACTCATATGAGAATCAAAGCCGTTACACCAAATTACCTTTTATTAACGAATCCGTAAAAAATCAATAGAATTCAATATAATTTATTTATACTTTAATTTATTTTTGCAAAGTTTTATTTAATGGGGAAAAAGATATGTACAAATTATATATTAGGATTACGGCATAATTATAACAAGCATGATCTTAAAATAAGTTAATTGCTTTCCTTTATGGACGAACCAATTTCAATATATTATGAAATATGAGGAATATTTCTGTTATATATTTATAAATCCGAAAACAACAATGTTCTTCATATAAAATAGATTCTCATGTACCTTTTTTAAATTCAATACTTTTTTTTTTTTATCCTACGCCCGACCTTGGTTTTTCAACCATCAGTCTCTGTCGGGCAGCCCAATACAATCTTGAGGTGAATGAAAAGTCATCTTCCGCAGAATTTCTATCTGCGACGTCCGAAAGTCCAGGGCAAGTGAAAAGGTGGTCACCAGTCATATCCTCTAGTCCGCAAAAAGGGCAGATTGAAAGTCCCTCAAACCCAAACGGTGAAGGTGTTTTTGCAGATAATCATGCCCAGTTTTAAGGCGAAAATTTGCCACTCCCACAGCTCTGTGGAGGTTACACGGAATAGGCTTTGTTAGTAAGGAAGCCCATGCTTTCTCCTTTATGCACATCTTGTAAATATTTCTACGATAGGAGGCTATATTTGACTTAATAAGCCTTTTAACAGTATGGTACTCCAAGGCTGGAGAAGGCTGTTGTAGATCTGAGCCAGCCTTTGCCAATTTATCAGCTGCCTCATTTCCGGCGATACCACAAAATTCAATACTTAAATCTGCAGTATTACAATAGAAGTGTACTTCTTTAATAAACAATGATATATGAGTTACATATTTGATTTCATGAAACACTATTCTACATGTTTTGATAAAAGATATTATTCCGATTTGTATGGAAACAGAGAGCGAATTTAACCATTTTACATAAATTTGGTAGTAATAAATCCTGTTTGCCCCAACACTCGGTCGTTTAATTCTTGATAAGGCTTCATTCATTTTCAAATGTAAGTGTCTCATGATCTGTGATTCTTTAATTGACTATTTATTTGATTAACCAAAGATTACTTGGGAAGGCAGAACAAGCTATTAGTAATGCAAGTCCAGCAGTTGGTTGATTTTGATCGATGGTTGAAGTATAATCATAATTAAAACACATTTCTTACCTTAAATATAATATTTTATTCATTTAAATTATTTATAATTATATGTTAATTGTAAAGTGTCAATTTATTTAATTCTTATTTTTATTTTTACATTTAAATATGAATTTTATTTATTTTATTTTTGGATACTAATTTTAAGGGAATAAATCTCACAAACTTTACTTGTATTTATGTAAAAATTTATTTTTTTCTTTATTAAAATTTCTTAAGCAAAATATTTCTAAAGTAATATCTGAAAAGCTGTCGCAATTATAATGAAAACAAAAATATTTTACCGAGAATTGAAGTAGAGGAGTGAAGACCCTAATGGGATAATTATGCAGTATTGTTAAAGAGAGATAAAATAAAAATAGTGCATTTATAGTATTTCATCTATAATATTTTGTATTTTAGCAGAGAGTATAATATATATATATATATATATATATATATATATATATATATATATATATATATATATATATATATATATATATATATATATATATATATATATATACTAAATATAATTGAATGATCTTTAGTTCTTTAAATATTAAAAATGATAAGTGTTGGTTAAAATATTTATAATATTTGTTGTCAATAACAGGTTAATTTATATTAACTACATTAATTCTATAAAATATTTTCAATTTATCATTAGTACAATAAATTATAATTTGTGATTCATTAAATCATGAATAAAAATTTGACACGAAACAAAAATGTTAGAAGTTGTACTAAGGAAAACCACCAAAATCTAAGTTTTAAACATTAGTTAAACAGATACATTTAAATTTGTATTAAATAAAATAGTTTAAGATGAAAATGTGTATTGAAATGTCATATTGTAAAGCTTACTAACAGCTAATTTAAAGTTTATAAGAAAAATTATTTGAAAAATGCTCCAAGAAAATACAAGAAATGTTTACTGTGATGAATGAATAAATGATGAATTATTGAATAATTTCTGAATCACATTAGAGAATTTTGCTCAAAAGGAAGTAAAATAAATGTCATTAATATTCAAAATTAATTATTAGTTTAATCAATTTTAACAACACCCAGTTAGTTTCTTTATTTTGTAATTTTAAAAGATGAATTGGGACACACTAAAGTATTTTCAAATGATAATTTACTAAGATATTTATTTTATGTTATTTTTAAAAAATTAAAATTTCTTGTAAATTAACATTTACGTAATTATTTATTTGTGACATTGTAAATTGTATTCATTACACTGTTATGCGTTGATTTAAATTATATAACCAAATATCGTTTTATCGGAAAAAGAAAAAAATATTAATTTTCTATTTTTCAAATCAAATATGTTGAGTATAATAAAATATGTTAGCTGTCTTGAAAATATTTTAAAGAAATGTTTTTGTATAAGTAAACAAATTTATACCTTAATATATAAATAATAAAAATATCATAATAAGAATTTCAGACTTATAATGTTAAATATATTTACTAACCTATAGTGTATAAATAAAAATAAATAAATCAAACCAAAATTGAATTTTTAATTAAAACTAAAATAACAAAATAAAGTAAAGAAATATTTAAAAACCTTAATAATGTTTCGTTAGCAAATGTTTTATTGAACTGAAACACTGGAAATCTGCTTTTAAGAGTTTTTATCAAGAAAAATATTGCAATGGAAAAACTAATATTTAAGATATACATGAAAGCATATATCTGGGAATTAGATAGTTTGTATTAGAAAAGATGATTCATAAATAAATGCATGAATAATGTAAAATTGTCTTAAGATAATTTTGTTTCAAACCCATAATTAAATTAACCCAAGAAAAATACTTCTATACCGTAAGAATAATTACTCTAAGCTTATTTATAAATCTTTTTAAAATATATAAACTATCAATAAGAATTAAAAATACTTAATAATATGTAAGTTTGTTAAACTCCTTCGGAAATAATTAAATCATTATAAAAATATTAATTAAAATTAATACTTTTCAATATATTTATTATATGTTCCAGGATCTAACCTATGTTTCTTAAAGAATTCTTCAAATTCATTGATTAATATAAAAAATAATATTCTCGAAAAATTAAATCTAATAAAATATTTATTTCAAGATTTTTTTCAGCAGTAAGATTGTCCAAATATTTTTAAGAAAAACTCACGTTGTTCCTAAACATATTTGAAAAAATATGATTGAAAATAACTTCAAATATTAATAATGTATATTAATTAATTAAAATACAGAAAATGTTGAGGTTATGAGGAAAATATTTATATAACAACAAAATACTTCAAACTCATTTATGTAATTTTTTAATGCTTATATTATTTTGTCAATAATGAACAATAAATTGAAAATTTAGTCTTCAGAAAGAAAATTATAAATTTATTGATTAAGGGATAATCTTTTTTGATTCATAAAGATGTAAAATTTTCTATATAAGTGAATTTATTAAATCTTTGCGTATAGAAATTATTATCTAATTAGCAATGTTGAATTATACTTTTAGCTTTAGTTATACAATACTTGGTGATGTGCATATATTATCACCACACATTCAAATTTATTTATAAATAAGAAAAATGAAGATTTTTTGATACTATTTTCGTTGTATTTGAGTATTTTATTTGTATTTTTTCGTTTTTATTAATCAAGTAAAGCAAAATTTATAAAACAATAAACAAAAAGTAATACATATTTCTTATTAAAATCTGATATTAATTGAAGGTTTCAACTACTTGCTTGGAACATGAGTAAATTAGCAATAATTCATGTAATTCTAACAGATTAAATATTATAATAAAACCTTGGAAAGTTTTAAAATAAATTATATGTACAGATTTAAAAAAGATAGCTACACCTAAATATGTAAGAAAAATAACCTAGATAAGAATTATTTTTTCTGCATACAAAGTTAATCTTTATGTTTTAACAAATATTAAATACTGATTGATAACAAAAAAGGATTTTATGGAAACATTTTTCACGATAAATTTATCTTAATAAAATTCACATTGACAAAATTTAATTTCAAAACTAGTTTTTCTTATTTTAAAATTTATTATTAATAATTACGTTTAACATTTGAGACTAATTAAATGCACTATATAACAAAACATATCATAAACTTTAGATGATGGAAATATTTTAAAGATGAAATTTTCTACATTTTGTAAAAACTATAAAACCCATTTTCTACATATTTTAAGAAAAAAAGAAAATTTATAGAAATTTCATTTTCTAAAAGAGGTGAATTTTACATTCCTGTATATGCCAATATTATATAAAAGACATTTTTCTGATACATAAAGGATGGTAAAATTCAGTTTCACACTGACGAAAAAGCTATGGTAAATCAAAATATTTTTTAACTACCATTAATATGTATAGATATAGTAAAACGGAAATTTTAAGTAAAATTATTTGGATTATATTTAATATAAATATTTAATATTTCATAAATAACGAATAAAAAATCAAGTATTTTTAATTCAAAGATGTTGGACACTTTTCTTAAAAATTATTTCATTACATTCTCATTCACCATGAATACAAAAATTATTCATTGTACTTCAATAACTACTGAAAGCTTTAAACAAAATTTATTAAATTTTACATATATGTAACACATATGTTTAATATAAGAAAATGGAATCGCATTCTTATTTTTGAATGAGGTATTTGTTAAATTTGTAGTGTTCATGACAATCATTTTATTTTTCTTCTTTAATATATTAACGCAAATTTTTTATTAGTTTATATATATATATTATGTATTTAACTTTATAGAAATTTATTTAATATTAAGATTAATATCTGCTTTTAATTTTTTAGAATGCGATAGGTTAAATTAAAATTTTTCAGTATGTAATTGTATTATAATTAAGGCAGCTGTAAGTGTATTTGTTATTTTACAATAATTTTGTTAGAAAAAGAATGATCAGTAAATATTAAAAGTGAATATTACGTAATTTTATAGCTGAATATTATTTAAAACAGAGTTAAATTCTGAAATTACATTAAATTCGGTATGCCTATTCCTAAGGTTAGAGTCTTGCATATTAATGCATAGGATAATATGACATTTAAATCAATATATATATATATATATATATATACATATATATATATATATATATATATATATATATATATATATATATATATATATATATATATATATATATATATATATATATATATATATATATATATATTGTCCTTTTTACAAATAATATTAATATCTTAAGAACTCATTATTTAATTACAAAATTACAAAATCTTAATATATTTTTCAATATACTAACGTCTCTGATTCTAAATATTCGCTTATCTATAAATATATTTCTAAAATTTATTAGAATCTAATGTAATTAGCGAATATTTTTGCTTAACAGAAAAGTAGAAAGATGATTTCACTTAACAAATTTTAAAAGCTTACCATTATTTTAGATTTCCTTCAATGAATTTTCAATAAAATGTTCTGAATATGAATGATCAAGCTTGACTCTTCAAATGATTGCGGAACTGGAGAAGTTAATAATGCAGTTTATGTCAAACTTTGAAGTCACAGATTCAGATAAAAGAGAAATTCATATTAATTCACTCAAATATGCTTAGAAATACTTGAGTTTGAGTACGAATATATCTGAGTCTTTCCTATTATGATTCAAATTAATTTTATCAGTTTGCTTTACAAATGTCCATTTTCGCCTCGAGTTCAAATTATTTTTTTATTTAACTTTCTTTTTCATGATTTATATAAAACTTAAATTTTGAATATTCGTAAAATAAGTTTTATAAAGCATAGCAAAGTATGAAATCTTCAATTTTTTCTCAAACATTTTTTATAAAAAAAAAAATCTGAGTTTGCGTCTTTTTTTTTAACGCGACAATAGCCTGATAGTCGCTGTTGTTCCTCCGGCCCGAAGAAAAGTTTATTTTCCTATTTCCTCGTGCGTTTCAATAGTTTGCGTGAACTGTTCCTTTTCCTTACTGAAATTTAAAGGAAATTTATTTCTGTTAGAGCTGAAGATAAGTGCTGGTCAGGAGAGCGAAGGGAAGATCTCCCTCCGCCAGGAGAAGGAGTTCAGATCAGCAGCCAACCAGTGGAGACTGAAAGGAGGACCGAGAGTAGAGAATTGCCACCAACTTTGCAGTTCGGAGCAGTTCTGAATCCTCGCGGAAAGAGGAAGGTCGGGACATGGGCATGGTCTACGTCACTCGCCATCGATCCGACCCTTTGGAATATGCGGTAAGAGAGAGCGCCCCTGGCCCATTGCCGTCGTCTATTTTAGACTAGGACCCATCGTTGCGCCCTAGTCTATCCTTCTGATCTTTTAACATCCGGAATAAAAAAGAAAAATAAATAACATTACTTGTGTTATATAAATCAAGCTTCAAACGGAAGCTGTTTTCATTCTTTTCAGGAGTTTTTTACTGGCGTTAAAAAGTTAGAAAGATAAATATTTAAAAACTGTCAAATAAAACAATTGGTGTATTTATATAACTGATTGTTTATATTAAAAGGATTTTATTGGATTTAATTGGGTATTCTAAAATTTTTCTGATAAAAAAAATTTATTTCGTCAATTGTGCCAATGTTTGAAATGAGTCAAAATTCGGACGCACAAAATGTAAGCAAATTCAAAATAATTTTTAATATGATCCCATATGATAAATTACACCTAAGCTTTCACTTGATTGAAAATTACTTTCTCAGAAAAAAATTTAAAATATGTGCTTAAGTCAATGTTTGATAGAAATTTTAGCGTGTACAACTATTTTTATAAAAGTGGATATTTTTATAAATCAACACGTATATGGAAGGAAAAAAATTTTATTAATAAAAACAAATAACGTTTACTCATGCAAAAATTTGGTATACAAAGAATTTTTTGTTATACTTATGATTTTTAATATAAAAACAAGCATAAATTCTTTATATAAAGATGAAATATAAATATCAAATTATAGTATATATATTAATGCCACTATGAAGCGTTTATACATAGAAAATTAAAATTCATTTTTTATCAAAAATCTTTACTATTTGACTTAAATATTAAATGATCATTTTTGACCCTGAATTATCAAAGTACATATATTTCATGGTCCTAAATGTAATTGCTTAGATTTCATTCTTTGCGTTCTTTAAATTAATTTCATTATTTAAAATTAAAATGAAAATCAGGAGTTTTACGTCTTCCTGTGAGATGATATTAATCTGGAGACATTATACTAAAATTTAAATTATTTAAATTTGTATTCATAAATCTGTAAAATCAATAAATATTGTTATGATTCACTCTAGCACAAACAAATTTTATCAAAAATATATCATCTTGTAGGAGAGCAACATATTTCGGCTTAGAAAACTATAACTCTTCCCCCAAGATCACTTGAAATTGAATCCTCATAGTTTTACAGTTGAACCTAAAATATGCTAATTATGTCTTAATTTTCAATAGGTTCTTTATTTTTAAAATATTTTTAATATTTTATTCTATAATTTTAATAATATAATAAGCTTTTCTATAATGATTGCTAAAAGTTACACATTATGTAATGTAATACATTATATAATTCGTAAGTTAATATTCTAAAATGTTCTAAAACATAATGGGGAAATGTAGGTCTTAATTTACTTGGGTTTCATGCTTATCTTTAATTATTTATTTGTACTGTTTAATGCTTATCTTAAATTACTTTACCTGTTAATTTTAATTAAAGTCAGTAAAATTTATTTATAATATAACACAATGGCTTAATTTCTGTTGAAGAAGTAAATAATTCTATTCGGTTGAGAAATATTAAACTATAATGCGAAAAAAATCTAAAATAAAATTAAAAAAATTAAATTTCTTAAAAATATCATGATTATTTTGCATCAATAATAATGTAATTATTATTAAATATATTATTTATTTCTCAATAGAACAAAAATATCAGAGTGAAAAAAAACAAGTTTCAATATTCGCAAATAAAATACCTAGAATTATACGAACCTCACGTAAATCCATAAGCATAAATGTGTGTGCTATTAACAATATCTAAAACCTACTTAAAATATTTATTACACGCACAAACGCAGTGGTTCGATTTTTCCCTAGAGAGAGGTGTTACATATAATTTTATGTACAGTAATCCACTGGAATAAACAAATTGTACATATCACATCTTCAATAACATTAAGATAATATTTTATGAATTAAAATTCATCTTTTTAATTTTATTTAAGAAGTCAACTATAAACGTATGTAAATATTTTTTCGCAAAAATATATGGACAAAGCTATAGCAAAATCTATATTGATCCATTTTAAAATATATTCAATTAATAAAATATTACTTTATGTTTTTTGTCATGGCTATAATAGTCTTATCAAATAAAGCCATGAATTATAATAGTTACTGCAATTTTTCAATGTTTTTTGGCTTATATGTCTATGAATAATTGCAAAACTCAGATTCGACAAAGGCCAGCACTTATAACTAGCCATTCAAAAACTTGGTATGGTGTCAGCTGAGTGTCTGGGCAGTTATCAAACTTCCTGCAAACTTTCTTGTCCTCTCTGTCAATCTTCATGCCTCTGTGATGTTTGTTCTAAGCCTGATAATAATTTTCATAATAACAATTCTGGTGTTTTTCTGTAATTGATAATTTTTATAGTTTATATTTAGCTATAACTTTATATCTTAATGTTTTATTTAAATATACAAAATACACTAAATTTGTAAAACAATAAAATTTTCAATATAATGTTTTTGTATGATTTTTTTAATAATTCTTATTAACGAAAATCTGTGTCAACAAACATTTTCACTTTAATGAAAACTAAATAAATAATTAAATCTGCAAGCAAAGGATTTTCCTTTCTAACACTTCGCTTGGATTTAGTGATAAATTTAAATCTGAATAATATCAAAACAAAAATTTTAGACAACTTTCCTTCATCTTAAAATACTTGCATGATAAAAATTATCGTACTTTAATAACATGTGTATTGCACTTCTAAATTTACTATTTAACCAAATGCTAATTTGCATATTAACATTTCCTAGAAGAATAATTTTGTCTTACATGAAAAACAGTTTTTGAATTTAAAAATTCTAAAATTGATATTAAAAAATCAAATATGATTAATTTGTAGAAGAGGGACGGTAAAGTAAAAGCAATTGATGTCATACAAGAAAACATTAATTACCTATGGATTTGTACACTAATAAACAATAAGAAAAAAAAATTAAAAGTGTATAAACCACTTTCTAACATTTTTTATACTTATATAATATTTTTCTAGTATATAAGTATTATTTGTGAAATCCATAATAAAAGTAAATTGAAGAATTCCTTGTAAAAAGTACAAATTGTAAAGGGCAAAATTTAAAACGAAATAAAGAAACATATAACTATCAGATATTTAATTTAAAAGTAAAACTCCAATTGAAAAACAATTCATTGAAAAACATATTGAATTTTTTTTTTTATTTTCTTTCAACTTTTGAAAAAGCATTGAACAAATGTATAATTTCTTTGTAATCAAATTTTTCTAATTAGAATGCAAAATAAGACTTACATTATAATTCTTCTTTCATCATTCATATTATACATAATATGACATATTGACACTTGTGAACTTCCATGTATCTAGCTCCGAGGAGTTTTACCCCTTTAATGGAATCTTCTAGGATTTAATGAATAATCATAATATAAAATATTACATTGTAAAGCTATTTTTTACTATAGTCAAACATTGAAATTTTATAACAATGCAAATATATGCAATAAAATTTTAGCAAATTACAAGGGGGAAAACTAAACGATAATAAAATGATCATAGGTTTTACTGAGAATACAGGTAACATAATAGTGAGTGTTTTCCATTTCTGAAAAATTTTTGATTATTTATAGTCAATATTTAAAACTTTAAAATTATATTGAGAGAAAGTTTTCAATATCTGCAGATGTAGAACCTTAATTCTCACATAAATATTGTAAAACAAGAAAACAATGTTTATTCTCCTCTGCGTTGCAGAATAGTTCTGAATCCTCTGATTTTCAAGGTTGGTGAGGAATATAACTGTTTTTTTTAAACTTGACTCACGATGCATGGTTGCTTTCTGCTTCGCTGGGTATGTCTAAATGCGAAGATAAGGTTAAGGAGCATGTAGTCTTGTAATAGAGTAGGCTGCCTTCGACTCCACAAGAGCAGTCTTGGAAACCAAATGTATGTAACTTATTGAAGAAGGACGGAAATGAGACATAGCCTGTATAGAAATGTATCTCATTCCTTGTCTAGTTAATTGGTTTCCTGGTAACCTTTGGTACCAAATTGTGAACACTTCGTTCAGTTGTTAAATTTTCCCATTCTTTATACAAGCAATCCGTTATCCAGCTATCGATTTGACAAGGTAGTAATAGTATGATATGAGAACATTGACATATGATAGTGAAACCAATTTTGCAAGTCTGTCCACTGTCTCATTTCCTTCTGTAACTTAGTGGGGGGGGGGAGATACCTGACAACCTAAGGTACATACCAGGTGTTTCGTCGCGTATGCCTATGTCTATGCAACTTGGTGGGTTTTTATCCAATCAATCCTGGTTGTTATCTACTGTTGTAGAATGTCCTGCATTTCTTGTACCACTAAGTCATTTGTTAAGAAAACTAGAGGAAGCTTAAAGGCAAACTCTACAATCTGACCAGATGTGTGGTCTGGTTTCACTTCATTCATCGTGACCAGATGTTTCTCGGAAGAGGTTGTAAAGAAGCTATTTTAATAGCTTTTAATGGTATTAATAGATGATAATTCATCCTGCTATACTGTGTTCCCAGACTGAAGTACATTGCTTCAAGAGCATTGTAAGCCATGTTCTAAGTATATTATTATTCAGAATTCAACTTTTTCCTCGATTTAAATAGGTTATGAAGTTAAACGTTTGACTACTGTTACTCCAAGAAGTTTAATTGTGTCTTTTCATATCACTCTGTTGCTGAACCAAAATATTTAAGGACCACATTTAAGCTTTTCAATTAGAATATATTCGGATTTTCTTTAGAGATTTGAAGTGAGTTACCATCTAATCATTTTTTAAAATGAACTAGTGCCTCGCATTTGATTTTACCACTACCATAAAAGTAAAATCATCAGCAAATCCTTGTAAATATATTATGCTTTCTGGATCATGTTTCTCTTTTTTATTGCAGTTATTTTTAAGGGGGATATCGACAGCTAAATTTCATAACATTTTGCTACTATATAATATGACAAGCATCAGCATGCCAGTTATACATAAAAAATACAATCCATATTGAAATGGATATTTCAATGGAAAATTCATATTAATTTCATAGAAGCATGATAAAGAGAAATTCAAAGTAAGATATATATTCGAAACACCCACACGTCACTTTTCTATAGAATGTATGTATAAATATATTTTTTTACAAATAATGTAAATCAAAATTTAGAGCATTGAGAATTGTACCCTGAATCGATAACAGTTAAGTAACAAAAATAAAATTTAAAATTAATTGAAAACTCATACATTTTTATTCCATTTTAAAAAAGACTAAAAATAAGTATTAAAAGAGGATAATTGGAAAGTTACAAAAATAAACATTTAAAATAATATTTAAATATTAATAGGATTTCATTTATAATGTATACTTAATATGGTTCATTTATCATTATATACATTTGTTTTTTATGGAAAAATTTATTTCCAATAAATTATCAATTAAAATTATTTTTTTCTAATACCAAGTTGCTCTTAGGCCTTGGCGTTATTCAGTGATGGCATCTCATATAGTGGGTCATTCAGTGGGTGTGCCATCTTCACCTCGAAAGTGCAGTGATTAAGAAAGACAAACACAGAAAAGAAAAAACAAATATGTCCTAACCAGGATTCGAACCCAGGACTTACTGCTTCGAAAGTAAGGACACTAACCTCTTCATCATCAGTCAGCTTAGCAAAGCATGTTATTAAATTTATTCTCATTTAATATTTAAATGATAATTATGTTTATCTACAGCTATACTGTTTTACACTTTTTTAATTGAGGTTATATTTCATTTTGGATGCCCCCATATCTACTAATCTCCTAATTTAACGGAATATAACAAGTCAATGTTGTTCACCAAAGGAAAATTCGTGTAGATTCAAAAGCCTTTTGGCAATAATTTCCTAAATGCTGTTCAGAAATATTTCAAACTCCAGTTATTTCAAAGATATACACATTCGCACGTATATATATATATATATATATATATATATATATATATATATATATATATATATATATATATATATATATATATATATATATATATATTACGGGACATTTTTAAGTGTAATTATTATTTTAGTATTATTATTAAAATATAAAAATAACAACAAAAGCAATTTATTATAAATATCAATCTCTGAAATATTTTAGTAAATAGCAACGTATTTTTCATGACAGATGTAATAACCCTTGACTAAACATTTGTATTAATTTTTTTAAATTGCAGTATTTAAAGATGGAAACGGACATTAAAAGTGTTGTATTATCAGATATTATAGTACTTAAATTATTTCTCACTTAAAAGTATTCCGAATCAGATCTCGTATGTTATCGAGGAATTTAATGTCATGTATATCCAAATTTCTGACACTATTTGAATCTGCAAAGGATGCCTATATATCATATAAGCATCCTTTGCAGTTAAATGTCATAATATTCTGTAATCATTATACTCTCTATACATGTAATTATTCAAACTAATTAATTATTAATATATATATATACGTATACATTCTAATATATATATATATATATATATATATATATATATATATATATATATATATATATATATATATATATATATATATATATATATATATATATATATATATATATATATATATATATATATATATATATATATATATATATATATATATATATATATATATATATATATATATATATATATATATATATATATATATATATATATATGCATGCATATAACCCAGTTATATATTTATCAACAGAAATACGCTTTTGGAAAAATTTATTATCAGACCACTCATTATAAATTGCTTTTAACTTGTAATTTAATTGAAAAAATGAAATATAATAAGTATTTTAATTGATCATCATCGTATTTGATAAAATATAAGATTATTTTAATATGACAACTATGTGCAATATAATAATTCCTTATGAACAGAATAAGTCAACTGTTTTGTTGAGCAAAAAATAATTTTATGTGACCAAAGTTTTAATAAGTCAATAAGGATTGCTTAGTGCTAAGATCAAAAGAGTTTGTATAAAAACCTTAAAATGTTTGATATTTTGATTATCATATATTACAAGACATTGATATTTATTTTGACTATAAATTATGTTCACATTAGTATTAAGTATATCAGTTTGTAAAACATGGATATCTTCAGGAAAAGTAGGGTGTAAGAGCAGCTTCTGTTGGTACAGAGTACCTGGACCACCCAAGGCAGAACCCAAGTTTCCAGTTTTTCAAGCAGAGCTTTTGGCAATTAAATTTCTGTGTTACTGAGGGTATAGTCTCTGATATTTGTATCTTCAGTGATAGCCGAATCTCCATACAGCATCTGGCCCAGTGGTGGCGGCATGGTGACATAACAACAACTAAAATAGTACAACATTTTACTAATTTGAAAGCCAGTACCATAGTCTTCCAGTGGGTGCCATCTCATGTTAATGTGTATGGGAACGAAGTTGCGGATCAGTTGGCCAAGGATGGAAGCCTACAGAATATCATCATTGGAGACTGCTTGTCGTCCTCAGAGCTGACCTTTAGAGTTTGGATGGCTATCAATGCTAATTTTAGGGATACCATTCCTACCTACGAATTATACAGAATTGTACACATGCAAACATCCTGATTCCGCACTAGTGGATAAACACAAGAGATGCAGCCAAACGGCTTTGACAAGACTGCGAAGTGGCCACCTGCTTGCTCAGAGACAAGCCTCTGGTACCAAAGTCTACCCTCTCTGTCCCAAATGTCGAGTGATTCAGGCCTCCCCATCTCATAATTTTCAATGCATTGGGTGTGAGAGAGGGGACATGGATTTGAGACCGGAGGTGGTGCTTGAGAGACTGACTATTTTTGGATTCATGGGGCTGGTGTGATGGTACTGTCACGCCAGTCGGGGATAAGCAACAACGACAACAACATGGATATCTTTAAAATCATGTTTTATAAGAGTGTCATATTCCCTTCTAAGTAACAACATTAACCTAAATTTAACTTGACAAATTATATAATTTTTTGAATGAAACTGCTAATGTGGGCAGCATACATAATGGGGTTCATTATTACCTTTTGTTGGCTGCAGAAATTAATTCACGGAGGTTATATTTTCTACTCAGTTACTATACAGATTTACTGCATAAATTATGCGGACTTCTTGAACACGGTGTAGCAGTAACCAAAGTTACTTTAACATCCATTAAATATCATGCGTTTTGAATGGAAAATACTTCAGTATATTTACTTGAAAAGGTAATGATAATAAGGTGTGTAAAATTTTAAAGATGTCTAGTAGTTAGACTAACTTTTTTAAAATTGATGGGATAGGTTCGATATCAATCTTTATTGAACAATGGAAAACATGTGTTATGTTCACTTGCCCATCTTTCAGACCAGAGGAGTAAATATTTTATGGGTCTCTTATTTTGCAATATTTAAGTATAATCTGCAATCTGTAAAATGCCCTCACGAAAGATAATATTGCTAAGTGAATTTCATAACACTTCCATCATTATTTAGGTGTTATGATGTTCACTACACAATGTGAAAATGGTATAAAAACACCTGAAAATTCCTCAAACATCTACACTCACAAATTGTAAACAGAAGTGGAACAACTTTTAAGAACTAAATTATGGGAAACTTACAAAATATGTTTGACTTATCATAATGAATATGTTAACTGCTGAAAAAAATTAAAACAAGGTAATGAAAATTCAGAAAATTTAATGGCCACAGGATATTATGTTTATCAGAAAGAAAATGCTTTTATCTTATACCGAAGAGGAAAAGCAGAAAACGTATAAGAACAGTATACTTCCGACACAGTACCATATAGAAAACGAAACTAAAGCATGTATTTCAAATTTGAGAACAGTAATTACACATAAACGTGGAACCACTCATTCTAAATTATGCTATTCTATAATAATTCTATATTATTCTATAATAATTCTATAATATTCTATAATAATCTAATAATCTACCGACTTGCATAATTTCAGATATTGGAATAAAATTATAAAATTTTTATTATATTTTTATATACACTATCATTTATCTTTCCAAATATTAAGCGATTATTCAAATACACAAAAATTTCATTATTAAGGATTTTTTCAAAAGTATAGTATAATATATTCCCTGATTGCTTAAATCCCTTTAATTTTACTATTACCAGCAATTGAATATTTTTAGGTTTTTCAACGTCTCAGTTTCGAAAATATTTTTAAATCATATTTACTTATAATATAATAATTATCATCTGGATTTTAACTGAAGTAATTTCATTATTTTAAATGTATACATTTTTTTCAATTAAATCAGAGACATGTAATGTCGTGTCTAGTAACAACAAAAAGAAGAATCGATTCTTAGGTCTTAAATTTTTATTAATAAGGAAGATTTTGTAATAAAATATTATGATGTAATTTTATATTTTTGCGTGTGTTGATAAATTTTTATCTTAATTAATTTTTACTTCAATTTAATTTTGTTTTGTCATTCTGAAAATGTAGGTTTTCTAAGGGGCTCATTCTAGAAAAGAGGGTTTGAGAAGTTTCTTGATTATTATAATGTAAACAATAATATAATGCTATTTAAGTAAAACTATTTCTAACTAAAACTCTTAGCATTCTATGTGGAATAACACAAAAAATACCAATGGATAGATTTCAATTGCTAAGATATATATGTTTATTCAAATAATATTACACATCGTCTGGAAGAATATAATCTACATAAAACAAGAAGCAAACTTATCTCATATATTTTATTAAATTTATGTGTTAAAAAATATATAAATACAGTTCAATCCGCTCAATTTAAAAATCAGTGGATATGATTTAGAATATATGGTTACACAGAATATATTTTTTGAAATATAAATTTTGTGCTACCTGAAAATTTCTGTAACTTAGTAAAGACATTTTATTTGTCTCTAATTCGTGTTAATGCATATAAAAATGTGATCAAATAGAAAATATGCAATATATTTTTATATTAAAAAGAATTAAACTGATCAAGCTTACTGTGAAGTTAGTTAATTGTTTCTAAATTTTGCTTATACAAGTTACATTTGTATTAATGTTACAAATATAAAAGTTTAATAATAAGCATTTGTACTATTAATTTGTTGTTAAAAATATAGCAACACATTCATTGATTTATATTATAAAAATAAGCAACATTTCTGAAAGATAATTTAAGTTTTTATTGTAAAAAATGTAAGTAGAATATACTTAAGTTAAAATGTCTTATTTTTTCAATAATTATTTTGATTTTCGTTAATTGTTACAGTATTATTGAAATGAAGGTAAAATTATAAACACTGGAATGATATTAATATTCATCTTGAATTTAATTTTTCAAGTTAGTTTCATTAATCCAAGGATTAGTTGCAGGCATTAGTTGCATTAATCCTAGTATTCACAAGCATTAACACATACAATTAGTAATTTCAAATCAATAAAATTGTTATAATTTAAAATAACCCAAAATAGGCCTAAAACTTTGTGAATAAAATGAAGATCGAAACAATTTACTACGGGTAGTTTACTATTTACACTAATGCCGATTGGAAAAAATCTGCATTAGTGTAAAACTATTACAAAATATAATCACTCATTAATTACATTGTTTAGTGTTTTCAGAAAACTAAATTTTTTATTTTATTGAAAATATTATATTTAAATATTATGATACTGAAAATAAGTAAAAATATTATTAAATAATTACGTAATTAGCAGACACTCAAAAATAAAGTTATACTGTTATATAATAAGTGTCTTGTGAACTAATTCTTTAGACTTGTAAATCTCATACTGAATATTGTCATTGAATGGCACAAATAAATAAAATGCTAAAAATTATATATTTAGGTTTCTAAATATGGTATTTTCTTTTAATTTAAAGAGAATTTAATCAATCAAAAAAACTGATTTCTATATGTATCTGAATATTGTTTTCAGCACACATAAAAATTTTTATAAAAGTGATTGATAAGTAATATTTTGTATCTCAGAACTGTTTTCTATTATATTTATTTATCAATTCAAAAAGAGATTTTCCAATTAAATATTCAGTTAAAATTAATAAAAGACTTTGCTCGCAAATGCATTTCAGATTAGAAAGAATTTATAAGATAATCTAATTAGAAAGAGTTAATAATAAGTGCAGTTTGAAGGAATTAATAAGTAAATAAATCTTTAAAAACTTGTATAGTTTTTTTTATATAAATTAAAAAAATTTGTCATTACTTCCTTAGAAATATTGCTAAATATTAGAAAAATAACAGATGCATTTGATTAGATAAAAACTACTATAACTCAATTTTGAGAAAAAGCTATGTATAAATTTGCATATCCAGAAAACGCATTAATGAAAAGTTAAAATAAGATTCTTAAATTTTTTCAAATTAGTATTTTTAATAGTTTATTTTTAATTCTAAAGAAAGAAAATTTCACTATACTTTTAATTCACTATGCTGCCAGTTTTGGTTTAAGAGCTTTATTTTAAAATAAATATATTCGATTTTAATTTGAAAGATTACGCAGTATTGAATACCTTATTTATGTACTTACATGAATATATAAGTTATTTTAACGTCTTGAAGTATGAAGGCATATATCTATTGTGTAAATAATGTCTATACCTTTGTTATAACATTTTTAATAATTTATTGAGAATTGAAGTTCAAAAACTCAAATGTTATTTAGTATAGAAATATAGTTTTCATTTCTTATATTAATGACTGAAAAAAATTTTTTAATTATAATAAACATTTTTACATTTTTGGTGTTTAAATATAAGTAATAGTTAATCCAGATATTCCTATTTCAAAGGGAAGAAAAGGTAACAATTTGATTCCAGCAAAAGTTTTAATAGTGGATATTAAATTTCCTATGATAATATTTCAACAAATTAAGTAATACTTCAAGAAAGTAATAAAAATTTTAATTCTATATATTTTTAAGCTGGAGAGCTATAAGTACTGCTAGTAGTTTTGTAACAATGATAAATAGAAAAGCATACTTCTGATAAAACAATAAACATTAATATTAAGCATTAAAGTTAAAATCAAAGGGGGGGGAGTTTATAAATATTGAAATCAGTGAACTTTTAAGTCTGCTCAAATACTTTAAATATATATGTTATAGTGAGGAATGATTTTATTTGTTTAAGAAGAATAATGCAATATAGTTTCATATTCCTTGAGTACGGCTTATATGATTTGAAAAAAGTCATATGTTATTTCTGTAGGATTATTTTTCTTATTTTTATCAAGGGAAAAATATTTAAACAAGAGATATGTATAAAGTAACTTGTTATGTGACGTCAAAACTCTGTACTAGAAATTAATCTCATGCCTATTTTTAGCCATTTCATCCTAAGACAGTTATTGCGACGACTTGCTGTTCTAGAATGGAAATACAGCAAACATTTATTCTCAGGAGAACTAATGTTGTTTTTCGGTATTATGACTGCTTAGTTATTCGCTATCTTCACTGATGGATTTTCTGGAAGTTTGCTAATTATGGAGAACTATTCCAACTTGATGTTCGTAGGAAGATTTCTTAATTAAGTAATCAGTAAAAAATTCTATTAGAAACATCATTTAGGTTTCCAAGAAAATAAATTTTCCTTTTCTTCATTCTTCTAATATAAAATGTTAATTACGAAAATAAATTAATTTCAAATTTTCCCAATATTTTTACATAAATACATTTTCAATCTACAACCAGAGTATGGATTTCTTGTTGCAATTTTAGGGATTTTGCTTTGGTTTCTATATAATTAAGATTAAGTGTCTGGTTAGAGGTCATTTTTTAAAATAATATAACAGGCAAAATATATTCTTAAAATTTAGTTGATTGCTATAAATTAAAAGTTTTAAGAAAATCCCTCATATAGCTATCCAAAAAAATTGTTTAAAACTATTAGTCTAGCTATATTCAAATCAATTTTTTTTTGTTCTATGGAAGATTTTGTTATTGATTCCCTTACTGATTCAGTTTTACAAGGAAAATAAAATTGACATCATTGAAAATATGTTTAATTTTGTACACGAAATGATTGCCTTTGATAGAAGAAATAATATAAGTACCAAAAATATTCTTGTAACATACATTTATTTTCAGTTTGTCACAAGGGCCAACTGTTTTACAATCTTAATGACAGATTTCTAGTTTAAGATTGTAAAATGTATAAGATATGATTCTAGACGAATGTGTTATTCCTAATATGGAATTTTTTTATAAGAAAAGAAAATATATTTAAAAAGAAGATATGAGAAATCAATTGTATATGGTTTAAATGAAACAGTTTTCTCTGATATAATTTACTTGCTTTGAGACTGCGGTATGAAAAAAATATTATCCTTTTACTAATCAATGATTAGAACATACCACTACCATTTTTTTAATTTTGCACTTAATGTAATTACAGACATCTCATTCATTTCGCATTATTAAAGACAGTTTTTTGTATAACTTAATTTTAACTCTCTAAATTTAAAATTATTCAAATAAACAATCTCTGTATCCTCCAAATATTTAATATTTTTTAAAGTTAGTTAACGCGCGATAACATGAACACACATACACACGTAAACACACACACACACACACATATATATATATATATATATGTATATATATATATATATATATATATATATATATATATATATATATATATATATATATATATATATATATATATATATATATGTAGGTATGTATGTATGTATGTATGTATTCTCTTAATATCATATTTTCTAGTCAATGTTGAATTATTTAGCGTTACACGAATCATATTTTTCAATTAGTGACAGGCATACACAAATGTTACCACATTTCATTTCTGAATCAAGTGTCGGTTTCTATATACATTGAAGAGATTTTCATCAATACAGTTAGCAAGAGATCCTTTTAAGATGAAGCATGATTCCTTCTATGCTTTATTTGCATAAATGTTACATAATTTTTTTCTTCAAAACACTTTCTTCATTAAATTGGTGACTACATGAATCACATAAATTCATCCGGTAAAAAAAAATTACAAGGCAATTTAAATTTATTCAGTTATTATAAAAAAATACTATTGGAAAAGTCTCTCTAAGCTCTTCTTAGTTAGATTTAATTCCTCGAAATTGCCTCATAAGACGTGAGAATCGAAGCTCCTTCTTCATATCCTTTCTTCTCCAGATGAGGACGGGCAACGTGGAGGAAGGTTAAGCTTTTCCCTTTAACAAGTTATCTCAGGTTGGCAAGACTCCAGAAGCCTTTCCTAAGATTGATTGTTCTTCAGCCACTGTGGAGAGGGAATCGAGTTGTTGCTAGATCCTGACTCAACTCAACCCTGTTGCGGGCGACACGGAACTGTTGCTAGCAATAACTTTCTGGCTTCTCAGTCAAAACAGGATGGGTTTCATAACAGTATTTCTTGGAAAAGAATGACAAGATTTCTAGCATACATTTCAACTCCTGACAATTATTAATTTTATTTCAAACAAAGCCATGACAATTGAAAAACAGAATTACAAAATTAAATATTATTAAAGCATTCTTTCGAGTGATAACGAGAGTAGAAGTATTTAAGCACATTTTTTATTGCTTCTTAAATCTGTTATTATTGCTTCTTAGATCTGTTAAAATAAAATATATTTTTACGTAATTTGTGTCAAATGAATTTATTTTACTTATATTCTAAGGAGACATTCTAGGTTAGATATACAACGGAAGAACCAAAAATAATTTTGCATAATTTTCAAATGATGTCAATTTTTATCTGAAAATAATGTATCAATATTCAATTTAAGCTTTCAGATTGGTTACTGAATATTTACTCAGTAAAAGTATATATTCATCTATATTTTAACTTTTCCACATGCATTCCAATTATATAGCTATACACTTTCATTTATACTTCATAACTTAAGACATTGAAACTGTGACACTTCCATTGGTTTTATTTATATTATACATATTATTTCATATATTATAAACTAAATTCTTAGATCATGGAAAGTATTTACTTTAAATATCACTGAAACTGAAATACAGTTTAATTTGTGTGAATCACCTAAATAATAATTACTGATGTGATGTCTTAATACATTCTGTAGGTGGAATTTTGATAAAACTGTTTTATATGCTGATATTTAGTTCTAAATATAATTGAAGTTTTTTATTCAAGATCACAATAAATTTAAGAATTGATATTTGTATTAATATACATTTTAGCTTTCACATAGAATTTATTCATACCGATATTGTATTACAAGAAACATTATCTAACACTTTAGGACTTACAATATTTATCAATGTCTTAATAATTCTTATTATGTCTTATTATATTTATGTCTTAATAATTCTAATATCAATAATGTGCACAGTAATTAAAAAAGTTATATGTTTTACATAACTTAAATAAGTTTATCTGATTGTAAAAATACCAATATGTTATTTTATGTAAAAAAATAATAATAAGTCTTTTAATTTTAAAAATAAACATTATATTAAAATTTAAAAAAACAAAAAATTCAGTAAATTATGAGTAAATAAGTTGTTTGAAATTAATAATCATTAAAACAAGATAAAACATAAATTTTGAAGAACTATGTAAAATCAATTTCTGCTTATATAATAATAATGAAATTAAGGGATTTCTTACATTTTCATATGTCACATTTATTTTGAGACAATTTTATTTCAAATATAAATAAAGCTTATTATAATAATTATTTGCCATATTCTAAGAGTGAATTATTTTAAATAAATCCAAACATAACTGTTTTATTTAATTATAGTAGAATAATATAACATTTAACATTTTACAGGTAAACACACTCCCATTTTTGTTCTTTCTTCATAATAAACAAAAACACTGAATAAGTGCTTAAATAAATATGTTTTAATTTTATTCATAAATTTACTAATTAGTTACAAGTAAATCCTTTTTGTGGATCACGTACAGAGTATTTTTCTGAATAAAGGTATTGAAAAATATTTTGCCATGAAAGTCATTTCATTTTAAGTTGAAATAGATACTTCATTAAGATTTTCTTATTGAAAAGTCATTTAGTATTTAAGTTAATGAATGTATTTGCCAGAAAATATGAAGGACCTCTTCTTGTCATGTTTCCTTTTAAATTTTATCCTGTTCAATATCTTTATTCCTTATGATATTCATTATCGTTTTTTTCATATTATTAAATTATAATTAATTACATTAAAAGATTAGCATTTTCAGTTTTATGACGGATGAATATTTTATTGAGACCAATACGTTAAATTGCATTCATTTAAAAAATATGATTTATTTTTAATTATACATATTTAATATTTTCAAAAGAAAAAGTTACATTTAATTTGAAAAATGTTTTTGTGACAAATTAAATTATTTTATAAAATAGTAAAAGTAATATATATATATATATATATATATATATATATATATATATATATATATATATATATATATATATATATATATATATATATATATATATATATATATATATATATATATATATATATATATATATATATATATATATATATATATATATATATATATATATATTATATATATATATTGCCTCTTTTTAGCTGTAAATTTCTAAATATTTGTTTAACCATATATTGAAATTGTTTTCTTTTCGTTATAAGCATTTTTGAATGCAACTTCATTTCTCTCAAGAGTTTCAAGAAATATTATATTAATTTTAAAACTTTATTTTTAATACGTTACAAAAATAAATTTTGTTTATTTAATCTAAATATATTTTCATACTTAATTATCATCAGCAATAAAATTTATGAAGGAATCTTAACATAAAAAAACATGTGTTTTTAAACTTTTTTGTGTTTTCCAAAAGTAATTTTTCTGCTTAATACCAAATGGTTATTTGAATACCCCTTACATGTTTCGTATAAATATTCACAAACTTTAATAGGCAATATATAACTGAAAATTCTTTTCAAAAAAGAGTAAAATTGCTCCTAAGTGTAAATACGCTAGTTTTTTAAGAAGTTTCTTTGGCAGTTTCATACAGTGAGGTCTGCTTTTACTTCAATTTTAAGACATTTGAATTCCGAAAAGCTGTTCTCTTTTCAACATGAAAAGATTCTTATTTGCTTGAAAAAGCGGTGAAAATGTCTGTGGACTAAAATGTATTCCGTTTTTATTTACAACAACTGGATCACAGATCTTATAAATTTTTTCAAAAATTCAAAAGTTTAAATAGATGAAATTCTTCTAGCTTTCTCCTTTCCCGAGGGCATAGCCATATAATCTTCTGATGGTGGAGAAGTTTCGGATTTGGGTGACTCTATTGAGACTTCTATTGAATACTTTTGAAATTTCTGATATATCTTATATATCACTTCCTTTTATATTCTGGAAGTTGAAAAGAAATAAAAATATAAAAATAAATGTGGCGCTAGGACAGTTCTAAACTTGAAAGAAAAAACATGACTTTAACATTTAATTTCACATTTTAACTTGCATTCAAGACAAACACACATATTTAATAACTTATTTTGACCAACTATTTCATTCTAAAAATTTTAAAGTCTCTTCTTAGTTTTCTTCTGCATTTGTAATTTTAAAAATTTTTCAAGTAAATACTTTTAAATTGCTTGAATAAAATTTTCTGTGTTAAAAATAGCTCAAACGTTTCCCTTTTTTAAATTTGTTCATCAAAATGTTTTATTTAAATTAACCTATGGAGTAATTATGTAATATAGACTTCCTTTATGTATTTCCCACTAAGATGCATTTTAGTATTATTGAAGAAAACCCGCATTCCCTCCCGATAAAATATTTTATGAAATTTTAATATAAATATCATTAATAAATTATTTACAAAATCACTTTAAAGTAAACAATGCGTGACCATAAAGTTTTTCTTGATATTAAGAGCAACCTTACGCATTTATATATTCCCTACTACATATATATTTTAATTTTTGTCAAGAAAAATTCACAATCCAGCGTAGAAAACACTTCTTTAATTAGTAAATACAGAAAACATTATATTTTTTATAGAAATCTCTTCGAAGACAACAATGTTTGCGTCTTACGTTTTACTTAGTAACCACAGAAAAATGCCTGAGAACGATTAAAAAACTATTCCAGAAAGGATAATTTTTTTAATCTTCTTTACTCTAGATGTAATAATTTGCATTTATAATCTTGTTTATTACTATTTTATTTTGTTTGCATAAGCTGTCGATGTATGTGAAAGGTTTTAAACACGTCATTGAATTTTAGGCCAGCTTAAAAAATCTCAGTTTCAATAGAAATTTTTTGCAGCAATAGGACATGAACTATTTTTGCATCAATAGGACATGAACTTTTTGTACTTATCTCACCTTTTCCATTCCTTCATGAGTTAATCATTTTCTTCGTTATTCTCTAACCTTAATCTAAATGAATTAGATGATGCAATAATTTATTTCTTATTGTAGGAAATAAAGAAATCTAATATTTCTGTTGCACCCATTTTCCAAGGTTTTTCCAATCAGCATTTTCATTAAGTTTACATTATTGTTAAAATCTTATATTAATTTAATAATATAAAATCATTGCAACGTGATAAATAAAGATGTGGAATCTTTCTTTGGATCCTTTTTTATATTTGACAAATTTAATTTCCGTTTTACATACTTCTTTGCAATTGAAATTTTAAAATGTTTAAATTATATGTTTACTAGACATTATATGCTAATGAAATAGTTGTATATAAAAATATTTCCAGTTTTAAGTTTATTTCTTTTTATATTATTCATAATTAATTACAAATCTAAGCAAATATTTACTATAAATACTTTGGATAACTAAAGTTTATAGAAAATTATTGTAAGTAATATTTAGACAACTTTATCGCAAAATGTCCAAGTTTAAATTTAATCCATACACGTAATTTGACAGTCATTTTGTTTTATCACACCCAACGATTTTCATTGTTTAAAAAAAATTATTATTTTGTTTCAAATTTTTATTATATGACAAATACTTTTAATAATGCTAAAAAGCAGTAAAATTTTTTTCATACTTTTGCATCATTTGTAAGTACTGTTATTAAGAATAAAATTCTTTATTTTCCAATGAAATATTTACTTATTATAAATATAGTTTCTGAAAGTTATTTCAATATTGATTTTTTACATATGCAGAAATTAATAAGTTATTTTGATTGTAATTCCTTTTTGTACATATCTATATTCCTTTCGTGTAATACGAAGTGATTTTCTTAAAAAATCTCAGCGTTGGTAAATTATATTATTAATATTTAATATTGATATATTACATTCTTACATTATGAGTGTATTCATTTATTATTTCTGATTTTATTTTCTTTGCAAATTTATTTTTTTCTTTCTGTAAATCCTCCTTATTTGCAAATTAGTTTCAGAATGCCTTTTGATAGTCATGTAAATATTTGACCAGTTTTACCATACGCTAGCAACTGAGAAATGGGCTTACAGTTCATTAGTAAAACCATTGAGAAATCAAATTTAAATCAAAAAGTTGTGCTTTATTTGATAAATTAAATTCCACTTAAATATATAAATTTATTTATCAAATATTTCAGCTAGAATTAACCATAATTAAGCTTATCATTTCAAAAATACAAACACAGATTTTACATTCAGAAAAAGATAAGTTAAATTTTATTTTGAATTTATATTAATATCAATTTTGAGAGCTTTTCTTTCAAGCATTCAGATTTTCTTTCCAATGCCCCTATAAATGTTTTTTATTGATTATTTTGGGATTTAATATAAATAAATATACTGCAACCCACTCACACACACTCATATATAAATATATATTTTAAATATATATATATATATATATATATATATATATATATATATATATATATATATATATATATATATATATATATATATATATATATATATATATATATATATATATATATATATATATATATATATATATATATATATATATATATATATATATATATATATATATATATATATATATATATATATATATATATATATATATATATATATATATATATATATATATATATATAGATAGATAGATAGATAGATAGATAGATAGATAGATAGATAGATAGATAGATATAAATATGTATTTATTTCACTATATCCTATTTATATGGCAATTTAAGTCAGAAAATTTGAAAAGAAACTGAACACAACATCCCCTTTCTGTTCACATGTAATTACTTCGAAATTTCTCTCTCGGCGGTGAGGGTTTCTAAAATGTTGTTACAGACAGCCAAATTAAATACCTTTGACGATCATTTTACTGAAAAAGAAAATTGTTACTACCGTAATTTCATTTGCACACTTTACTAAGGAACTCATTTTACCGCAGTACATTATTATTTTGGAACCCTTTGCTTCGTAACAAACACAATTTACACATATGAAGTCTGATAAAGCTAATTTAGAGATAACGTAGAGGGCTAATTAGATTTTGGACTTTTAACTGGCACCTGCCTACGCATTCATCTATCAAGTAGGTATACGAAAAGCAATTTCAAGTAACACAATAACTATTATTAGAGTTTGTCTATTAAGCAATTAGAAGTCATTTGTAACCGATGTTTAATTTCATTATTAAAGTATTCACTTCATTATCATAAACTTATTTATAATATTTTAATTAAATGATCTTCCAATTTTCTTAAAAGCAATACCAGGACTGACGTAACACGCATATAAATTTATAACTCAATTTCAATTTTTGGAAAGTAAACATTAATCAGTTCTTAGCAACAAGTACTGAATATCTTGGGACGAGAACGAAATTAAATGTGTTTCTAAAAGTACTTAATTTGCTAATTATTATATACAAAAACAGTATGATCTGCTTTATCCTTAAAATATCAGATAAATATTTTATATAAAAAGAGCTTAGTATTTTCAGATTTTTCATAAATTGATAAAAAAATTTACTTTATATAAATAATATTTTTACATAAATATTTTCCCAGGCCTCTTATAGTATAAAATATTTAACTAATCTACATTTTAATACAACATATGATATTTTCGTATAGTATCCTTTATTCATATTCATTAGAAGTGGTAGAATAGAAAAAATTATGAAGATTATGATCCTAAAATAATTCATGCTTAATATTAAACTTGTTTATTTATTTATTCTTTATATTTTAATGGCTATTTTGAACAACTAATTGTCATAACTTAATAAATTTATCAAACATTCTTATTTTTTGAAAATTTAGCAATAAATCTTTGAGTTTTAGATAAATGAGACAAATTTCTAATAAAAAAGAAAAGTGCAATTATTTATTCATAAATTTGAAAGTAATTTGATCAGTTTGATGGATCAGAAAATATATAATAATATTGAATTCGTATAAATGTATTCATACTTTGTAAAATATGTATTTTTTAGTTTTTCTTTGTTTCTTACCCTCACCTCCATTTCCTTCGTTTTTTGAATAATTACTTTTTTCTTACTAATTTAATAAAATATATTTTACTTTGCATTCATTCAATGATTTTCTAAAATAGTACTAATTAACACATTTTATATCTCTTTAAATTAAACTCTAGGTATAGGACAAAATAACAGAAACACTCGTAAAAAAGGAAAAATTTATTTTGTAAGGAATTGGGCTGACTTTGACCTGAATGACAGCTTGCTTTCAACGTCGTATTTAGAGATAAATGCGTTGAACAAAGTTCTTCGGAATTCCCACACTTTTCTCATGTTTAGCCATCTTGAGTTCAAAAATAAATGTGTGAAGAAGAAAACCGAACCCCGACTTTGTTCTCTAAAACACCCTACAAAGGCTCAATGATACTGAGATCAGGATACTAAGAACACCAGATTTAGAGCTGAGGAGTTGTAATCTTAGAACACTGGTCCCTAAAAGAGATATTGAAGCATAGGGTGAAGATTATTTGCGACAATGGTCACCTGTTATGGTAAGTCTCCATTGGAAGATATTACACCCCACCTTATCATAGAGCACCTACCATGTTTCACTTTTGTAACAAGGCAGTCAACATAAAATATTTCTGCCAGTATTTGCTGTATGAAGACATTTCTAGTAGTCTGGAATAATGTAAATGAAGATTCGTCAGACAATGACTAGTTTCCATTGCAATGCAATTGTATCTAATTTGCGTGGTCACGGCCCCACTATAGTCTCCACATATCATTCTGGGCCAAAAAGGTTTTTTGAGATAGCTATTTTGCCAATAATATCTGCAGCATAAAACTCTCGTTAAAATAATACATGATATTTTAGGCGAGTATTCATCTTCAAAATTCGGCAGGGTAGTCTTGCAATTTTTTGGCGATTATTCTTTTCAACATCCGTCTTTTACGGTCCAACATCTTTGATGTTTTCCCACTGTTGTGATTCACTGAAGGTACCTTATTAAGCTTTGCATAGGCTGTCATAAACCTTGATACAATGAACGTTGAACATCCACAAGTTTGTCCCTTATAGAAACAGACACTCCTGTGAGGCGAGGCTTCATTACCTTGTATCTTTGAAATGTTGGACCTAATGTTGTTTTGCTAGGAACGGAATTTTTTCACGCAACTAGCATATTATCAAAAGCTTGCCTCATAGCTTTCACTTAACTACCACTGGCTGAAACACAGTTGCGAAACGAGGCAACCGTTTATCAGACGGTCAAATTGTGACTCATTTTCAAATGGCAGTTCTCATTATTTTGTTCTATATTCCTAATATTATGCATATTTTATGATTATTTTGCTAACGTACACTGTTAAAGATATAAAATATTACAGTAAATGTATTCTAAACACAGTTAAAGCATGCAAAATATCTTACTTAGTGGTATAGATGTTAGAAATTACATAAATAAATGTCCAGAGCTAGTACAAATCATTATATTAATATTCGCTTTCATAATCTGTCAAAATTTATATTACTTAAATGAAAAATGTGTTGTAACTTTATTTTAATATGTTAAACATAAACAATTTATGAAAATTTTATGAATAGTAAGTCATTAAATGTCAAATATTTACTTAAGAATTTATTGCGAAATATGTTGATAATTAAGATTTTCAAATTAAATTTTTTTACGTTCGAAAAGTTATTTCTTAGTGAAATAAAAACAACTGTGCATTTTTTTTATTCTGGAATAATATATATATTGCATGATATTTTGAAATATATATATATATATATATATATATATATATATATATATATATATATATATATATATATATATATGTATATATATATATTGAAATTAAAAATAGTATAAAAAGTTTGGAAATATATAAATAAAAATTCACTAATAATAGCAAAAGAATTTGTTTTAGAAAAATAATAGAAAAGTTATACTTAAATGGTTATAATACATTAAAATGAAAATTATACAGACCTGTTTGAAATTTAAATATATATTTTAAATATACAGTATAATTTCTATAACTTCATATTATATATATATACATATATATATATATATATAAATATATATATATATATATATATATATATATATATATATATATATATATATATATATATATATATATATATATATATATATATATATACATATATATATATATATATATATATATATATATATATATATATATATATATATATATATATATATATATATATATATATATATATATATATATATATATATATATATATATATATATATATATATATATATATATATACATATATATATATATATATATATATATATATATACATATATATATATATATATATATATATATATATATATATATATATATATATATATATATATATATATATATATATATATATATATATATATATATATATATATATATATATATATATATATATATATATATATATATATTTATTTATTTATTTATATATATAGCTTAAGTATCCATTAGTAAGTAAGATTCATAAATCTTCCACAGCAGAATTTTCTTATTTTTGAAGATCGTAGAACAACTTTACATCCCATATGAGCTTATTTATTATTTAAGTATATAAATAAAATATTTTCCAAATTTTCCCTTAATGCTGAAACTTGTTTTAAGACCTACTTTAACAAAATTTCAAAACTTAAATAGAAAGTTTTAAACTTTTCTTTGATCAACATTAAATCTCTGGTCATAAAACTAAAAAGGCAAAAGTTACAGAATCAAATGAATACTTGAAATTGCTCATTTTTTATTGTTACATGTATATTTTTTATTGTTACATACGTATTAAGCGTTTACAAATGTTGCATACATTTGTAAGCGTTTATTTATGATTGTTGTTTTAAAGTAATCCTTTTCTAACAAAATTATTATTTTCAGTTTAAAACTAATCTAAATATGTAATACCAATTAAATAAACATTTTGAAATTTGATAATTCCTACAATTGTTTAGGATTTTAGGATTAGTGTCTGAAAGAAAGTTATATATATATATATATATATATATATATATATATATATATATATAAGTTATATATATATATATATATATATATATATATATATATATATATATATATATATATATATATATATATATATATATATATATATATATATATATATATATATATATATATACCATTTTACAATCTCTTGCTAGAAAGGGAGTTAATGACACAATCTGTTCTTGGATAGAAAATCTGCTCAATAACAGATTTGTCACTGCCTCATTTTTAGGTGAAAACATGATGATCCAAGCCAAAGCTGGTTGTCCACAGGGAGGGGTTCTTTCACCCATCTTATGGTGTTATGTTGTAGACTCCCTTCTAGAGGTGTTAAAAAACCAGGCATAACCACCATTGGATATGCAGATGATTTAGTTATAATCATCAGGGGTAAGTTTGGTGAAACAATCTCCAGCATCATGTCCAGCACCCTCAAACAAGTTGAGACTTGGTGTAAAAAAGAAGGCCTTTCTGTAAATCCTCAAAAACCACTATGGTAGCCTTCACAAAGAAAAAGAATCTTAATCTGAAAAAGATCACTTTTTTTGGTCAAGAATTAACTTGCTCCAAAGAAGTTAAATTCTTAGGAGTATTTTTTGACATGAACTTAAGTTGGAACAAGCACTTCAACTTTTGTATTGAAAGAGCAAAAAAGCTTTCTGGTCTTGTAGAAATGCATTTGGAAAAACTTGGGGCCTAAATCCCAAAGTTATTCATTGGATTTACACTATGATTATTTGTCCCATCATTACCTATGGTTCAGTGGTCTGGTGGTTTAAAATCAGAAACGAAACTGCCAAAGCAGAACTAACAAAACTTCAAAGGATGCTTTGTGTAGCTATCTCTGGGTGTATTCGTACAACTCCCACATCTACACTGGAGCTTCTGCTTGGTATGCATCCTCTTTATATGCGTATTGAAGCAGAAGCAATACTTAGCATGAAGAGGCTTAAAAATACAGGTCAGTGGAAGGAATACTCTAGATTTTTATCATGGGGAAACCTCAATGCTGACGTAACTAGTCATCCTTTTATAAGTATGCCTACTGATTACACGATTGTTAAGCATGCTTTTGATAAGCCTTATACAATCAAATTTCCCTTGAGAGAAGACTGGAATAATGTTGCTATCAGTGAAAGCTGTATTTACTGGTATACTGATGGCTCAAAAATGAATTCTAATACTGGGGCTGGTATTTGTTGTCCAGCTGATGGCACTAAGTTATCATTCCCTTTGGGTAAATATACAACTGTATTTCAAGCAGAAGTCTTTGCCATTCTTATGTGCAGTAGAATATGCTTGGACAGAAACTATTCTCGTAAAAGAATAATCATCTGCTCTGACAGTCAAGCTGCATTACTAGCTCTACAGAAGTCTACTATAACTTCTGTTCTTGTCTGGGAATGTTATATCACTCTGTGTAAATTAGCTAATAATAACCCCACCACTTTAATGTGGGTGCCTGGGCACTCTGGTGTTCCTGGCAATGAATTAGCTGATGAGCTAGCAAGGACTGGATCAACAACTGACTTTTTTGGTCCTGAACCAGTGCTAGGTATTTCAAAAGAATTGATCAGAAAAAATGTCTTTGATCTCTTCAGAAAACAACAGTTTATGAATTGGCACAATGCCAATGATCAAAGACAAGCAAGGCTATTAAATAGCACGTGCCCTAGCAAAAGGCAACAAGAATTATTAAAGCTCAATAGAGACAGTCTAAGGAAAGCAGTGGGACTACTTACAGGACACTGCCACCTTAAAAGACATCTCACGATAATGGGAGTTTCAGATGATCCCACTTGTAGAGGTTGTCATTATATGGAAGAAACTTCAATGCACATCTTATGTGAATGTGAAACCTTTTCTGCACATAGATTTGAACACCTGGGTCAGCACTTGATTGAACCTAAGATGTTACAGGAAATTCCTGTAAAATGTCTGCTGAACTTTGCTTCAGCAACTGGTCTCTTTAAATAGGGCTTTCTGAGGGGTATAGTACAATAGACCTATGGTCGCGGTGCTAGGTTCTTTTGGACCACCCTAATTTTAAATCTAAAAATCTATATATATATATATATATATATATATATATATATATATATATATATATATATATATATATATATATATATATATATATATATATATATATATATATATATATATATATATATATATATATATATATATATATATATATATATATATATATATATATATATATATATATATATATATATATATATATATATATATATATATATATTTAACATTGTGCCAGAATTATTTTCAGTGCATTATTTTATCTTCAAACCATATATTAATAAAGATTTAGTTTAATTATAAATATTATTAAATTTGTTTCTATTCATACCACTATGTGGAATTACACAGAAATCTTCCCGTTTGTACTCTAAATATTTTATTAGTATTAGTGAATTTCCGAGTTATGAAATTAGGAAAACAACCAGTTTTAGATATAAATATTTTAATTACAGTAGATGTCTGTATTACATTGGCCTTATGTTTCTTAGCTCAAAATAAAATATAGTTATATGTAATAATATTATATTATGTTATTTTCTCGTCAAATTTCTTATTTTTAAATTCATTAATCTCCATCCTCCATCTCCAATTCTGCATCTTGTTAGTAAAATCAATTAAACAATGAGAAGTCTTAAGAATATAAAGACGAAAACTGAATATTCCGAGATCCTCATATTGTCTATTATCCATCACAATATTTATAAAATTATTTTTGATAATTGGGCAGCCTCAAATAAAGGAAATTTATTCTTTCGAAATTTCATTAATTGATTTTAAATCATTTTTACTTTGTAATTGACAAAAAATCTCATAGATTCTAACATTTTTTAAAAGATTTTTTTTAAAATACATAAACTAATATAAACGAATAAATTAAGTAGGTAAAATTTTAGAATTTAATTTAAGGTGATCAATTACTGAAAACTTTTTTTCAGATAAGAATTGAAGGGTAATCGTCAACAATTAGTTAAAAAGTTATTCTATAGTTGCTTTAATTTTTTAAGCATTTTTAAATGCCATTAAAATAAAAATAATAAGTTATTTATGATTATCCTTTAAAAATTATTCTAGATGCTAATTCATTATAAAACTTAGTTCAAAAAGAATTAACAAAGAACTGGGAACAACAAAATAAAGGAAATATTTCAAGCTTCTTTCAAAAATACATTTATTTCTATAAAAGTGTTACTATTTGAAAACAATTTATTTGTTCACAGTTTAACAAATATTTGCCCTAAAATGATGATTTTCAATTAACTTGTTCATAGAATTATAGATATATCTATGTATTTTTTCAGATGCACTAGCGATAAAATCCTAAAATTAAATATTAAGAAATGAAGTTATGTTTCATTTTCATTTTATATGGCTCTAAAATGTTTTCAATTGCAAATTAAATGTACATTGTTTTTAACCTATTTTAGTAAGAAAATTTCTATAACTAGTATTGAGATACACGTTAAAATGATTATTTACACTGGAAGAAGCAATACTTCAATTGGTCCTGTTTTCCCTATACAAGTATTTGTAAAAGCATAAGATTCTTTTATCATTTTATACTTATATTTGATTGAAAAGAAATAGACATTTGTATTTTGATAATTTCTTTATTTTTATTCTCCATTTGATGTTTAACAGATTATATTTTTTGAAGTTAAAATACGTCATTTCCTTACGTTTGAACAATGTATATTCTTTTGAGACAGAAGAGTTTTCATTAAAGTTATTGTTTCCTTATTTACGCTTTTGCTGTTTAAAAAAATAGCAGAGCGGCAAGAGAAACTCATAAAAATAAACCCAACTAATAACAAAGGTACAGACTGCAATATCTGTGCAACAGCAACCGAAACAAAGGCTTCAGTATTTGAAATCTCCGTCGAAAAAATCCTAAATATAAAGGAACCACTCACCATAAAAGAAAATTGTTTCCCCTCCATAAACACAAAAACAAACAATAAAAAGTTCTTACCTCATAGAAAAGGAGAAAAAAATTACTCAGGTAAAAGAGCATTAACTTTTCAGCAACTTGCATAAAAATACGGCACGCTCTCCATGCGTTTAGAATAGATTTGCAAATGTGCAAACGCAGGCTAATTTTTTGCTATGTTGATTTGGAACAGTATTTTATGAGAAACTCAAAAACTGCTTCCCTTTTTTCTGCATAAATTGACAGAGAGTATTGAATTTTTGCATTATACTTATTTACTTTTTTTATAATACAGAGAACAGTATTCACAATGGAGGTTAGTTTAAAGTAACATTTAAAAAATCAATTTACATAACTTTTGTTTATTTTTACGAATAGTTCAAAATTAAATAATGATAAACAATATTTTTTATTGTTTAATACAATTTTTTATACATCAGAAGTGGTAATATCAAATAGGGAATTTATTTAACTTCATATATAACATCCTTCGGTACTTTCATTTTAAACTTTTTTTTCTCTCAAATGAAGTATTAAACTTTTAATTATTTCTTATTTAATTGCTTATAATTAAATTGACCTACATTAAATTAATTATTACTTCATTTTATTTTATATATAGGACTTCCGCATAACTGTTGTATATATTTCACAACTAGATAAACAATCATTGAACAAACATAATTAAAATCATTGGCTTTGTTTCATGTAAATTCAATGTTGTTAACAGTAAGAAATTAATTTAAGTAAACTGATATATTTCATTAACTTTCCCACTGATAATTCGTTGCGTAGTAAAGATCAATATGTTAATTCACAATGATATTCTTTTTATTTGGCATTCCCTTGAAAATAATAGTTAAGAAGTAAAACCTTTTGTCAATAATAATAAAGAGACAAAAATACCAATATGTTTATATATTTAAATAAACCACACTAATACTGTTATAATTTTATAAAAAAAAGTTACATAATTCCTTGGAACGACTAAACATCTGCATTTCCATACTTTGATTACACATGGGAAAATATGAATACTTACTTTTCCAAATATAAAAAGATAAAAACTAAATAATATTTTTCTTTGTTAACGAAGGAGATTTAAAAGTAAAAATGACGAGAAAATACATAGCCAAGAAAAATAATATGGCTCAAGGGAGTAACAAAGAATACACTTGAGGACCTGCATCACGAGGAATTTAAGCCCCGAAGGAAACATACAGTTTTTAGGCAAATATTATTATTATCAGGATGTCATTAATTTATGCTGGACAAGAGATTTCTTTGGAAAGAATTTCTATTATCATGCACTGTTTTCTTTCTCAACATGAGCAAAGAATTTATTATAACTATGCCTAAAAAATATGCAAAAATGTTCTCTGTAGGAAAGTCTTTTTATTTCTTAATAATTCTAAATGATAAAATGTGATTTCACTTATTTATTTGAAATTTTATATGGAGAAATGGAGAAAATGTTATACTAGAATGGTATGCTAAGAGATTTTAAAATAATTTAAATTTAATAAGAGAGGAATACATATTTAATACAAATAGACGTAAATACTATAACGTCATGAGTCATTTCTTCAATATTTTTAATATTTACATATATAAATGTAGATTATTTTATATTGAATCTTTGAATGAGTTCAGTAAGTTTACCGAATTATTGCCTGGAAATGTTTTCAACAAAATATTAAATTGGAAAAATGTTCATCGAATATTTAAAAACTTACATTTAGTAGTTTCAATTTAAGAATTTCTCTTTTATGTTGTGTTTGCGTATTTTAACTCTTATTTAAGAGATAATTGGGGACCAACTCCACTCATAGCTAGATTTATAGTCATGAAAATTTTGATCTTCATAAGAACCATATTTTTTTCATCAATTTTTGTACATTCGTTCAATTGCGATTATACGGAGATGGTCAACAGATATTCCTTTATAAAAAAAGTGAAATTTAATATAAGTTAAATGTAATGTAAAAATTGTTGAATACTAACGAAAAAATATTTACCACATTTTGTAAATTATATTTTGATAATTTTTTTAACTTTGATCATACACTTTGCTAAGTTTCCAGAATACTATTTATGGCATCAAAATACAGCTTGATTCCAAGAAGTACTTGAGGAAAAATTAAAAGCAGTTTGTTGTGCAATAGAAAGTATTATGTTTTACTCAACTTTTATATTTGACAAGAAAACACTCAGATCATAATAAAAAAAATCAAACCAAATAAATTAGATATCTTACTTCGAAAAGAATTTTTCCTAAAATTACATTGATTACAGTGTTTTTGTTCAAAATTACATTTACAGTTCTGACAACTTTACAACTCTTGATTAATAGTCCTCGTTAAACCAATAGGAGTATTCCGTGACTAGATACCCAACATATTTTATACATGAAGAGAAATAGTTAAAAAAGAAAATTTAATTGATTAAAATATATATCCTGGTTATATACTTAGTTTTCTCTTTTTATTCATTTTACAACATACAATGAAGCTTTTCAGATTTTTAATTGTTATGTACTAAAAACACATGCTTATATATTTTAATATTATAAAACTGTTTCTACATAGTTCGAAGGAAATACGTTTCAATAATTGAATTTTGCATTTAAAGGTTTAAATTTTTTTATTCACAAAATTTTGCAATACTTGTTAAAAAAGATTTTAACCAAAAAATTCTTTACATTTATTTTTCAAATACAGAATGCATACATATATTTAAACTGCTATATAAAAATCCTTTTATTTTGAATTCCCCTTAATTACATATTATAGAAACTGACATACTCCACGAGTTTTAAAAAATTAATTCATAGAACACATACAGAAATTAAAGAATATTTACAGCTTAACACTTTATTAGCTTTATTAACTTATCTTTATTTTTTTATTAATTTATAGTCTATTCAACTTATATAACAGTTTTCTAACATGATAGAGCAATGCTAAAATTTTTAAAAGACTCACTGATTTTAAAGTATGCATTTATTATCAATATTTTATATCCTACATTTACTTTGAACCTAATGCAAAGATTTTAAACTTATTAATTAATAAAATAAATACGTATGAATTAATGAAAATAAGTGAAATTTATAAAGAAAATTTTAAAGGTAAATTTACTACAATTTTATAACTCTGAGATCAAAAATGCAATAATATAACATATTCAAAAATTATGTGTGTTGGAAATAGGTTTTAAATTTGAATGTGTTGTGAAATTATATAATATTACAAGTATTTTAAAATGCATATTGTAATGAATTAAATGTAGTAAAATTGAATGACATTCGAAATTCTCAGCTGAACTTTTTATCAATAAAAATTTATTAATTTAAAATCAAATAGGAATAAAACTTTTTCATGGTTGCATTATATTGATAGTTTAGAGCAAATATATTAAAAAATAAACATTAAAAATTATTTTCATTTAAGTATTGCTTAAGAAAGAATAAGAAAATATAATAAACACTGATATAGTTAAGTATTTTTAACGAAATATATTTCGTGTGATTCAAATTTAACCAAAATAAATTTATCCTATGTTTATAGTGATTCACTTTTAATGAAATTGTTATAAATAGCAATTAGAATTAAATAAATATTTTATGATATTTTAGATATTCATTGATGATCTATTTTTAATATAGAACTTTTCTTTGCATCTCAAAAATTGCATATTACTGCCTCAACTAAAATTCATAAACACATATAAACTAACTAAAATTCATAAATGCAAATAAATTATACTATACTGCTAAAAGAATCATTAAAATATTACGTTTTAGTTTTTTAATATCTTTTGATATATTTAACAAATTATATTAATGAATATTTTATTAATTAACTGAATTATTTTATGATTACTTAACTAAATGTATTCATAGAAAAATAGTTTTTGATATGTTGCTTATTTCAGAAATATGGTTAGAATATAAAATGTTTTCATTTAATGGTTCTATGAATTACTGATTTAATTTAATTTAATCTTACAGTATTACACTTAATGTTTACACTACAATTTTTTTCTTCAGCAAACATTATATAACAAACGCCACATAATTAAAGTATATACTTTGTGACAAAAGTGCGGTTCTTTCCTATGGTTAAACTTCATTGCTTGTTGCATTAAAAGTTTTCCTTTATTACTAATACTTCCAAACATACCATGACATTTAGTGACAAAGATTTCACCAAAAGTGCTTAATAATATCAGAGATTAAAATTTTGAAAAATTCTATAAATATATTTACTGTATAATAGTTATATTTCCTCAAAATACCTTTCTTTATATGAAAATAACGTTGCCATCTTTATATCTACTTTAAAATACTAAAAAGGAAGCATTTTCGTAGAAAATCATTAAAATATCCTTGCTCTGCTGATTACATTAGAAATAACATTCTTCCACGTTTGGTTTTTCAATGTAGGAAACTTCCAGAGATTATTTGATGCGAGATTTAAACTGTAATTGTTAATATTCTATTTATACTAAATCATTGCTCTGAACAGAAGTAGTGACACGCAGGTTGACATTATCATGATATTATTCCAATTCCATGTCATTTATTACATTCTTTAATATTTGATGTCATAAGATTTGTAAAACTGAAATATAATTACTATTATCTATAACTCTTGGAAGCAAAGCATATAAGTAGATTGCAACTTCATAACTAAAAACAATTAATCATAGCATTTGTAACCAATTTGCTCCGTCTGATTTTTTCTCGGAAGAAAATTATTTTGATATACTTGTTGTAGACTACGTAAGGAAATCAAAAATATATATAGTTTAAATTTCAATGACAATTAGGGAGGTCCTTAAGAAATTTGGTTCCTTTTAAGCAACTTGTTTTTCCTCACATCATTGGTGAATTCCTTGCATTTTTTATTTAATAAGATGATGACTGACCCATCTGAGGATAACATGAAGAAATTATAAACTGTTGCATACAATGTGAACCTTGGGCCTTTTTTTAATTTTAGTTGATGCCACCACATTTTCATGTGATGTACTCATTTTTTCCAATACTTAGATATTTGTTTTATATTTCTATCATTCATAATACTTTATGATAGGTAGGCTTAAGAACAAATTTTGTAAATAAATTTTTCTTTCATTTGAATAGGATGTTAGCTTAAATGGTAAAATTCACCAAAGCATTTGTCATTGTAAGCCTTCTTTCCATAACTTAACTAATTTTGAAGGTGATTTGTCTAAGCAATCAGAAAAATTTTCTAAAACAATCAATTTCGTTTTGTAGCTATCATTCATAAAGCTCCATGTCTATTGCGAAAAAAATAGAATTCATTATTTAAAATATAACCACAATTTTATAGAACATCTTTTAAATTCACTGTGTGTACAAAATATGGTAGACAGGAAAAATATCAAATAGGATTACCAAAATTTTACAGTTTTAATTAAGTGTTGTGTTTGAAAATTTAAAATTACAGTTACATAAGAAAATAAAAATAAATGTTACAAATATGTATTCTTATTGAAAAGTAGTTTGCTTTTCTCAGTAACAATTCATAATTTAAAATAAATGCAAATAACTCCATTTTACTAAAATATTGTTTAGCTTTTAAAGACGAAATCGATTTGTATAAAGTTATATATAATATAAAAAGCATTCAATATTCTGTAAGTGCAGATTTGTAAACATACACTTTTCCCATAAAATTACATATCATATATAATTACATACCATAAAATTACATATCATATATAACTAATGGTATAAATTATTTATATCTTCCTCATAAAATAATATGACCTATTTTTATTTTATTTGAATTGGAAGTATATTCATTATACAATAGTTTACTACTAAATATTGCTTAATCATCTCTTCAGAAATATTTTTATAATTGAAATACAGAAATATCTTGCGTTTCTCAGAGACATTATCACTTTTATGAACTAAATTCTTAAAGACTTAAAGAATGTCTGAACCCTTATGTTAAAAAATAATTTAAAATATATGCATTTTGCTACAGTAAAATATAGTTCTATTTTATAATGCAAAAATATTTGAATAATTAATTACTCAAACAAACATAGTAAATGACAAACGAATTTTTCCTTGACAGGATAAAAAAGGTAATGAGTAGCTTAACATATTAACTTATAATCTATGGTTTCAAGAGCACTTTCTTGTTCAAGTGATAACCATTAGCTGCATTATTTATTCAATAAAAGAAGAAAAGTGCGAAATTAAATTTGACAAAAAGTTTTCATGCTACCAGAGCTACCAGAAGAACTTAAATATTTAAACATAAATTTTTGTAAAGATCATAAAACAGGTATCATAAACCTCAATCATAAAACAAACAAACAGAAATAGATCACAAAACAGGAATTCTTGTGATTAAAGATATTAGTTATATATATATACAACTAGTTAAACGAACTTATACCAAAAAACTGATTTAAAGATTTAAAACATTCTTACATTTAGATTACTCTCTTTTAGATTACATTTTCCAAAAAAAAAAAACTTATAACTTTATATCACTCTTATTTACAGATATAAAAAATATTTTTCAAATTATTTTTACTTAAATTAGAATATTATATATTAAAAATATGTAGAAATATTTGTATAAATACGGTTTCTGTGTCAATATATAACTCAAAAGTCAATATAAGTTAGGCTTGTAAAATTTGCTGTTAAAATATTATTTTATTTAGTAAATGTGCTAAATAACAACATAAATTGCATTATTAAGTTTTTAAATTAATGAAAAATTTACTACTGAAATATATATATATATATATATATATATATATATATATATATATATATATATATATATATATATATATATATATATATATATATATATATATATATATATATATATGTTCTATGTACAGTGAAATTATGTCTCAATGTCTCTTTCAGTATAAAAAATGTCAAACATAAAATACCAAAGATTTATTTTGTTCGATTGACAGTAAGTATCCATCATTATTTCAGTCTTATCTTGGAAATATTTCAACTCAGAATTTGTTTTAAATTATTTTATGAACTTGTTTCACTTTAAATTTTTTCTCAATTTATTTTAAATTCTGTTTGAATAAAGAAAGTTTTAGTTATTTGGTGAATTTTAAATTTCTAAAAATACATTTTGTGTTTTGTATTTTGCGAAGCTTCTGCAAGCTTGCGTACACTCATGTTTTTATGTCACGATTATTTGCTTCCTTTTTCAAATGTGTTTCAGGATTTTTTATGATTAAATTCAGAACGTTCTTCTATTTGCTTTTCTTGGAATGTACTTTTAAATGCGTATTTACCTAGTGAACTTATGCAAATTAATTGTACTTCTTGTCTTAGTCAATATTAAAACCTAAGTCTTGAGATTGTTCAAACATAGTCAATCTTTATTTGCTTACATTCGTGAGATGATTTCTAACATAAGAATTTATATTTCTGAAACAAATTTTACTTTTCAAAATGGCAGTTAAGTAATATTTTATTAAAATCAAATATTCAGAATTTTTATTAAATGCAAGGTAAAAAATATTTAGTTTTCGTTTTCTCATTTAGTTATTATTAGAAATATTTTCTTAAGGCTCCAAAAAAACATTTTCAAACAATATGTTTTAAGAACAAATTTTAAATTTTCGAAATGTTTCTGATGTTATGCAATATTTGAAATGAACTAAAACATAAATTTTAAGAAAACATCAAAAAATAAATAAACTTTGTTGTTTTTATGTTATTTTATTTGATATTTAAAATACTTTACAACATACGTTATCAAATTTATATAAAATACTCAACACAAATAAACTCAACTTTTAAACTTATGAATAATTTTGATTCACCCGGAAAATAAGATAAATAATGAACATTTTATATATTTAGAATTGCATTCATCTTCAATAAATTAAGCAAATTACCGGAGAAAGTTAAATGATTTCAATAACACATATGGTTGTTACAACAGCATACTTCCTTGTAGCTAGCCCAAGGACAGGCTGTGAAGGTTCAAAATTGGAATGATGCTGACGGATCAAAATTGTTTATAATTTTTTTACAAACAGTTCAGTCCATAAACGAATAAATATAATATAGATATTTAATTAGAAGGACTTTTCCGTAGTAGAGTTATCAATTATAGACGCTCTCAGATGGAAGTTTCCATGAAGATTAAAATTTTCATCTCTAATCGGGGGGGGAAGTTTCATCTCTAAATCGGGGTAACGATTCTAGGATGATGAAAATGTCAGTAGATATTAAAATATAGGTTGCAACCTAGATATATGTTCTTTGGCAACAAGAATTTAACGAAGCATAAAAAGTACAGTATCCAACCTGCATCATGAAGTATCTCCAACCACGGGTACCAATGTTTCAAGGCAAATAAGTAGAGAACTTTGGTATGTTGTTGTTTGATGTATTCCACTCACGAAAGCTCTTTGTGGACAGAGATTATCTTTATATACTTCTTCACACTATTATTTTGGGATGTTTATCGACTAGTCAAAATTTAGCTTGCAGCCTGATTCCCTTCAGACTTTCACATTAAAGACGTCAAATGGCAATTACTTAAGCTCAATTACCCCTGAAACTTAAGGTAAATTCTTAAAATAAAAACCTTATTTGATAAAATTAATATATTACAGATATCTTAAATACAGAATTTTCAAAAAAAGATTTTATGCTCTAATAATGCCAAATTCATTCTCCTTATAAATATTTAACATGGACTTGCGCGTTGATCAGAAATTTATTTACATATTCAAATTTATTTGCAATTTTGAAATAGATTTTTTGGCTATTTTACTTATTTCAATATACTAAATAATTTTATTCTACTTTACATAAAAATTAAACCATTTATCATTGCCTCAGGTAAAAATTTATACTAAATCCGTGTATGATAAATTTGAAACTTCAATTCAGTAAACTTTTTATTTGTAATATCAACATTTCTCCTAAAAAAGTCATTGAATATGTCAAAAATAACGTGAACCATGTTAAATAGGCATGTTGAATAAAATTCCAAATGAACATCACAATGAATCTAATTAAAACATTTACATATTCTCTTGAATACTTATGTAAATTATATTAATATTAAAAAGTTATAATTACATACACTTCTTTTAATTTTATATCATACTACTGTATAACTACCTGTATAACCCAAAAGATATTAAAATGATACTAAAAATTCCGAACCAAAAACACAAAATACTTATACGTTGAATTTTTTATTTATCAGTAACTCATATATTTTATTAATAATTTATGCTTATAACATACGCGTTATTTTAAATTATTATATATTCTGGCGAAGCATCCTTAATTTATATACACTACTGGCCATTAAAATTGCTACACCAGAAAAGCGGCACACCACACACGTGAAATTTGCATGACAGGTAGAACTTGCTGTGATATGCAAATGATTAGATTTTCAGCGCATTCATACAAAGCAGGCGACAGTAGCGACATCTACAATGTGTAAAAAACCAGAGATTTGACAGCAATTTTCTCAAACTCAATTTCCGTTTCAACGTTTTTTTCGGCAAAGAAAGTTGTTGTAGTGCCTCGTGTAAGAAATAGAAATGCTTATCAGCACGTTTCTGACTTTGATCGTGGAAGGATTATAGCCTACCTGGATTGCGGTTTATCGTACCGCAATATTGCTGCTCGCGTCGGTCGAGACCCCATGACTGTCAGCAGAATATGGAATCGATGGGTTCAGGACAATCATGCGGAACGTCATGCAGGATCTCAGTGACCCCCCATCACTAACAGCAGAGAAGACAGACATCTTATCCGCATGGTCACAAGGAATCGTACAGCCACGTCACGAACCCTGGGTCGAGAAATGGAGTCATTTGCAAGGCAACAAGTTTCTGCTCGAACAGTTCGACGACGTATGCAGCAGCATGGATTGTCTGCTCGGCGACCACGGCTTCAGCTACCATTGACACTGCATCACAGACAGGAGCACCTTCAATGGTGTGATCAGCGACGAACCTGGATGCGGAAATGACATCACGTCATCTTTACAGATGAATCTCGGTTCTGTATACAGGACTATGATGGCAGCATCCGTGTTTGGAGGCATCTTAGAGAATGCGCATTGCCAGCTTGCATTAGACATCGCCATACTGGCCCATCTGCTGGAGTGATGGTATGGGGTGCCATTGGATACACGTCTCGATCACCTCTTGTTCGCATTACCGGCACTTTGAACAGCAACCGTTATATTTCCGATGTGTTAAGGCCCGTGGCTCCATCCTATATTCGATGCTCCCTTATGCTTTGTTTCAACAGGATAATGCACGACTGCATGTTGCCCGTACTGTTCTTAACTTCCTTGATACAGAACAGGTTCGACTGTTACCCTGGCCAGCACGTTCTCCTGATCTGTCACCAATTGAGAACGTGTGGTCAATGGTTGCCGAGCGATTGGCACGCCATCACTCACCATCCACTACTGTCGATGAACTGTGGCATAGTGTTGAAGTTGCATGGACTGAGATCCCCGTACATGCCATACAATCATTGTTTGACTCCATGCCTAGGCGCATAAATGCTGTTATTGCAGCCAGAGGGGCTACTCTGGGTACTAATTTCTCAAGATCTGTACATCCTAATTTCCTGTAAATCTAATCACTTGTTCTTTCCACTATAATGTATGTGTCCAATAAATATCGTTCTGTTATTTGCATTCCTTCTTGGTGTAGCAATTTTAATGTCCAGTCGTGTAAATATATATAATTTCAAAAACTAAGCAGGAAATTTGAAATTTATATCTTCAATATGCATCAATTATTTAACATTTAATGTTTAGATAAGCTGCTCTCATTCATGTCTTTTGATTTAATATAGATTTGTTGTGAATTCATTATGTTTAACGCATGGTATTAAGATGATTATTATAAAATCTAACAGAAAATAATTATCTAAAGTTAAGTTTGCTAAATTAAACAGTTTTCTTTTCAGTTTTTATTTTATTTTTAAATCACGGTACTTTAAATTTATTTTAACTTTCGAAAATCTATGTTATTCTTCTCATGATGTTCAAAAAACGCTTTTTTAGTAATTTGTATTTACACACTTCTTAAACTAATTTCAAACATTTTATAAAATACACATTATATAGAAAAAACAAACTAAATTTTAATATATTATCCCATATCAGTGAATTAATGTTGATCATACGTAGAAGTATTGTTAAATAGTATTATTATAGAAATAATAGAAGTATTACTAAATTAATAAATAAGAAAAGTAAATTAAAGTGCATCTTCATTTAAAATTGTACAACTATCTCAATACTTTGCTTTCATATTTTTTATGGTAAAAATCTTTATCCTGATGCAAATACAACATGGTTAATATATATAATAATAGCAGATATTTTTTCACATTATTGTTGATCTTAAGTAACAATCAAAATAATAAGCTTGTGTCTTTTGAACTTTATAACTTACAAATTAAATTTGATGTGACCTTGTTGTCTGGATGATATAAAATAGTTTCCCAAGTCAAGCATTCAGTATTTTAATTTTATTCTAGAGCCTGATTATGAAATTATGCTGGTAAAAATGTTTACCCAAGAAAAAATAATCAGACTAGTTGTAAGAATGAAGGAACAATGATAAGTATATGATATGTGATCCTGGAACCAGGAGGTACGCGTACCTTCCTGGGGCTTGAGCAGCCACCAGGCGCGTCGGCAGGTGGTGGATAGCCGAATGTCCTGTAGGAATGACACGATAGCCTTGAATATAGAATCAGAGGCCGTGAAACAGCTCCCGTAAACCCTGGTGTTATGCGACCCGTGCCTAGGGTTATTTGGCACCGCGGTAATGGTGTCTTAACGGAGCCTCTAGTTGCCTGGCGAACTTCCAGAGCATTTTTGCCCTTCCCAGTAACTCAGGGAATGCTGGGTGGACTGTTATATTACTTGAGCTTATTAATTGTTATCTTGTGGCTGAAAAGCAAGAAATAACAAACCTTTCTGCATTTGCAGGTGAAGCCTCTGAAGTAGACCTTGCTGAAAAAGACAAGGGAACTCAGAGGCAATCTTGTAAAGGGGCAGCAATGATTCCTTCACTTGAGGTAGAAATGACCTCCAAAGCATCTTCTTCTGGTGAAAGTCAGGAAGCTATCCCTAGCATGACTGACTTTCTGACCAGATGGGACTGTTTCAGCAAGACCCTATCTGCTGGAAATGTCATACGCAAGAGGAAACGGCAGAGCATTATCATTTACGAATGCGAGGCTCTTGCCCTCCCTAGATTAACTTCTTTAAGATTCATCCATACTAGAGAGTTACACCTAGACTCCATTAAAGGGTTATCGGACTTAATTAATAAAGTGGGTGACCCGAGCAACTGGAACTAGGAAACATTGGGTTTGGAGTTAATTGTACAAAATGCTGATAAAAGCAGAGGTGCCCAGTGACATACAAACCCAATTCTAAGAAGAAAAAGAAGAGGATATGATATGTGAACAAATGTTCTTGAATCGAAATTGACTTACTATTGCCCATCATCAGCTATATATTACTAATGGTACATTGCTTTTTATTCAACTGCTTTTTTGTTGAAGGTAAACTTTGTATATGATAGAAAAACCAACTATATAATGTAGATTATTTTAACTAATTTACATGGTTTTTTGCAAAGTGCCTAACATAGAAAGAAATGATAAATCCTATTTTAGATTTTGAAGATACTTTTTATACATTTATGAATGAAGGACTTGAGAATTATTGTAATAATTATATCCTAGTTGTAATAGCATACAAACATGATCTCCATTGCTAGTGTACAATTTGCTATCATTTAGGACAAAATGTTATTTCTATTAATTTTCTATCATTATTAAACATTTTCCTATTTTTATACAGCATTATCCAAAAAGTTAATATTTACTATTTTCTTCCAAATAATTCTTGATTTAAAATTAATCATTTATCTTTAACTGTAAAAGCAGTGTTTATTTTTCTTGGATAAAATTGTTTTAAATTTTAGCAAGTCAAATTAAATATAACGAGTCAGGTATTCATTTAAATATTTTTTGGATTTATATATGTGCTTTCATGTATTTTCAAACAAATAATTCTACACAAATTTGTTTTCTATAAGATTAACCACTTTCTTCAAAATGCTTTACTATTTATTTTGCAAAAAATTGGTAATTTACTTATTATTTTATAGCTTTAATTTATTATATTTTAGAAGAAAAAAAAAACAATCTACATACATTAATAAAGTCTTTCCGATGCAATAGCAAATTTATAGTTATTTTTTAAATAAATACTCTTACTGTAAATTTGACAGAAGAAAATAAATACAGAAATCTTGAATGTTAAGACTTTGTAAAGTAAATATAAAATATATTTCATATTTACCTTACAAAGCTTTTAACTTCTTATAAATAATTATATTGACGTTTTAAAATTGATTCATTTGATAATTTATTTATATTATATTGAAATATTATATAATATTTGAATAAAATAAAATCAGAATTTCTTGCAGTTAATTTTATTATACTGCTATATGAAGAAATAATATCTGAAAATAATAGGATTTTAATTTATGGTTGCTTTTGTCTCAGTCTAAATAAATTCATAAATTTAAATAATACACTTCTTGAAAGTAATTCACGTAAGTTTTGTGAAAACTCAACATTGTACAATAGGAGAGAAGTAATTAGCATATTCGAAACTTTGCATATTAACTTCGTAAGTCTAATTTCTATTCGTTAATTTTTTAAACAGCTATTGTAAAATAAGATGAGAGGTATATTTTTTTCAAAATACAGAATCTAATTTTAATTTGCTTAATGAAAGCAATAAAACTTCTCCATTCAATTTGAATTGAAATTTAATAGAATGCTGTTTTAACTGCTAACTAATTTCAATTTCAAATAAAATAGGCTTAACATAGTATGTGAAATGTGTGAAGAAATTTCAACATTATTAATAATAGATATACTAGTTGTCAAACACTATCTAAAATTTCTTTAAAACTGGTCGTTGTTGTTGTTGTTGCTTATCCTCCATGTCTGACGGAGTCAGACTAGATCCACGAGCTCGTTGACTGTAAGGAAGTCGAAGACTAAGAGAGGATTGCTAAAGAGATCCTCCCTAGAGAGACCCATGCAATCCAAAAGATGCTCAGGAGAAGCCTGATGATTTTGGCACTTGGTGCAGGTGACGAAAGTTTTCCTGCCCTCGTTGAAAGTGAGGCACTTAATATGACCGCTAGCAAGTCTTGAGAGAACAGTCCGGGTACGTCTGTCACACGGGAGGTCAAGGGACAAACCCGGTTTTGATCCCTTGTACCAATTATGGGTGGGGGTGTTTTCCACTCCTCCGAGATTTTTGATTTTTCCCGGGAGTATAACTCCAGAAAAGTAAGTGTGGAAGAGGGAGTATTTGAAATCCTGCAACCCTCCTTAGCAAGATTATCGGCCATTTCATTCCCGTGAAGATTCACATGTGAAGGTATCCATTGTAAGTGAACATCATGATTAAGTGAAATGAGTTTTAATTTAAGCAGGATAGAGTTGCTGATCTTGTCGCCTACAAGAAGCCAATTACTAAGATGGTGGAAAGAACTACGGCTGTCAGACAAGATCCATAAAAACTGGTCGTAAATAACATAAACAAAACTATCTCATCTCAGCTGGTTTCTGAATTACGTCTTAATCTGAGATTCCTAAGGTCAACGCAACTGTATGATACATACATCATAAGTATAAAAGTTCATTTGCATAATAAAATTAATTATATGCCATAATATTAATTTAAAAATATTTATTCCAAAAAAAGAAAGCATAAAATATTCCATTTTTAGAATTTTACAATTTTCTGTTCTTTATTATTTGAATCATAAAAATTTTATAAAAACTATTAAATTGTCATTGATTGCTTTTTAACGAATAAGTTTGTTAAAAGACTGTAACAAAATCATATATTTATTCCATTTCTCATCGGAAAAACAATTCCATTATTTTATGCCAAAAATAGTACGTGAATTTCCTTTAGACAGTTATATGGACCACACCCAAGAAGAATCGGTTTCTTAGATGAACAAAAATTATGTTTACTCATTGTACTTTTATCCATTTTGTATTTTGTTCAATACATATTCGTAGCTGTTAAAAGCACTTAAATTCAGGTTTCGCAACTATGTCTGTTAAGAAATTAATTTTGAAATCTGTCACTTCATAAGAGAATGTCAAATAAAATTTGAAATTTTCTGCTCTTGAATAATTCTTCGAATCGTTAAGAAATTGATGAATTTTAATGAAAAGAAATGATTCATTTCAAATTCTACATATTTTCTGCTAATGGAGAAAAGAAAAAGTATAATTTAATGCATTATTATGCTTAAACATGCAAGTCTTCATTAATTATAAAGTATGATAAAATTTAAAAAAAGTATTGGTAATTAGAAATAATATTCACTTATTTATCTGCCACAAAAAAGACATTTATTATTTCATTATGGATTAAAGAAAGATAATTTATACTCTTTGGCATTATTCAATAATGAAACTATTAGAATTCAATATATTCAAGCATTTACTATTTTATTTCCTGTTCTAAAGAATATTTAACTTGTTAAATGTATTGCCAAATTTTAAATAATATTGTGTATTTGGTTTCTTGTTCACAAAGTTTATAATGATAAAAATGAAATAAAGCTATGGAAATTATTATTGAATAATATAAAATTTGAAATTAAAATTTATGTTTATAAAGAGTATTACAACACTTAAAACATTACAAAATTATGGGAATTTTCTTAAAATCAAACCAAATGGAACATTTACAATTCCACATTTAAAAAACATTTATAATTATGATTCTGATTATTTCAAATATATAAATTCGATATTATAAAAATTTTTTCGATACTTATGATAAAGTTATGCGTCTTATTTAAAACGTTTTGTTTCAGAAACAGCTAAGTATTTTAGTATCCTGAACTTTAGAAGGTAAATAAGACTACTTTAATATTGTCTTAATAAAAGTTTATGTTCTCAGTATAATCAAATCTGCATAATACTAAACTGCATACAAAGTAATTCTAACAAATTATTTGGGTTTCATTTTATTTTTAATATTAAGAATAATTTTTGATACTGTATAAATTTTGCAGAAGCTACATTCAGTAGAAAATTGCGTATGCTAAAGAATAAAAATTGGACTGTTTAATAACAACGCTTTTCTTACATTTTGATTAAGAATTTAATTTTTGACAAAAAGGAAAAATTCAAATTAATTTAATTAATAATTAAAATTTGGAAAACAAAAATGAAATATTTCAATAATATGTTATAATGTCAGAGGATAATTAATTAGCTGATGAGGTATATTGAAAATATATTTAGAGAATCTCATACCTCAAAAAAAGTAATTTAATATTTTCAAGGAAAGCACTGTAATAATTTTCAATTTTAATTCTATTTATTTTTAATTAAATTAACATGAAATTTTTTACAGAAAATGACTTATGATTAAAAATATTTATATGAAAAACTTTTAACATTATAGATTATGCTATGTGATATTCATGTGAGATAGTTAACTTTCTTTTTCATATTCAGGTATTAGATATCAAAATTTTAAATAAATTTGTCATAATTATTTACTTAAATTAAAGTGTATAAACAAATACTTTTAAAAAATGATTGTTTCATTCAATTTTCTAAATTCAGTGAAAAATTTAAATGCTTAAAAATATTGTCAGTGATTAAATGTTTTTAAATCATCTGAATTTGCAAAGTTCAGATTGAAATTCATTTCTAACTGCTAATTATAGACGTTGCATTTAAAGTTAAATACATTTTTCTTGATAAAACTATTTTAAAATCATAGAAAAATTAAAACACAATAAATAGACCGATTTAATATTTCTAGTTTTAGATTTGACAGCGTAGTATTCCGTTACTTTCTCTGAGAACAATCAACATAATATATGAATTATTACCTACTACAGATCTTGTTACATTCTTAAAGAATGATAACTAGAAGATAAAGAAGTACTTAAAGGCATAGAGTTGATTATGTTGATCTTAAGGAAATAATATTTAATTTAATTAGCAATAAATCTTAAGTTACACTTATGATAAAGATTTTCAGCTTTCTATATATATTTAATTACAGCATTTCTTCTATTATGATTCGTTGGTATAAACTTTAATTATCAGAAGTCAATAAATTTGAGATCTAATTTAGAACTGTTTGAATAGATATATTTCCAATATATTTAGTATACTGATTACGATATCTTCTCGGGGGATCAACGTATTCATTTTTATTAATTTCAATTATAAAAAATAATAATAGAAGTTATTAATTTTTAAAAAAAATGCTGAGCAATAGATTAAAATTAAGAAGTTATGCAAACACATTTACGAAATTATAAAAATCAATAGTGATTAATTCTTACAATGAATTTCAGTTCTTCAGACATCATCCATTCCATTGTTTTACATGTACTACAATTGATAATAATATTCAATCTTCAATCAATTACACTGTTTTTTTAGAAAATACAGAGCATAATAAACCTATTTTGCAACATAATCTATCTGAAACACTATGATTATGTTGATAATTTATGATTCCAATTCAGTAAAGAGTGAAATATTATTGAATGTTATATTTTTATTAATATTTTAATAGTCTTTCATAGACAAAACTGGTTATACGGGGATAAATTTTTTGTAGATATTTAGAATAATGTATTTCCTTATAGTTGGTATACATTTTATAGTTGGTATACTCCAAAAAATCGATTATTTTCCTTTTCCTTTATTCGTGATACAGATTTTTATTTATTTCACAGTAATTAAATTTATATAGAATATGTATATGATCAGATGAAATATTATGTTTTTCATAATCATTCAATCGGAAATGTTTTTTAGAAAAGCCATAAATATCACAAAACAATGATATTGAAAATGCAGGGAAATATTTATTATATAATATACTCCAGAAAAAGTCAAGAATAATTTTTCGATATTAACATGCAGAAATGTACTTTTGATTATTAATTATAATGTTGTTCTTTATAACAAATTGCTTTTAATCGAGTGACAGTGAACATTGAAGTTTAATAGGAGTTTCACTATTAATGCGTTGTTGGAATTATTATGTCGCTAGAGCTGTAAATCTACTCTAACTTAATTAACGCTTGGCTCGATTCAAGGAATCGCTTTGCATCGATCACTAGTCAACAAGATATGTTAGGCGATACATGCCTCTTGACTCTGCAAATACAATCTATTGTTTTGGCATTCTCTGGATTTTGAAGAGACCAATATCTACACTGTTGAGCTCATATTTTTTTGTTTCTCAAGTTTTGGATTTTCATCTAATACATACATTGAAACTGAGAAAATTAGTATGATATAAACTTTTATTATTGTAACATGTTTTAGATTTTTAAATTTATTTACGTAGCTAAAAATTTAAAAATTGAATTTTGTTTTTATATTTACTTAATAAAGTATTGACCTTAAAATTAAGTTTAAAAGAAAAATATATTGAAAATATTTTAGTATGTTTAAAATAATTTGCACTACTTTATTCAATTGAATTTACTTGCCGAATAACTTGTTAAAATTTAAAATTTGCTCATATTGACCCTTATCTATAGAAATACACTCTTTAAAAACCTAAAAACTATACAAACGATACAAGTGTGTAAAACTTTTCCAACACAGCAAAAAATTAAGGAAATTTTAAAATTTTATTACGAATATATACAATTTTTATAATGAGATTTTACATTTTTTTATAAAATTAGTACACTTCCAAATTTAAATTTTATTCTAGCTTTAATCAATTAAGTATAAATGTAATTAATAAAGTAAACAAGATGCATTCAAATATTAACATATTAGAGACTGAATTTTGAAAATTTCTTTAATATATTATTTCCATTTCAAACTATAATATATTACGAAATCGTTTCCCTTTCTTACCTATTTAAATGAGCAGAAATTCATTCATTCATTATATTAAATTAATTTAAAAAATTCATTGGTGTACTCGCTTATTTTAGTAAAATCATATGTATGTACAATTGTCACAAAAGCAATATATATATATATATATATATATATATATATATATATATATATATATATATATATATATATATATATATATATATATATATATATATATATATATATATATATATATATATATATATATTGTTATCGTTAGTTTTGGTGTGATCTGATGCAAAATGATGAGCTGTCAGTTTAATCATGAGTGATGAAATTCGAATAAGGGGTCAAGAATTATAAATGGTAATCCATATTTACTGAGCTAGTCGACATGTCAACACTCAAAAGATTTTGTTCATTTTGCAGAACTCCCAGTTGCTTAACTTTCAGAGCGTATTATAACAAATTTCTTAATTCTAATTATCTCCTTTCAGAAATGACTCCTGCTCAATATCATTTTTCTGTTACATCATTTCAGCATAATCTTGATTGGTATGATGTTACGTGTTTGCAAAAGCCAGGCTTATCAATGAACATTTCATTTGCTTAATTTTGTTTGGCTTTCAGAAATAAATAGTTTCCTTAACGTTACCTCTTTTGTATGGTAATATATTTTACATTTAAGAATGGGTATGTTATACTAATAATAAATATATGTTAAAAATACAAAAATGCGCACTAAGAAAGTTTTATTGAAATAAATTATTTGTTTGTATGCTTATTGTAATCAAATCCAAATAACTGCTCACAAAACCATTCTAATTTTTATTAATTCATGATGGCAAAAATATAATAATGGAATGTCACCAAACAAACTATTACATTGAGATTTGGAGAAAATTAGCACCAAACAGGATTTCACATTGAATTTGATTCTATATTGAATTTTTTTCACCATAAGATTTTAAGAATTTGTCACTGTTTACTGCGAATATTGAAATATTTTTGGAATTTCATCTGCTCTGTATTTATTTTCTTTATAAGCGCAAAGAAACAAAGAATAATATTATAAATTGTGATAGTAGTGTTTAAGTTAGAGAAAATTAATTAATGTTTAGATTACTAAAGAAAGATACATTGCAATAAACTATTAATTCATACAATATCTAAATATATTTTAATAATTGTGAAAGTTATTTCTAATATATATATATATATATATATATATATATATATATATATATATATATATATATATATATATATATATATATATATATATATATATATATATATATATAATGCTATTAAATTGTACAGAAATATGCATAAAGAATTTGGTGAAAGGTTTCTGAACGAACATGTAGAAAATGGTTAATATACATAAAGTAAGCAATTACAACTTTTCAAATAAACCACGTTTTGAATATATTTGATTGATCAATATACTGTTTACTTTATATCAGAGTATGATTACTTTATGACAGCATTGGAGATATTGTAAAAATGCTTAATCGCTACAAGCTATTTCAAACAATATTTGAACTTATAATTGATGTGTACATATACTATATGAGTGCCACAAGTGGTAATAATTTTAATGATCAAGTCATGGTTTGTGTATTTCTTATTGCGATGAACAGGCTGTACTTTAATGGGACAGATGAGAGCAAAGAAGATATGTAAATTAAAAAAAAAGTAAGGAAAAGCTATATAAAGCCACGAAATTATATAGGCCGAAGCTTTAGGCTAAGTAAAAGAGTACTGTGTTTATAGTGAGACACTTCAGAGCCTATATATTTGTAGCATTTGAATGCAAACAAATAAATAAATTCGGATGATATTGGCGATTATATAATTTAAAAATTGTGCTCCAAGAAATGAGACCATCGATGTTCAAAAGGAAAGACATCAATACAGTTTCATGAAGACCCAAAAGCATACGCTGCTTTGGAAACTTATTTAAAACACCCAGCTAGAATGATATATCGTGATACATCTGCCATGTTCCCTAGCTTTATTACCGTATATCGCATTTTTCTGTGGTTGTGAATTTTTTTGCAGGAAAAAATTTTAAAAATGAAGAAGATTTAAAACAGGCAGAGAATTTAATGTGTGTGTGTGTGTGTGTGTGTGTGTGTGTGTGTGTGTGCGTGCATGTGCGTGTGTGTGTGTACGCGTGTGTGTGCGTGCGTGTGTGTGCGTGCGCGTGCGTGTGTGTGTGTGTGTGTCGTGCATGTGCTTGTGCGTGTGTGTGCGTGCGCGCGCGCGTGTGTGTGTGTGTGTGTGTGTGTGTGTGTGTGTGTTTTCTTCCTTCAGAAACCCGCTTCTCAAAGACAAAGTTTCAGGGAAATTTGAGAGTTATCAATCAAACTGATATTTAGTACTTCGTGAGTATTAGGAATAAAAAAATACAGATGAAATTGTATGAACATAAATCTTTAGTATAAATCTTATTTGTTATTTCCTGTATAAATATGTGTGAGAATGAATATACATTTTATCGAATAATAAATTAGGAAATGAAGGAATTTATTTTGAATTTACCTAACAAGCAAAAAATGGGAGTCGAATTTATATTTCTATTACGTACGCTTTATCTTTTATTTATTTTAAAATCTAAGTAAAATATTCTGTTCCATTAAACGTACATGACATTTATTTAACAATTCAAAATAATTTTAATTATTCGATTTCTAGAGATTTTACTATAAAATCTTAACTATAATGCATAATAGTTATTTAACTTATGCATTGAAACAATTAATTTAAAATAATTATATGTTTCCAATATTTTTGTCTAGAGAAATCTTAGATAAATTAATCACTATACCTTTAAAATGGCATCCAAAAATTAAATTTAATATCTTGTGCGTTTTTATTCTTTTCGCACAATTTCATTTTAAGAATAAGAATCTTATCAAAGAGATTAACTATTTATTTTTTCAAAGAACAACATGTGTCTTTTAAATTCTGTTATCTCTTGATGCATTTTGAAATAGCCGAACAGCATCCTCTATTGTTCTTCAAACAAAGAGAACCAGATTTTCTTTGTTCTTTAAAATGAAAGAATGTAATAGTTGTTTACTTAAGTAAAGGCAAAATTTGTGTACACTCGTAAATCGACAAGTCAGCAAATGAGAAATTCTGAAAGCTCTTTTTCAGAGTTTAGAGCATTATTTGAAAAAATCTTAAGACTTAATTATCTTGCATAAAATTCGATTTGAAGAAAATTGGTTGACTGCTCATGCGGGCGAATTACTTTTAGTAAGTTTAGTAGACTCAATTACTCTGAACTATTTAGTTGATGCCTAGTATATAGCTTTTTTCAAATAATCTTTTACTTACCAGACAGTTTTCAAAAATTTAATGTTTTTATTTTACTATCAAAATTTATATTGTAGATAAGTAAGTGCAAAATATTTTTGAGCAACTCTTTAACTAAATAATTTTTAATGTGTATTCTTCTGAGATAAAATTACTCTAACTCTTTCGATTTTATAACATAGCTATAAATAATTAAACTTTAGATTTTTCAAAAGTTTTCAGCATTAAATATGCGTATATTTTAAAATATATGTATATGGCAATATCTATCTAATTAATAAATATTATGTGGTAGCAAAACTTCAAAATTCAATGAATATTTTTAATGTGACAATTTATCTATTGTAAATGATTATATACTTTAAGGATTACCTGTGATACCTAACAAATTTCCAATGCATAAATAGTTATTTTCGTTAATTTTAATACATTTAAAGGAATTAAAATGTTTCTCAAAAATGCGAATTACGATTTCCAATTTCATTTATAGACACACATTTTCACAAAATTAGAAAATATAGGGTGATTATAATAAAAATAACCCTATTCACTTTAATAATAACCTTCCTGTAGAACCTATTGTACCTATCGAATATTGAAACTTAGTGCACACATTATTATATACCATAAAAATGTTTTCTGAAATTAAATAAAAAAAATTTGACCATCAAAAGGAAATGTGGTACCTAAAGAATTACCAAAATATTGCAGAATCATTAAAATTTATAAAATTACAAATTCTGCTCAACGCTACAATGATCAATCACTGACATGATTTACGCATTGAAACTACATTACATCAGGTTCTATGGCAACGAGAAAAATCTCTCGAGGTATTTCAGTACAATATGGCATATAATAATTGATTTCAGCTCTGTTAAAGTCTTGATTCAACCTTTCATAAATATGATATTCGCAACCAATAAAACACGGAATCTTAAATTGGATGAACGAATTGGCCAAGCATTAGAAAAGTCTATGAATATTACATGGCTTTCATGCATACATTAAAGTTTTCTCGATAACGTTTGCCTGAAAATCGTGCAATATTTTACTTGATGCCAAAAATGTAAAATTGCTTCACTTTGCATAAAGACAATGGTTCTCAAATACTGTCGTAGTAGTAAGCCAGGAATGTCGTGATTTTACAGAATTTACTTTTTTCACTATTTTACTATAGGTAACCGTGAATGTACAATAACAGTGAGGCTCTTGGAAATTTCTGATTTAGCATGAATCATTGAGACAGTTATATATATGCTAAAAATTAAAGCGTAATGGATGATAAAGTTACGTCTATAAATAAGATTAAAATGACACATTAAATTTTGAAAAATAAAGAAAGTTTTGACCTACAGAAAGTCGTTCATGTGTCGTTATAGTAAATTATTAGAAATATATCATGGTAAATTATAATTAAGAATGAATTAAACATCATACTCAACTACTCTGACAGTGTACCATGCAAATTAAAGGGAGTATTCAGTTAACACTGAGTGTAGACTAGTTGTTTGATGCCGAATTGTTATTAAGGTTGATGATTACTGATGCCAAAGTATTACATTCTGGTATTTGATACCAAACCTGGTATATAATTAAAGTTTTACACCAAATATGTTTGTAAATGAGAGATCAAAAAGTAATTTTCTTTCAGAATTAATGCACATATTTTCGAGAAAAAAATTTAAAATGATAAAAGCTAGAGGCTGGTTCAGAATTACTAACGTGATTTAAAGGAATACAATCTTCTTAAGTTAATCTTAGAATTTGTATTCCCTTTGGAATCTATATTTGATTTGTTAAATGTTTGTAAATGCGATATTTTGATTCCATGTTTCCCATGACGAAACAGGCATGGGATAATAATTTCTTTAAATAAATGCTAGTATTAGAAATCATAATCCCAATCATTTAGAGAATATGATTAAAACATATATAATGCAATTAAAGCAGATATAATACAGTATATACTGAGTTACCATCAAGCTCTGCTTAATAAATTTTCACTGAATATGTTTGTAAAATACTTATATAACCTCTTTCCATCAGATATTTTTTTTGGTTTGCGTCTTAAAATTACTACTTCTTTATATAATTTTACTAATGTCTTTCGACCAAAAGACTGCATTTAAAACAATTATGTAGCTGCCTTAGCCATTTGAAACGATTTATATTAAGCTTCATACATCACTTTTAAGCAATAAATTTTTTTATATACAATTTTAATGAAGAAGCTGGTTTCTATTTTAATTTTCTTCCTTCCAAAAAATAAAAGCTCCTATTAAATATTTTGAAAGTCGTAATGTATTTTGAAGAATGCTGTATTTGGATTTTACTATCCAAAACGCCTTCGAACTTTCATTATTATTTAGTTGTTCCTTATTTTTATATTCTTTATTTTTTGCTTTTATTCTTTTTGAGTTTTCACTTTTAATACTTCCAGAAGTGTACATTCCATTCTGCATCAAAATTGTTAAATTCGGAAATGTATTTTAGCATCAGAATAATTTTAACCAAAGATTATCTTGGATTCAAAATATATATTATGCAATAGTTGCTCTAAGTTAATTGTGTTTTAGCTGAGCTTCATATCATCCGCAATTATTTTGTAGTGAAAACAACTTTTTATTTTGTAAGCTATTTATTTAAACACTTCTGTCTAATTGATTTCACTCACAATATGAATACATGACTTGAACATTTAAATATGATTTAAAAATTTCTCTTAAATCTTATATACTAGCTTGTTCAGAAAGCTATTTGAATTTTTAAGAAAAGATAAGAAGATTTTACAGTGAATAAATATTTTATGGAATTATATATTCTCCATTCATGTAATTTCTTTAAGCAATCTTTTGGATGGTAGCATGAATCCATCTTCATAAAACTAGCTGGCAAAAAACTAAATCACGTGAATTTTGTCCTCATTTAAAGAAAAGGTTTTTGGAGTCTGAAAATTTTGCAAAGACCAGAATAAATAATAATCAGAAGGTGCCAGATCTAGAGAATATGGTTTTGTGGCAGTATATCCCTTTTAAATTGTAGAAGCTTTTGGCGAGTTATTAACGATGTATAGCGTTATCTAACTGAAACACTATATTTTTCTATTGATTAATTTTGGTTTCTTGTATTTAAGGGACTCCTGCATCCTTGTCCTTCTCGTGACAATACATTCCAGAGTTAATTGCTGCATAATCCTGTAGAATCTCTAAATATGATTTCTTTAAAATCTATCAAACAGATATTATCAGCTTTTGTGACAAATATCAGATTCGAAGGTGCTTTGAATCGGTTCCTCTTTTGTACTCCATGATCCCTTAGGTCTAACATTATTGTAAACTATCAATTTCTTGGTTCCATAAATGAGAAGCTACAAAAATAGTTTAATTCCTTGACATATGAGAAATAAATTTTGGATGTCATTTTGAGTTACATATACTTTTTATTGTAAAATATGAAGATCTCATGTGTTGAGATTTGAGATTAATCTCAGGTGTTTCAATAATCATAAATTGTTGAATGCAATAAATTTAATATTTAAGAGGGTTGCTATAAGCGATTAACGTTTTTACTGTGTCCTCATTAGGTTTAACTGCCCTTACAAAACGTGGTGAAACTTCATTATTAAAATTGCCGAATCAAATGTTTGTTAACCAATTTCAGTAAATACTCTATATGTCAATATGTCTTCTCAATACAAATTAAATGTTTTTCTCTTGCTTTGAACAGCATTTTTATCTTTTCGGTAGTAAAGAAGTTAAATATGCGGAAAAGTTTATTTTCCTGCATATTTCACTTTTATTATATTGATTTGTATCTATTTCAAAGTGTATCAACCAACATTTACTGGATAGAATCAATCAAGTTATTTGTAAGAAAGCATTTCCAGATCATCTGTCGAAATATATAATTATTATGAGAACTAAGTGTGAATTTGGATGCTTCAAAAATACAATTAAATCATCTGTTGGGAAGGAACAAAATTACCTTTTGAATAAACTAATAAGTTTATTCAAATCATTAAAGAAACATTGTCTGACTAACATAACTTCTTAACTTACGGATCTAATTAAATTATTTTTAGTACATTTGTATTTCCACACACACACAAATTTGTTACTAATTATATTTAAAGAAATACTTTTATTTGTCTTAAATACTTGATGAAATTTTAATACTTGTCTTAAATACTTTTATTTGTCTTAAATACTTGATGAAATTTTAATACTTGTCTTAAATACTTTTATTTGTCTTAAATACTTGATATTTCAAAATTGAAACTTGTTTAATATTTAATCAATAAGAAGGCTTGATAGTAAGTAGCATTAACGTTGGAGGACGTGTGTAATGACAGCTTTGCTTCATATTCAAATATGAGCAATAAATATAAAAGAAATCATGGCATTATAAACAATGTAACATTATAAACATTTTTACAATTAAACATTATAAACATTGTTTAATTGTAAAAATATTTTTAAGAAAACGTTTTAATGTTTGTAAAGACATTTATGTAAAGATGTAACACTTACAAATAAAAAAGCAGAACGACGTATCTACATTAAAATTTGTTAATCGACACATACTTCTGGCAAACATAAGAAGGATATTTTTGCTAGTAAAATTGTTTTATAAAAGACTTTATACGTATATAGAGTTCCGTCATCTTTGTAGACATAATATCTCGGTTTTTGTCAGTTTTTGGTCTTTTGTAATATACTGAATGTCTTTCTGGTCCACTGGAATTGACTTCATTGAAGTTTTTGCATAATTTTTAAGAATGCATTTGTATCTTAAATTCATTTTGAAAACATGGTTATTGTTTTCATATGTAGCTCTATTAGAGTTAATTCTTTTATTCTTAAGGAGTTTATATATAATTAAGTAGTAAGTAATATCTTAAAATTAAGTTGCATGTATATATTATTCTACAATAATAAAATACTAAAATAATAATTGGTCAATAATAGTTTTTATTCTATCGCCTAATTCACCTTATTTTAATTTCACGCTTTAGTATTATGTCATTCAATAAGACTTTAAACTTCATCTTCTAAAGAGTAAGATATAAATCAATGTGTGAAATAAAGAATAAAATTTATTTTATTACATTTGTTTAACATTAAAGTGTAGGTTAAATTCGCATCTAAATATTGGTAAAATAATATTAATGACATTATTATTCATTTGAGTTAAAGAATGCGATACAGCAATTTCAAAATTAATTTTAATCAAGATTATTATGCATATTCACATTTAAATAACAAAATAATTAATACTTCTCTTTTCTGAAAACAGTCTGTTACTGAATAAATTAATGTAAAGCAATATTGAACATATGGTTTCTTCTTCAAGAAATAATGCATTCTGAAGAACTAGACATATTTGAGAAATTCTAAACCTGTCTTATCTCCCTGTCTTCTGTATAAGCATAACTTCACAAAATAATCGATATGCAATGCAATCCCGATATTGAATTTCGATACATGATATTGACAAATATGTATTTGTTTTATTCGAATCCGCTTCAACTTCATCGATTTTGCGTCGGGAAAGAGGAGTGAAAATCTTTGTTTCAAACAAATATCAAAGAAAATTACTACAGACTTGTAAGAACAGAAGTTTCTTTATTTCCGGACACTGTTATGTGGGATAAGCAAAATCAGAAGGATATTCTCTGCCAGCTGACGTTTTCCAAAAATAGCAATCAGTTCAGCCGGAACTTGAAATCTTGAAATGTTATCTTATGAGAAATTTTTCTGGTAGACATAAAAATGCTGTCTCATAAGTTTGATATTATTGTAAAAACATTCGATGGGATAGCTAATCTTGCTTTTTTGGTAGCATAAAACACAGCAAATACTTTTCTGTCTCTTCTGTGTATCAAATGTTTTGTCTGAAAAATGACAAACACCTACAACAGTTCCTTTATTTTATTACGCTTACATAAGTATTATTATTTTAGGCTACTATTTTAACATAAAATTTATTTAAATTTAGATTTCAATGAAGAGTAAAATTTTATCTAAATTTAATATAAATTAAATAAATTTTACTTAAAGTAAGAATATTTAAAATTGCTGAAATATTTTCATAAAAGTGAATTTGAACAAATATATACTTGATGTGGGTAAATAGATTTTGTAAGTTACATGAATGACAAGTTGTGTGAAATTTTATTACATACTGGACAAATAATTGTCATTTTTAAAGGATACTTTCTGTTTCATGGATATTTTAAAAAAATACTTGTAAAATATTTTTTCTGTAAAATAAAATGCATCATTATTAAAAAGTATATACAAAACCAAAAATTTAGAATTTTTTATGAAAATTATGATAATATAAAAATATGCAATGGAAAAGCATTATATAATGAATCCTCTGTAGGCCAGAACACAAATTCTTTATTTACGAGTCGTATTTAATTGAAAAAAATTAATTTAACAATTGAAAAACACATATGTTTTTACAAATTTCGAAAATAGGCTATTTTTAAAGACATAACTAAATACTTAAATTATTCTTTGTAAGAAAAATAAAATGTCAATTAAATTATTTCTAAAACATATTTAATAAGGTGAAACAAAAGAAAAATGCTTACGTGTCAAGTATCTTTTTCCAAAGACAAAACCCAAAATAGTTGTTTCACCTTTCTACATAATTTATTAATGCAAAATATTACTTACCATTTTATTTAAGGATGAAAAATAACGTTCCGTATTTTCTTGTTTTTCAGAAAATATTTTAAAATTTCAACTGCACCTGAAATATCTTTTATACTCAGGTCAGCATCAAGTCTTTGTCTTCTTCATCCGATATTTGTACAATTCCTTCTTGTGAACAATAACGGGAAATCAGATCATATTTGGCCAATATTTCGACGATTTATTGGATATTATTAATAGTACCATATTCACCGAAACTTAGATTTTCACAAAATTTCCTTTTTTCGAAATTACTTGAAGCGTTAGTTTATTTTCATGGATATTTTCAGCGTTGAATATTTCATGATTGCTTCCACCACGCTGGTTTTATATAGCAATCAATCCACTTCTGATTGGTTTAGAAAACCAGCATAATGAAAGTAATTTTAATTCCATTTTCTGTCAGGTCATTCCATCCTTCTTTCGATGTAAAAATATCTACATAATCTAAGCTATCATTCAATGCAGAACCAATTCTTTGCCAAAACATTTCCTGTAATTACGTTTGAAACTCATAATAATTCCTTCACCATTAATAATAATCTAGAAATCTATAGAATCGAGGAAACATTGGATGGAAAATGTTTTCCCCGGTAACTCATTTCAAACTTTTTGTTTGGAGATATGCTGTACAGTTATCATCTAATATAACATTTTTTCTCTATTATTATGTATTTATGCATGCCATTCCTCAAAAATACAAGATATGATTTTCGAATTCTTTTTATAGGTAACAAGTAAAATTTTGATACTGTGAAACATATCGGCTTTTTTAGTTTGCCAGTTGTCTACAATGAAAGCTATTCAGTTGCCAGACATATATGCACACATTAAAACAGTAAGTCTTTGTTTGGGTGCGTTCTCTCTATTTAGTTTGGTGTTTGAAAACGAGAGATGTCGGATTTCATCTCGTAAAATAGCCCATTTCCTCTGGATTAATATTATTGTCATGAACACAATATCTAAAAATATTTTTTTTCTTCTTTTCAATTTTAGACTGTTTCTTTGTTAACAGCATCACTTCCAAACAAAGCCTTAGATAGAAAATACCTTGTCATAAAACTTCTACAACTATCTGGTCTTTCAATGCAATTTCATAAATGATATTTTGCTGAGCAAAAATCACTGCTCTAAATTTTAATAAATTTCCAATTACTGGAATAATTTGATCGCATTATTTATAACTAATCATATAATTCATTTGCAAGCTTCTGAAAATTTTCAATCACTTGGTTAATTTCAAGATAGTTCTCAGTACTTGTATTAATTAACTATCCAAAGAATATAATCATAAACACAAAAACTTTCAAGCTCAGAGATTATTATGTTTTTTTATCAATCCTCTCTTACCAGAATTTGAATTTCGCTGTTGACTTCTGGACGGACATGAAGACTCCTTATTTACAAGGTATTTCCACCCATACCAGCATCGGTCAAAGATGGACGAAAACAGTGAATATTATACGTCTGCAAATTTTAGTAAATCGTAATAAAATATATTTTCAGTTACAGACTTCGAAACAAATTCTTTTCTTAAAATACGAAGAAATGTTTTGCCCAATTTAGTCGTTGTATTGAATTAGATGACATTGGAAGATCTCTATGTTGGAAGCAAATCATATAGAGTGCAGAAGAAGAGTTGGGAATTTTATCATTTGTTGTTATAATAGAAGGGTCTTAATAAAGAAAATTTTATAGTATTATACAAAATTTTAGAGTAAAGATTTAATAAAATGTGTGAAGTTTATAACAATAATTTTGAAAGCATCTAAGCTACTGATTATTTATTTAAAATTTTAGCAATTAACTCAATTATTCTTCTAATTATACAAAAGTACTAAATAACTTCATTCAAAAATAATAGATAAATATATTTTAATGATTAACGAATATTCTTTTAAGATTGCTTACTATTGATGTGTGTGTGTAAATAGCTGCTCACAAACTCACAAAAACAACAAAAAATTGTAATAATATATATATATATATATGTATGTGTGTGTGTGTGTGTGTGTGTGTGTGTGTGTGTGTGTGTGTGTGTGTGTGTGTGTGTGTGTGTGTGTGTGTGTGTGTGTGTGTGTGTGTGTGTG
>CM075853.1:41492623-41565411 GCA_037975125.1 Latrodectus hesperus
ATTACAATATTTTACACTCTAAGAATAAAATCATGCATAATAATTAGAATTGACACAATCCAAAGGAGAAAACCTGGAAAAATTTCATCACTTGCCTTATCTAAACTGTGTACAAAAATCAAAAACGCAACAACCACACTTCATTCTTCAAAATAATAAATTTAAACAGAATATCATTTTTTTACTCTGAAGAAATTGAAGCGTACTTATGAATCATTGTATATATACCCAAATACCTTGTTCAAAAGTTTATGGTAATAGAGTAAATAATTTTGAGAGTAATCATGATTCAGAATTAGAATGAAGAAATTATACCACACTAATTAATAATTTATTAAATATTAGTTAAAATTATTTATTATAAATTGATGATTATAAGAAATGCAACTTAAAATCAACAATTAGCAATTATCTGCAAACAATAGACAATGCTATTCTATAGAAGATTTATATACTCATTAAACTGATTAAGAATGTAAACAATATTATATTTTATTAAACTGGGTTTATTATATTCCTGTTTGTTTTAATAATGATTTTTTTAATAACGAACAAAGTTCTTGACTTCACAGAATTTAAAAACACGGTAACTTGAAATTGATAACATGTATAAAAAATAAGTAGAATAATATAATATAATGTCTTTGTTATAGATATAAATTTTTTTATGACAGCAAATATCTCTTTAAATAAGTGTTTCAGAAATATTCACAATTTTGATAGTATTTGTCTCATATTTTTTACATTAAAAACCAAGTTCTTATCGTATCAGTCTCTAAATATATCACTGATATGGACTTTAAAAATGCCATTAATTATCTTTGTTTTACTTTTTCCCTTTTATATGTTTAAATTCTTTCAAAGGTAAATCAACCCTCACCAACAACTCATTAAGCATTCATTCTTTTATTTCTTCTCAATCCATTACCATTTGTTGCAAGAAAACATTCTGCAAAATCTTTAAAACTATTCCTTAAAAAATGTGGTGAAAAGCTACAAGAATAAAAGAAGATATATTTTGCAAAAACCATTAAGGGCCCTCAGCTGAAATCTCTCGAGCTATTGACATTTGATTAACGATGAAAGAGCCCAATGCAATTAAGTAAGGGCCACATCGCTACACAAATAAACAAACAAAAATTTTGGTCATGGCAAATAAAAAAATGCAACTGCTACCAATTAATCATGGCACCGGAAGGCAAAGAGTAAACTAGAAACAAAAAAAGAAAGGAAATAACACTTGCTGGTATAAGGATGCCACCTCGTATATGTCACTGGCTATAGGAGCTCATATCTGGCGTTTGTATTCCTTTTCTCCGAGGGCCCTATATCAGCTTGTTAGAATAGCCCTGTTATCAGGCGAGCACATATCGTGCTCTGGGAACTCCCTCACTCTCCTATCCCTATCTCCTTAACGCTTCCTTTTTCGCATAACCTGAGATGCTGGGCATTAGAGCATTTACAGCCGTTGGGATGGTGTTTATTACCTCTAATATTAGGGGAATACTGGTCTTACGATGCAGATGTTTGATGAAAAATTTGCTCTTTCATTTAGATAACGATGCTTTGTAATAATTAATGAAGCTGTTTATGCACAAAAGACAAATTCCCTTTTGCAAATATCTGCGTTTAAGAAACAATATTTGGGAATAAAGTATTATATTCGGTGTAGCCCTCGATAGAAACGTAAAACTGCCTTACAGTAATATATAAATGATCTTTTTATTTAAATCTGAAGAAACAGAACTGAATTTTGATAACAGAAATTCTTTTGTGGTTCTTCTAAATTATGGATTCATTTAATATCATTTATCATTAACTAATTTTTACAAATAACATAAAGTGATATTTTAATAAATGTTTTGATATTTGTCGTAAAAAGTATTTAATTATTAAATAATTTTTACCTAGATCAATCATAAATTATTTTATTGAATTATTGTGTTAATTTTATTAATCGTGAATTGTTTTATTTAAATTTCGTGAGAGTTTCATACCTCAAATGACAGTGGCCATTGGATGATATAAAGCAAAAAATTGAAATCAAATTTAACACCCGCATATTTTCATTCAAAAGATTTTGATGCATTGTAATTTTAAATATCTATTTTGTAATTGAAATATTATACTATCATATTATTATGTTTGTTTTCTCTGATCTTATCAAAAGTTAAAGAATTAATTTCCTAATAAAGATATATTTACCAACAAAAATGCCTTGTATTAAAATAAATAATCAAAATAAATTATTTTAATCACTCTTTGAATTAGGAAATTATTTAAAAAATTAATTTATTTCATTTCAAATGAAATTACTTTTAAGTAAGTTTTATATTAAGCAACATACAATTTTTTCTTACATTAAATCTTAAATTATTACATTGATTAAAATATATAACCCTATATGTTTTATATAAATGGGTTTTATTTTTAATATAAATTTTATACTCTTACGTCGTTATTATGCTTACAAATAATAGGAAATAATGGACTAATTTTCTATTTAAAAATTGGTGAAACATTTAGTTTGAAACATCAGGTGTTAAAAAGAACAAACTTCTTTGCAATAATGTATGAAAATGCAGTCAATAAACTTATTAAAATGTCATATAAATCTATAATAAACGATTTTAGACTAACATCTCAGAATGTTTTGCATCAGTATTCAAATAAAAGCCATATATACATTAAATATAGCTTTTATTCTTCAAAAATGTCTCGAAAGCATGCATTTCTTTTAAAATTTCTCATGCAAAATGTTTTCTAAGAAAAGTGATGGCTTTCTACTAACATTTTCTAAAAGTATCTACATGTAATATTCATGACTTTCCTCTTTCTTGCAAAATCATATCTCTCTGTAGAACTGTAAAAACTAGAGGAAAAAACACGCTTTTCTCATATTGTTTCTAACCTTTTTAAGTTTTAAGTGCAAGTCAGTCAGTCAACTTTTAAAGCCATTTTTTTGTTCTGATTTAGAATCGTGTATTAACATTTGCTTATTTCTTGTATTAAAGTAATATCAGTTGTATAGAAGATTATATTTCCCTTGGTTTTGTATACCAATACAAATGTAGTTCTTATTTTAAGAATTATTACTGAAAAATTTATTTTACTAAACTACAACCCTGCATTATTGTACTGACAGTAGATGTGTAATTTAGAGTTTGTGCCTGTAGTAGATTAGTAATTGTGACTTTTATTGTGATTAGACATGAATGATACATGAACATTTGAAAAAAAACTTGAAGACTCACAACTCAAAAAAATACTTGGACATACATTCAGCTAATGTATTATATTCAACACCATTGAAGAAAGATATGCTTTAATAGGAAAAATATATGTACATATGAAGAATAGATTATTAAAGTATTTTAAAAAGAATTTAGAAATCATTATGCATTATCAACAGACAATTTATATTTATTAGTATTTACGTAGATTAATATTTCACTGTTTTTATATTGATATTAATAACGCAGACAATTCACATAATCAGTTAAAATGCTTTATTTTTTAAATTTATTTATAAGTAAATTAAAAATGTAAACTGCAAACAATATTATATTTATTTCTTCTATCAAACATTGTTGATTATATTTTATCAATGATATTGAATAGAAAAGTTATATATATTTACATGGATAGTCTTTCACATCATATCAGCTGTGAAATGTTTAAGATTTTTTACTATTTTCTTATAAAATAAATTTTATTAATATTTTGGAAATTTTATTTTGATTCTTTTTTATTGAAATAATTAAAATGTTTAAATTCTTGATTATATAAAAACACGGAATGCATTATCTTTTTAATTTAATGATTCCTAGTAAGATTTTAAAATTTTATTAATCTATATCTATTGAAATCTGTCTCTTGCTTGAATAAAAATTGTGTATTTAAAACTAAAAAAAAAGGTCTTAACAATCAGCTATTTCAATTATTTAAACTTTTAATAATTCATAACACTTTCTTTCAAATATTTTCTACAAAATCATCGTCATAGTTATATCTAATGAATATAACTATGACAATACTATAATATATTTTTATAAGATAACTATAATATATTTTTTAATTTCTTAATTTATTTTATTTAAATAATCTATAAAATGAAAGCGAGTTTTTTTTATATTTTATAATGTAAATATTAAAGTAATGGAAAATAATTTATTCATTTTCTCATGGATGGTGTCTTAACGTTTCATTTTGAGAGCTTATGTAAAAGAAATTTTATAAGTATATATGTATTTCCTCTTCTTATTTCTTCCTCTTCAAGATTTTTTTAAAAAATTTTGAGCTATATTTATAGTAATCTGCAGTATATTTTCTAGTAAATACAATATATTTGCTAAGCACAGTATACAGTATCTTTACAATTTTTGGAAAAATTATTGCTTTTAGATATTTTTATTGAAATTTTGGTGAACTTCTTTAGTATACAGTTAATTAAATTCATTTTTTATCTAATTTAAATGTTAATTTGTAATTTAATATACATAAATATTCTTCAACATATGCACCTGACTTGTAATTGAGGAGCCGTTAATTTGTGAAGTATCTAACTATACGACGTGTATGTTAAGCAAAATTGAATTTTCTTTCTACATAAAATTTACTTTTTGGCAACATCAGTCTATTTTCTAAGAGAGCGCTGTGAGTTCAGTTATTATGAAATATATTTAACAGGATTACAAATATCACATAAAAATAAAATTCCCTTGAAAAATTTAGAAAAGATTAAACTCTTTAAGCTATTTAAAGTACGCTCGAATCTCGTAAATTAAATTTTTTTTCCCAATTCGTATAATGAAGTTCAAAGTACGGCCATCGGTTAAGCTTTAATTTCACAGAAAAGTACGATTTATCGCCAAACTTTCCCTCATATATTTTAAAAACTTTGCTACGTGAGACTCTTATGACCAAAAGTGAATTGCTATTCATTAATAAAGATATATCTTCACAGTGATAAAAAATCGACTGCATTTTAATGAAAAAATTGATCCTAATATTGTCTTTATGAAAAGTAATTTTAAAAAAGCCTTTCTTTACTTTTTAATTTATACCCATTTCTATGATAACGAATTAATATTAAAATAAAATATTATAATATTAATTTGTGTCAGTAAGTGTTTATTTTTTAACCTTATGTTAACATGTGTGATTAATTCATTCTAGTTATTAAAGAGAATAACTTTAATATTTGCAATTAAAATGTAATCATAATTAATATATTTTACTCAATCTCAAAATTTATAAGTGTTACAGATAAAGACATATCATAATTCATATGAAGAAAAAAACCAAATTATACAAAATGTCAGCTAAATAATTAAATTTCAAATTAGTATAGAATTTAATTTAAGAAATCTTAATCATATAAAATGTAATAATAATAATGATTTAATATTAAAATTTCATCATTTATATATAATGTCAATTTTGCTTTAGTATTTCATGATATTTTTTAGTTTCGATCATTACATCAACATACTTTCTATAATAAATATTTAATATTTATTTAATTTATCATTTCCTTTTAAAAACATTTTACTATTAACTGATCTTATACAAAACGTAAAGAGTATTAAAACATAAATTTCAAAGCACAAGAAAGGAATATGAAATATTTAATATTTAGCTTTACACAATCAATTATATAAATAATCGCCTTCCTTGCAAGTCATTTAAAAGTTCTATTAGATAAATGAGTAATCATTGGAATTATTTTTCTAATAAAATAAGTATATAGAATATCTTCATCAAGTTTTATTTGCTAATTCTATAACTTACACTATGTAATAAAGTACAGAATTTTTGGAATTTAATAAATTTTATCACAAAATTAGAGATAGTAATTACATCTCCTAATATCAGAAATATTACAGTGTGACTATATCCCTTCTTATTAAGGGATACACACATATACAAAATCAAAATATGTATTATATATAATCTGAAATAACTTTGCGACTATTGTTATGTAAATAGTCATAGTTTCATAAATTGAAAATAAAAGAATAAATATAATAAAATATATTCCATTCTTCTGTAGTTAATACTTTAACAGGGCAATAAACTCATTTTTCTTGTGATGTACCCATAACATTCTAATTAAATAATCTCAGCACAAAAACTACATAAAAATATTATCATTTAGTTAAATGTTGCTTATGATGACAAGATTATAATACAAAAGAACAAAATAATGAGTGCAAAGAAATATTTTAAAATAAGAAGTACTAATTAATTTTATTGATATAAATTTTCTAAATCTCATTTATATTACAATTATTTTTTTTTACTTTCACTCCTTATACTAAAATAGTTTTTTAGATATTTCATAAACTTAATCTTGAAAAATATAAGACTAATTTTATAGAAATTGCAAATATTTTTAAATTTATAACTCAATATTCTTTAACTTTATTTAAGTGTAAATGAATTCAATAAATACAAAAAGCTCCTTAATTTCAAATAGAGTTATTAATGAAACAAGTGTCTATATTTATGTATATATGAAGTAAATATATTCCCAAAGATATTTATTCCACTGAAAAATATAGGTTTAATTTGTTTGAATAAAGGATTAAAGAGGCATAACATTACTTTCAAAGCAGTGAATATTAAATTCAAGTTAATGGAATTTCGATACACTAAAAATATTGGGATATAATGAAGAATGCATACCCTATGAGAAATCGCGTAAAAGTTGTGTTTTTTTCTGATTAAATATTTTTCTAAAATATTTGAAAATAATCTGATATATTGATTAAAAATTAATCACAAAGGTAATAGTAAATAATTATCGATTGCTATAAATTTTATTTGGTTTTTCATTTTCATAACTTATTTTTTATCATCACTATAACTTAGTCAAAGAATATATATTAAAGGCTTTCTTTTGATGTCATTTAGCTCATACAAATCTTAGATTTATGATAATAGTTTCTTCTTTTTCGTAAATATAAGCAACACTGCAACACTTATTTAAAGATTACACATAATCGTAAATTACCGATATTGTTTTCACCATTATGATATATATATATATATATATATATATATATATATATTTATATAATGAAGGATATCTTTGATTTGATATTTAAAGAGTAAAATATATTTTCACTTAAGTGATATCTCCAAAAATAATTTTGGTGCTACGTTTCAGCCTTACAGATGTGATACTTTCTTTTCTATTCACTAAATGTGGGTCTCCAAGTGCAAAAGAAGATGGAGAAAACAGTTATCTTCTTTTATCTGCTGATCAAACCCAAGCGTCCCAGCAATCTCCTCACTTTGACAGACGTTATCATTTTGGCGATCCTTATTATCGGCAAAAGTGTCCGATTCATTTTCTCAATCCTGATTCACAAAAGTAGCTCTGAATTTTATCTCTGTACCATATTTTAAATTTTCTTTTCTCGTATTTTCACATTTCTAAAACGTGAAATAAATTTTAAGAGAAATCCGTCTGTGTTCTGAGCTTTCTTTTTGATTAGGTTTTGGCAATAAATAAACTAACGAATTTTTCCATCATTGAATAAAGAAGGGGATTCCATTCCTTATGGCATTAAACTGGTCCTTATTCAGATTTATGTTTTTATTTTTTAGATAAATTGGATTAAATAAATGACTGCAAAAATGTGATATCACGTAAGTTAGATCAATGAAAACTATTTAATTTTGGCGTTTAGTGAGAAGTGCATCACTTTTATCAAAAAGTATAATTTCATGAAAATATATTTGTTTATTTTTGAACGTAATACATAATTTGCAACTAAATATAGTGATTATAATTTTCATGGCCATTCTTTAAAGAAAAACTATTAAAGGAAAGTTTTAAAAATTATCATAACCATTTTAATATTAGAAAACGTTGTTAATTCTCTCAAAAGTTAATGAAAATTATATAAAAGTTTGATAATAATATTTTATATTAAATTACATAAACAAGAAAAATATTAATATTTGCATAATTTAGTAAAATTTAAATAAATCTATGAAGAAGTATTGTTATCCCATTTATACAACCATGCATTTTTATTAATAACATAAACAATGCAAGATTTCATTATTATTCAAAAAACACTTTCTTTCCTTAACATTTTAATATGATTGATTTGATTCTAAAAACTAAAACATTTATAGGGTATATACATCTGTGAATTTTCTTACATATTTTTGAAAAAGAAGTCAAACTACCATTTTGATTTACTCTTAAAAACATGTGTATATGAAACAGAATTTTTATTCTTTTTACATTTCATTGCATTGTTATTTATTTTTTTAAATTATAATAATTTTTACAATGATGGTCACTTTAAATTAGTATTTTGCAATTTGGGATTGTGTATTTTTAATGGAAAAATTTATATGTTTCTTTTTTATGACAAAACAATATTTCCCTCAGAGCTTTATCTCCTGTAAAGTCCTAGACAAGAAATTATTCACAAAGATAATACACAAATCTATTTAAAAAATTTTATGAAATTTTAAAATAAATGCAGAGTTTTCTTTGACAAACAAAGAAGCATGTAAATTTGTTGAATATACCTAATATTTTCGGCACTTTTGAGATTAGATTCCAATTTTAATATTGAATAACAAACCTTGTTTGTTTATGTTGTTATCAATGACTTTTGGTTATCATATAAGCAATCATCCTTCACAATACCCACTCATGTGCAAAGGTATAGACATGATACTAAAAATATAATACAAAATATTTAAAAGTAAATTAATTTATACTTGATGAATTTGTGTTAAAATATCTTTAAAATATTTAGTTTCATTTTAACCATTATTACTTCATTATATTAAACTGAAAATTCTCTTTATGACAATAGTAGCTCATTTTCATTGTTGTATTTGGAAAAAGTTTGATATCAAAAATATTCATTTCAATATTTAAAATGAATACACAAATCAGCGAAACTAAATATTTATTAGATGATGGTGAATAATGTATAATAAAAGTGAATATATATATATATATATATACATATATATATATATAATTAAAAAAACACTTTACCAAGATGCTTTAAATGATTTTTTGCAACTAGCAAAATTAATATTAATAGAAAGAAAAATGTTTAAGCAAGTTTTATCCAAGATATTAAAAATTGCATTTTCAGCAAGTTTTCTGTGCGATAGTAATTTTTGCCAAATATTTAAAATTTTAAGTACACGTAAAACACTGCAATAACACCAAATTGTTTTTATTATTAAACTACATTTTTATAGAATGGTGTCACACCTGATGAATAGCGTTAAATTATTTTTATCCTCACATATCATTACTTGAGCCTAACATTACGTCTTTGTATGAATATAATTAGTGCTTAAGCGTATTTCGATACTGTTGTTAATATTTCCTATTTAGATCAACTAAATAAGTTGTTGATATAATTATATTATTTTCTAAACTTTGTCTATTTAATAAATTCACATTTTTCTTTGTTTTAAAAATATGATAATAGTTTTTGATTCTTGTAGTTTGTAAATCTTTATAAATCCTTATATAAAATATTGAACTTATTATGTTGCAATGCACACTAGCATAGAGCATTAGCATATATAAGCTTATATCTATAATCATAAACATTAAATAAAATTGTTATATACCAGCTTTATATGTCTTTTTCTTCGTATGCAACTACTGGTTGCTTAAATAAAATTTTATGTGAAACCCTATTTTTCAACATCATTCTAATTAAAATTATTCGAATATAAAAATTTAAAATTTTAGTAAAAGAAAAATATTACTCTTGATCAGATTGCTGTAAATATGTTTTTAATATGTTTTTTTTTTTTTTTGCATAACAATATTCAATAAAAAAGCACAATGTTTGGATATGTTTAATTTATGTTTCTAATATAAAATATTTTGCTCTTAAATTCCTGAAAAACAATATTTTAAGTATATTAAACAATATATTAAGTTAAATTTTACTTGCCATTTATAAATACGTATGATTTATTTCTTTTTTTCACATTCTATATCCAAACATACTTTTTACAATATTTCTATACCTACTCTTTTTATATTATTTTATAGCATATTGTTAATAAATGTATTCCAAAGGATTTTCAATCAAAAGAGAATTTTTACTCTATTCAATTATCCTGACAATGCATCACATTCACATATAATTCCTACGAATATAATTATCTTCAAGAATAATTGTATTACAACTTATTTTTCATCATACTAATATATTTATACTAAAGAAAACATAGTCAACTTTTTCGAAGTAATAGATCCAATAAAAATCATAAATTTAAATCATTCTGTATAAGATTTTAGTTTCAAATAAGACATTTAATGGGAAAATTTCTACACAGTGCTGGTAATATTAAATTGTTCATACCAAATATTTAAAAAGTGATATATATATAACATCATAAGTGAAACTCAAAAATATTTGTCATGTTTTTCGTCGCATAAAATCTAATGATAATAAATTTTTTTTTACATATATTTCCTTATTCCATACTTAACTAAATTAATACCAGATTCTTATGATTTGATTTATTATCAAATTTTATTTTTTCTAAACTACAAAATAGCTGATTATTTAGCTTATCAGTTTAGACATGAAAGAAAATAAACTTTTGAAACTTACATAAGATTACGTAATGACAAGGAATGCATATGAAATTAATTAAGAAATAATGTATTTATAATAATTGCTTCTTATGAATTTAATGCAATAATACAGATTATTTTGGTTGTACCCAATCGTATTTGGAAACACACCGTATACATGTTATTTATAACTATTATTAATTTATCTAGAACCACATATTCGTCGTGGTTATTATTATGTTTAACATTTATATTCCAATTCAGTTAACTTTAAAAATTATAATTTGAAATTAGATTAAAACTTTAAATTATAATTTTAATATAAAAAATATATAAGGCAATATTATAAAATTATAATTTTATCCCTTATGTTCTAATTTTTTCATTGGAACACAAAATAACTTTAAGGGAAGTGTATAGATTTTTCTTATTCATAAAAATAAAATCAAAAGGCTCAAAGTCTAGAATGAAAAGTATATTTTCATTGAATTTCTAGTTTCTCAATATTGAATACTACTAGAAAATTAGCTTTTTTAATTCATGATGTTTATCAGTTGCTCTTACAACTTTAGTCCCCAAAACGTGATATTTCTGAAGAGTGATTATTCGCAATTCAATATATAAAGCGATTTCATAAATCATTTACTTATATTTTCTTAACGTACGTATATAAATATTAAACTGAAGTGTTAGTAGTAAATATTGTGAATTTTAATATGGATTTTTAAAAATAAATTAGATATATTGAAATTAAAATTAAATCATGTTGAAATTAATGAAATTTCTACAAATATATACTATATTTTAGCTCATCAATAAAAATCATTGTCTTTTTGCAAATTTAATATTTTTAAATGTATAATATGTTATATTAACAAGTTTTTAAATATTATGTTAATATTATAAAAAAATATTAAAATTTTAAAAGAATCCAGTTTCATACTTTGAGAGGGAATATGATTTTTAAAATTATAATATTCTTCGAGTTTAGGAATTTTAAGCAGTAGGCTTAAAACTATCTTCATTAAAAAATAAAATATAAAACTCACAGAAGTGTTTCAAAATTCTAAACACCTTCTATATAAGAAGAAATATCCTGAAGGAATTTTTTAATTTATATATATATATATATATATATATATATATATATATATATATATATATATATATATATATATATATATATATATATATATATATATATATATATATATATATATATATATATATATATATATATATATATATATATATATATATATATATATATAGATATATATATATATATATATATATATATATATATATATATATATATATATATATATATATATATATATATATATATATATATATATATATATATATATATATATATATATATATATATATATATATATATATATAGATATATATATATATATACCCCTTCAAAACCGGTTTGCTTCGTTAATTTCATTATCTCTTCCACTATTTCATCTACATCGACAGAGTGTCCAACGTCATCGCTCTTACTTAAATCCGGCCAAATATTCTTCCATACTCCTTTCAAAGATCTTTCTGTTACCTCATTCCAAGAAAGGCCTATATATATATATATATATATATATATATATATATATATATATATATATATATATATATATATATATATATATATATATATATATATATCTAGCTGACCCAGCCACGCGTTGCAGTGGCTGAATAATTATAATACATTGAATCAATTTTTTACTAATTCTTTGCTACAATCAAATTAAAGTTTTCTAAAAAAATTAAAATAGGTTCATTCATATGATATTAAAAATAAAACGTTTCGCCAAAACTTAAAAGTAATAGGTAAAATATCAAATTCGAAATTAAGCACAAATCAACATATACTTTCTGAATTTACATTTTATTCATCTTATATTAAATTATAGTTTGTAATCAGTGACTGATTGTTAAGGTTAGATTTTTTCCGTGGCATTATACTGAAATAAAAAAAATTAAAAGAATTTATCATTTGAATAAATAAAGTAGATCAAAATGTACAGCTGAATAAATTAATAATTATCAAATTATAAAATAAAAATAGATAAAAGGCTATCAAGAAATACTTACATGTTTTCGAGGTGGTATAAAAATTAGTAAAGAAAAACAAAAAAAATAAAATTTTATTTTACTATTTATAATATTAAAAATATTCAAATTGAACACTGCACAATAATAACACAGTACAAAGTATAATTATAAAAATGATTTACGAAAATTTGTTACAGTATGATTATACATCATGAAAATATATGTATTCGATATTCAACCACGCGCTTGCGCGCGCACATTAATTTTCTCTGGAAGATGGTATAATCTAGAAAAATAAACACGTCGCCATCTGCCGAATACCTGTGCAACTTAGATGCTAAACCGCCATCTATTAGGAACTTACAGAACTAACCAATAAATAAACACTAATGTCGTATAATAAATATTGAGATCAATAATTAAGAGATAAAAACTATTCTATCTTTTAAGTTGGACCATATTATAAATGGTTACAAAATTTCAGCAAAATCCGTTCGGTAGTTTCGGAGTTTATCGGGAACATACATCGTGACACGAAATTTATATACATATATATATATATATATATATATATATATATATATATATATATATATATATATATATATATATATATATATACTAGCTGACCCAGCCACGTGTTGCAGTGGCTGAATAATTATAATACATTGAATCAATTTTTTACTAATTCTTTGCTACAATCAAATTAAAGTTTTCTAAAAAAATTAAAATATATATATATATATATATATATATATATATATATATATATATATATATATATATATATATATATATATATATATTGTTACAAATTGTAAATAATGATTATATTTGTCGTAAAATATCTCAGACAGATCAGAAATTCTCACATTTTGGGCAAAAATTGCGGTATTTAGACGTGTTGTAGTTTAAAAGCGGATTTCCTAATGATTTGGCGACTTGGCGACAGTTGGCGAGATTCTTGGCGACTTGGCGACGGTTGGCGAGATTTTTGGCGACTTGGCGAGAAATCGATACTTCTGGAAACATCCATCACCTAAGCTCTAGGACCAATATTTTTCGAGATAGCCTAGAAGCTTCTAGAACCTTGGCGAAATTGGTAGATTTCTCCGCCAAGTCAGGTATAAATACCGCAGCCCGACATGGAAGAGGAGAGTTTTTGTGAAGACAGTCAGTGAGTGAAGACGATTAGTTGTGACTGCTAGTTGTTCTCTGTCTGAGGTATTTGAGACCTGTGATTGGAAGCTGTTTTTTTTATTATATCTGACGAATTGTAGCTGTATAATTGTGACTGTTACAGCGGGAATTTCGTTTATTTAGTGAAGTTCTTACGAATAAAAGTCTTGTGTTCATTAAGTGGTTGCTTTATTCAACTCTCAATCGACACGAACCTGTGAAGCTTGGTACAACTGGTGTCAGAATCGGGGTTGAAGAGTTGATGCAGCGTGTCACAAGAAAAATGGATATGGATTTAATGAAAAGTCTTCTCGAAAAATTAGCGGAGCAGATGGCTGAGATGAAAGCTGGACAAGAAGATATGAAAACCGAGATGAAAGCTGGACAAGAAGATATGAAAACCGAGATGAAAGCTGGACAGAGAAGAGATGAAAACCGAGATGATGAAAGAGATAAAATCTGGACAGGAGGAACTTAAGAAGGACATTGTAAGTGTTAAAGAAGAATTCTCCAACATCATTCAGGAGAAGATGAATGCAATGGAAGATAAGGTAACTTCAGTTGAAACTAAAGTTCTGGAGATAGAAGAAAACGTTGAAGTAGCATTAGACAGTATGAATAAGAAGATTGAAAGCTTGGAGAAGCAAATATCAAACAAACATGAGGAATCCAACGTGACATTTGTGCCTTCCCTAGCCAATATTAAACTCTCAACATTTGATGGGAAATCATCCTGGCAAGTATACAAGACCCAGTTTATGATGGTAGCGGAAGCTAATGGATGGAATCCCCGAGCCCAAGCTTTTCACCTGGCGGCTTCTTTAAGAGGAGACGCGGCTGACATCCTCGAGACGCTTCCGGAGGAGCAGAGGCACGATTTCCAAGCCCTATCGAGTGCGCTTGAGCTGCGGTTTGGAGATAAGTGCACTAAAGAATATAGCAGACTACAGTTAAAGTCCCGCTATCAAAAAGCGGGTGAAAGTCTTCAAGAATTGGCTGCCGATATTCAGCGACTTTCCCATCTAGCATTTTCGGACTGCCCAGCTGAGACACGTCAGGATCTGGCTCTCCATCACTTCATCGATAGTGTGAGGGATCCGGAGATACAGAAAACACTTAGACTCGCCGATGTCAAAGATATTGGATCTGCCCTAGTCTACGCACATAAGATAGAGGCTGCCCAGCAGGCCGCGCGTAAAGACCGGCACTCAATCAGAGCCGTCTCTACTACTGATACGGACTATGATCTCAGAAAGCAAATCGAAGATCTGCGGCGAAAATTCCGTAACTTAGAATTGAGTAAAGGTGGCAGAAACACGAAAACTCAGTGTTGGACTTGCGGTGCAGTCGGACACGTTCAGAGAGACTGCCCGAAACGAAAAAATGGTGGAAATGATCTTCCACCACAGCAGGGAAACTAATATGTGGCCATCTCGCGGGGCGGAGATGTCCAGAGAGTCAGAAGCCCCATTTCAAATTGTTTCACATTTCTTCCGTAAGTAGCGGCGACAACGGACTTTTCGTTATGGGACATGTCAACGAAGTTCCCTGCAGAATGATAATCGATACTGGAGCCAACGTAACTATCATTAGGACAGATTTGGCTCGCAAACTTGGTGACAAACTCATCTGGACGCCGCCCTGCATTACCCTCCAAACTGTGACAGGTGACAAGATTAAAGTGCATGGAAAAATAAATCTAAACATTGCATTTGGGAATGCCGTGTACCATCATATGGCATATGTCGCTGATATAAATGACGAATTTATTCTCGGATTGGACTTTCTCAAAGAAAACCATTTCAAGTTAGATTTTAAAAATAATGAACTACACTCATGTTCTGAAGACATAGCGATTTTTAAGACGAAATATTCAGATATTAAAACAGTCCATCATATAACTGCGAAGAGTGAAACAACATTACCACCAAGAACTGAGACAATAGTTTGCGGAGCTCTTTCAGAAGATAATAATTTTCATTATGGATTGACTGAATATCCAGATTCCGACAATAGCGTTAAAGGAGTACTAGTGGCTTCTTCACTCGTCGACCTTTCACGAAATGTAATCCCGGTAAGAGTTGCTAATCTAAGTAATAAGGTAAAACTTATAAAAGAAGGAGAAGTGCTAGCGACTTGCACTCCAGTGACCTGTATTAACCGAAATTGTCAAGCCACACTATCTGAGCCTCCTGACACTCTAATTAATGAACTCCTACAGAGAGCAGAGTTAGATGATAAACAGAGGAATGCTGCAAGAAATTTATTATTAGAATTCGGAGATCTCTTTTCCAAGAAATCAGATGATGTTGGGCGAACCAAATTGACGCAGCACCGAATCAATACAGGAAATCATCCACCCATTAAACAACATCCGAGAAGATTGCCATTCGCTAAGCAGGAAGAGGTGGATAATCTTCTGATGGAAATGCAGCAGAATGACATTATTGAGCCATCAGAGAGTCCTTGGGCTTCGCCTATTGTTTTAGTTCGGAAGAAAGATGGTTCTACCCGATTCTGCGTTGACTATCGTCGGTTAAACAACATCACTAAAAAAGATAGTTACCCTCTTCCTAGGATTGACGATACACTTGATGCTTTATCCGGAAAACAATGGTTTTCGACTTTGGATCTCAAGAGTGGTTATTGGCAAGTAGAGATACATCCTGAGGATCGAGAAAAGACTGCATTCACCACAGGACAAGGACTTTGGCAGTTCAAGGTTATGCCATTTGGGCTTTGCAATGCACCTGCAACGTTTGAGCGCCTGATGGAGACAGTATTACGAGGACTTTCCTACGAAGCCTGTTTGGTATATTTGGACGATATCATTATTGTAGGGCGCACATTCGAAGACCATTTAAGAAACATCCGAAAGGTGCTGGAAAAATTAAAAATGGCCAACCTGAAGCTGAATCCTTGCAAATGTAATTTATTCCGACGTGAAGTAAGCTATCTGGGACACATTATTTCTGCTGAAGGTGTAAGAACAGATCCTGAAAATATCTCCGCAGTCAAGGACTGGAGTCGTCCAAAAGATGTCCACCAATTAAGAAGTTTTCTTGGACTATGCACATATTACAGGAAATTTGTTAAGGGTTTTTCAAGTATTGCCAGACCTCTTCACAAGTTGACAGAAGTTAAACAGAGATTTCTATGGACAGATGAATGTGAGAAAGCTTTTAAGCAACTGAAGGAGGCGTTGACATCTTCGCCCGTTCTTGCATATCCCCAGCCCGAAAAATTATTCATTTTAGATACGGATGCCAGCAACGAAAATATCGGAGCTGTTTTATCGCAAGAAATTGATGATAAAGAATATGTCATTGCTTATTGGAGTAAATGTCTATCGAAACCAGAGCGGAATTACTGTACAACCAGGAAGGAATTGCTGGCAATCGTTAAAGCCATAGAACATTTCCACCATTATCTCTATGGAAGAAAGTTCTTGCTCCGGACAGATCACGCATCCTTAACCTGGCTTTTAAATTTTAAAAATCCGGAAGGACAGGTAGCCAGATGGATTCAACGACTCCAGGAGTTTGACTTTGAAATACGTCATCGCAAAGGAACTCTTCATGGAAATGCTGATGCACTATCAAGGAAACCGTGCAATGAAAGCTGCCGATATTGTTCGAGAGTAGAGAAGATCTATCAGTTAGTAAATCCTTCGGTACGCCAAGTTAATGTTTCAACTCCATCAAAACCCGACCCATGGAGTGATAAAGAACTTAGAGAAGCCCAAAAAGAAGACCCAGATATAAATCCAATTTTAGAATTAAAAGAATCTTCCAGTATGAAACCAAGTTGGCAGGATATCTCCACCTACAGTCCTGCTACTAAGCAATATTGGGCTCTTTGGGACTCACTCCATATAAGAAATGGTGTCTTGTACAGGAAATGGGAGTCCGATGATGGACGTAATTTTAAATGGCAGCTTGTTCTTCCAAAATCAAGAATTTCAGATGTTTTGAAAGAATTGCACAGTAGCTCAACTGGAGGCCACTTCGGAGTAATGAAAACTCTACAGAAAGTTCGAGAACGCTTCTATTGGAGCAAAACGAGACAAGATGTAGAGAAATGGTGCCAATCTTGTGATGACTGTGCGGCACGTAAAGGACCGAAGAAACGTAGCCGAGGAAGGTTGCAGCGGTACAACGTAGGAGCACCTTTTGAGAGGATAGCATTGGACATTTTGGGTCCTTTACCACGATCCTCAAATGGCAACAAATACATACTAATTGTCATGGACTACTTTACTAAGTGGCCTGAAGCGTTTGCAATCCCCGATCAAGAGGCGACTACAGTAGCCGAGGTTCTAGTGCAACAATGGGTTTCCAGATTCGGCACACCCTTACAAATTCATTCTGATCAAGGGACAAATTTCACCTCTGTTGTGTTTAAAGGAATGTGTCAAATTCTCGGAATAGACAAGACGCAGACCACGCCACTACACCCACAATCAGACGGCATGGTAGAGAGGTTTAACAGAACCATCTTGAATAACCTCTCCCTTATGGTTTCCAGAAATCAGCAAGATTGGGATTTGAAGCTACCGCTGTTTCTTCTTGCATATCGCAGTGCTGTCCATGAGACTACCGGATATACTCCTTCACAGATGCTCTTTGGTCGCGAACTTCGTCTCCCTTGTGATCTTCAGTTTGGTCGTCCACCGGATACATCTTCATCGCCAGAGGAATACCTTCGAGACCTTCAGGCACGTCTTGAAGATGTCCATAACTTCGCTCGAGACCGAATCAACCTGACGACCGAAAGAATGAAGACAAGGTATGACACAAGAGCGACGGGACATGAATTCCAAGAAGGTGACAAAGTTTGGTTGTGGAACCCGATTCGACGTAAAGGACTTTCTCCAAAGTTGCAAGCCAACTGGGAAGGTCCCTACACAGTCCTAAAAAGACTGAACGACGTCGTGGTTCGTATAAGAAAATCATCTGCTTCAAAACCAAAGGTAGTACATTATGATAGATTAGCTCCTTATCGTAATGTAGAGTAAAAATCAGTAGACCATGGTCTGTTTGTAAATAGTATAGATAATTTTAATCTTTTCTATTTTCTTGTATTTTTAGTTGCTTGTGTATGTAATGTGCTCTGTATCCTCTTGAAATGTAAATTCTTTTATATTAAATTTGGCCTCCTATCAGGGGATTGTACTGCCCGGGACGTGCAGTCCTTGAGAGGGGGCAATGTTACAAATTGTAAATAATGATTATATTTGTCGTAAAATATCTCAGACAGATCAGAAATTCTCACATTTTGGGCAAAAATTGCGGTATTTAGACGTGTTGTAGTTTAAAAGCGGATTTCCTAATGATTTGGCGACTTGGCGACAGTTGGCGAGATTCTTGGCGACTTGGCGACGGTTGGCGAGATTTTTGGCGACTTGGCGAGAAATCGATACTTCTGGAAACATCCATCACCTAAGCTCTAGGACCAATATTTTTCGAGATAGCCTAGAAGCTTCCAGAACCTTGGCGAAATTGGTAGATTTCTCCGCCAAGTCAGGTATAAATACCGCAGCCCGACATGGAAGAGAGAGTTTTTGTGAAGACAGTCAGTGAGTGAAGACGATTAGTTGTGACTGCTAGTTGTTCTCTGTCTGAGGTATTTGAGACCTGTGATTGGAAGCTGTTTTTTTTATTATATCTGACGAATTGTAGCTGTATAATTGTGACTGTTACAGCGGGAATTTCGTTTATTTAATGAAGTTCTTACGAATAAAAGTCTTGTGTTCATTAAGTGGTTGCTTTATGCAACTCTCAATCGACACGAACCTGTGAAGCTCGGTACAATATATATATATATATATATATATATATATATATATATATATATATATATATATATATTGTTGTATTCACTGGCTGGATAATTTTTATAAATTAAACTACCCATTTTTTTTCTGGCTGGAAGTCCTTTTTTTTATTATTTAATTCCATACCCCATTTCCCCCATTTTGACGAAGTGGAATGCCCTAACGTGGGACTTGGAGAAAACCGGTCCTGCAAGGGAAAAGCGAGGGGAGGAAGAAGAGAAGTGAAGGGGAGAGGAAAAAAGAGGGCAGGACATCGCCGGAACAAGAGACCCGGTTGGTTTGGGGAGTTTGACACTTTATTGGAGACTTTGAAAAGTAAAGTTAAAGTTGATAAAAAAAAAAAAGAAAAGCTGATTGAAAGAAGAAGTGCCCTCTCAAATTGTGAAATTAGGAGATGCCTGAATGTCAGCATTTACATCCAAGTTGTCGTCGACCCAAGGCGTTTGCCATACTATTAAAGAAGAACGCTGGACTATTGTGATCAGCCAAGTTTGTGAACCTCTCTAAATAGGCCGCCCTATACCATCGACTGTTTATATATGTAAGTGAATGTTTTTTTTATTTATTTAATTATCCAGCCAGATTTTTTTTGTGTGGTACCACCATTAACGTAACTTTATTTAATAATTAATCTCACTAGAACAGGTAATCTAGGGTAACTTAATCACACCACGTGAGTGAATTATCATTTTAATAGCAAAGTTGTAATAAAAGAAATAATACAAATAATTGAATTCATATTATTGTAAATAGATGTGTTATTTTCTTTTGTGAATTAAAAGAAGTTTTGATTACTAAAACAAAGCCAGTCTCTGCTTCTGTTCTTTCAGGTTAGAATCTGGGTAGAAATAAAGACTTGAATAAACACACAACGCAATAATAAAAAAAAGAAAAAAAATAATTCCTTATTTTAATATAAATTATCATATGTGATCGTTTTATAATAATTGCAATTTTCTACACAACAAAATGGTGCCGTTTAAAGTGGATTTTGAAAAACTGAAAACGGAATAAGATTCTGGCTTAGTTTTAAACATGGCTGACTATTAAAAGATTGCACGTGGTACATCTCCTTATTTAATTATTTACAATAATCTTATTGTGTTTATTTTATATTAAGTGGAACATTGTAACTGTTGTGAAAATTGTTGTAAATACTTATATGAATTTCATATATTTACATTAATATTTGCTAAGGTAAATTATTTTTTGAAGGTAAATATTTTTAATAAATGTAATTATGAATAGTGAGACTCAAACCGCCTCGTGTGTTGTGTCAGTAGACACTCCTAATATTGGTGAATTCTTAAATAATATTCCTGTGTTTGATGGTAGTTGTAAAGATGTTTCACTATCACAATTTTTGGATAGAATAGATGAAATTGGTGACCATTGTTCATGGCGCTCGAAAGATAAATTATTAGCTTTAAAATTGAGAATTTTTGGAGAAGCGGAGGAATTTTTATCAAGTCAGGGTGACCTTAAAAAACACGGTTCATATGTAGATGTGTGCACGGCGCTTCGTGATAGGTTTAACTTCTGTCACTCTATGGCAACAGATATCTCTCGGTTAACTACGAGTTATCAGTTACCGTCAGAATCAGCACGAAGATATTTTTCACGAATCGAGGGCTTATCGTATAAATCCGTTCCTAGTGAATGAAGTAGTGAATTCGAGCAATATAGATTGGATTTATTATTGTCCACGGCAAAAAATGGCCTTAAGCCTGAACTTTTAAGAGGAATAACGCCTTTAGCTCTCACGGACTATAGTAAATTTAAGAAACAAGGCATTCTCTTAGAGGAATGCATTCCATTGAATAGACCGCCAACTACACAGTTTGAAACAGTTCACGCTGTGACTCAAATAAATGAGATAAGTGAACTAAAATCATTAATCAAACATAACACAGAAAAAAACTCAGAAATGCAGGGCATGTTCATAAAACAAATTAGTGACCTACAAGCTCAAATAGCTGAATTAAAAGTAAGTCAAATACCAACACAAGATAGAAAGCTAAGAATACCTAATTTGTTTTTCGTCAGGTGTAAAAAACATGGGCATGAAGAAGCTACATGCAGAATACCATTTTGTTCCTTCTGCTGTAAAATTGGACACGAAACGCAAAGATGTTGGTATTCCAACAAGCATAACAATCTCCATAAAGGTAGAGATAATAGAAGAAATCTTTTAAACTAGCAATAGGGGGAGAGACGGCTGCACCTCGCTACTCCAAAAATAAACCCACACAGGTGCCTTTATTTGTTACATCCACAATAAATGATAAATTGCCAGTAATTCAAATCACAATAAATAATGTAAAAGTAAATGCTCTCTTAGATACAGGCGCATCTTGTAACCTAATCGAACGAAATTTTTTTGAAACTATAGCTTATCAAAGTAGTGTAATGCTCTCACAATGTAAACTCCAAATTAAAGGCATTTCAGACCATGTGCTAAAAATTGAAGAAAAAGTAACTTTAAAAATTAAAATAAATACTAATGAATTTCAAAGCGATTTCTATATTACTAAAGATAGTATTTCAAAAAAATATAAACTAATACTAAGTAGTGATTTTTTTGTACAACATAAAATGATAATTGTTTATAGGCAAAAACTATTACATAATACAACTACTTCAATTAAATGGAATTACCAAAATCCTGACTGTGACGAATTAAAAACTAATGTCGTGAACATAAAAGATAACAATAGTTGTATTTTTGGATTTTCCGTTACCAAAATAGCTATTTTTCCTGGAACCGAAAAAATTATAGAAATCAAAACAAAAGAAAAATTAAATTCAAATTTAGATTCGGTTTTAATAGAGCCTGCAAATGATCATGCGGGTGATAGAGTATGGGTTGCTCGCTCCGTAAACCCATCTAAGGAGGGAAATTATAAAATAAGGGTTGCAAATACATCAAAAAATACTATACACATAAACAAAGGTTCAAAATTAGTTTCCATTGAACCTTTACAAGTAACAAAAATTGATACTAAAGAGTGTAATACATTTTCCACTGAAGAAATAGGTGATGATTTTGAAGCTTGGGGAGGAAAACTAGATTTATCGCACCTATCCGAAGATAAGAAAAGAAAATTACTTCCCTGCTTGAAGAATTTAAACATGTGTTTGCCCATTCTATTCAAGATTTGGAGGGTTGTAATACTATACAACATGAAGTTAATTTGACAGATGATATTCCAGTTAGGCAAAAATTTTATAGGCCTCCTCATCACCTAAAAGAGGAATTAAATAGACAGGTCAACGAATTACTAGACATAGGGATTATTAAAGAAAGCAGTTCCCCTTATAACGCACCAGTACTTCTTGTCAAAAAGAAAGATGGTTCTTTCAGACTTTGTACCGACTTCAGGAAACTAAATGAAAAAACTGTACCAGACTCTTTTCCTATTCCTAATATAACGGATTTAGTGGACAATTTAGGAAATGCTACTCTATTTTCTTGTATGGATTTATGTAGCGGGTTTTTCCAAATGAAAATTGATCCGAAGGTCACCTATAAAGCAGCGTTTGCAACTGAGCATGGTTTATATGAATGGAATAGAGTACCATTTGGTATGCGCAATTCGCCAAATAGTTTTCAAAGATTAATGGAAATAGTACTGTCTGGATTAAAACCTCTTCAAATAGCAGTATATTTAGATGATATCATAATTGCTTCTTCTGACTCAATAGATGAACATTTAAATAAATTACGGTTAGTTTTTAAGAGATTAGAAGAACATAAATTGAAAGTTAAACCTTCTAAATGCTGTTTTTTAAAGGAAACTATAAACTATCTGGGTTTCACTGTTTCAAAGGGGACAGTTTATCCCGATAAGAAAAACATACAAGCTGTGTTAGATTTCAAGGTCCCAACCACTCGTAAACAAGTTAGAGGATTTCTTGGATTGACAGGGTTTTACCGAAGGTTTATAGAAAATTATGCTGAAATAGCATTACCTCTAACAAACTTGACGAAAAATGATGTTAGATTCAGTTGGGATGATTCAGCTCAGCATGCTTTTGACACTTTGAAAAACTGCTTAATTTCTGAACCTTGTTTGAAACTACCAGATTTTTCAAAGGAATTTACATTAAGTACTGACGCTTCAAAATACGCTTTAGGAGCTGTTCTTTGTCAAAACGATGAAAATGGCTTCCCACATCCTGTTGCATACGCCAGTAAAAAACTAAAAGATGCAGAAATTCGATATAGTACAGTAGAAAAAGAAATGCTCGGAGCGGTATTCGGCGTTACCCATTTTAAACAATATTTGTACGGAAAAAAATTTATCATTTATTGCGATCAAGCAAGTCTTTCCTTCGCACTCAAAGTGCGAGATCCAACTTCTAGAATAGCCCGATGGGTAATGACTCTGCAACAATATGATTATACCATTGTACATAAACCGGGAAAATTAAATATAACAGCTGATTACTTGTCTAGGGGTGTAAACGCAGTAGAAGTAATAGCTTCCAACTATGATTCTGATTCCACAATGAAACATCGAATTAAAATTCATCAGGAACAGGATTCAAAATGCCAACAAATTATTAATTATCTAAAAAATAAGGAGACACCATCACCTACTCATATGTTATTTTTTGAAAAAAATGATCTTCTTTACTGTATACCAAAAAATGCCCCCAAACATCGTGGTGACACCAAAGATAAATTAGTTGTACCCCTAACTTTAGTATCAGAAATAATGCGTCAGTGTCATGATTCCCCAGTAGCAACCCATCAGGGATTTCAAAAGACTCTGAACAGAATTAGAGAAAACTTCTATTGGGGTAATATGTATAAACATGTTTTAAACTACGTTAAATCGTGTACTTCTTGTGTTGAAAAGAGAGGTCATAAGCCCGAAAAACTAGCTCCATTACAGCGCGTTCCAGTCACACAACGACCAATGGAATGCATAGCTATGGATGCCCTGGGTCCACTTCCTCTAACTTATTCAGGAAATAAATATATCTTGGTGATTTCTGATTATTTTACACGCTGGCCGGAAGCATATCCGACACCCGATATAAAAAGTGAAATCGTTGCTAGAGTATTAGAAGATTTTATTAGTCGACATGGTGTACCTTCTCGTCTAATTTCCGATAGAGGCTCTAACTTTATCTCAAAATCCATCTCTGAGGTGTATTCGAAATTAGGTATTGAAAAACACACTACTACTTCATATCACCCTCAGAGTGATGGAATGGTAGAAAAACTTAACTCGACTTTAATTAATTCATTAAGTCACTTAGTAAATTCTACTCAAACAGACTGGGACCGGCATGTACCTTTCGCCTTGCTAGCTCATAGATCGGCACGACATTGTACAACAAGCGAAACACCATCATATCTCTTGTATGGCAGGGATATCCAGTTACCGTATTCTGTCATGTCTCAACCTATAGCTCATAACTATGCGGATGTCCGAGAGTACGCTGGAGATCTAGTTGTACGTTTACAAAATGCTTTTCAAATTGTCAAAAATAATTTAATAGCTGCAGCAGAAAAACAGGAGACGTATCGCCGTAAGACCGCAGTTGATAAACAAATAGATATAGGAGATGTCGTATATCTATATCTTCCCGAAACAAGAGCAGGGATTTCAAGGAAATTAATGAGACCAAATGTAGGCCCTTTTAGAGTTCTGAATAAACAATCACCAGTAAATTACGAGATAGCTTGCGTAAAAGAACCTTCAAAAACCCAAATAGTTCATGTAGATCGACTTTCAAAAATTAATGATAGAATTGTATATCCTGACTTTACACGAAATTAATTCTACACCTCAGCAATCTACTGATTCGAATAAGAAAAGTAAAAATAGTTACTTCGGGGTTAACGATAGCGTGCAAAGAAAAGGTAAAAAGGCGTTTGTTCTTAGCCCTGTAATTAATCCTCAGAGCAAAAGCTCAACGTCTATTCCAAATAAAGGAGTCTCATCTGTTCCAAAATGTGATGGTGGAATATCTCGAACAATAAAACATAATTATAATACTCGTTTCGCTCGAAAGAACTGTAGCACATAATTGACTGATTAAATGAGTAATACAAACATTAACAAATGATTGTGTAGAGTGTATGTATAGCAATAAATAGTTTTGTAAATATATATATATATATGTTTTTATATCTTGAATTACTTATGTAACTGCTGACTAAAGTTCTTAATTCTAGCAGTCTGTAAGAAGTTTATATTTTAAATTAGCCAAGATTACATTGTGTGGTAAATAAATGTATACTTTATGTGCTATTTCTAATTGGAAATCTTATTAATTATCACTTTATATATGATTTTAAGTAGAAAACAAAAAAAATGTATTGAACAAATCAGAGCCATTTAAAATAAGTGCAAATGTGTGAATGTGCAAATATGTGGAAAAAAAAATCTTCGATTTTTTTTTCCTGGTAGATTATTGGTGTTGTATTCACTGGCTGGATAATTTTTATAAATTAAACTACCCATTTTTTTTCTGGCTGGAAGTCCTTTTTTTTATTATTTAATTCCATACCCCATTTCCCCCATTTTGACGAAGTGGAATGCCCTAACGTGGGACTTGGAGAAAACCGGTCCTGCAAGGGAAAAGCGAGGGGAGGAAGAAGAGAAGTGAAGGGGAGAGGAAAAAAAGACAGAGGGGCTGCAGGACATCGCCGGAACAAGAGACCCGGTTGGTTTGGGGAGTTCGACACTTTATTGGAGACTTTGAAAAGTAAAGTTAAAGTTGATAAAAAAAAAAAGAAAAGCTGATTGAAAGAAGAAGTGCCCTCTCAAATTGTGAAATTAGGAGATGCCTGAATGTCAGCATTTACATCCAAGTTGTCGTCGACCCAAGGCGTTTGCCATACTATTAAAGAACAACCCTGGACTATTGTGATCAGCCAAGTTTGTGAACCTCTCTAAATAGGCCGGCCTATACCATCGACTGTTTATATATGTAAGTGAATGTTTTTTTATTTATTTAATTATCCAGCCAGATTTTTTTTGTGTGGTACCACCATTAACGTAACTTTATTTAATAATTAATCTCACTAGAACAGGTAATCTAGGGTAACTTAATCACACCACGTGAGTGAATTATCATTTTAATAGCAAAGTAGTAATAAAAGAAATAATACAAATAATTGAATTCATATTATTGTAAATAGATGTGTTATTTTCTTTTGTGAATTAAAAGAAGTTTTGATTACTAAAACAAAGCCAGTCTCTGCTTCTGTTCTTTCAGGTTAGAATCTGGGTAGAAATAAAGACTTGAATAAACACACAACGCAATAATAAAAAAAGAGAAAAAAATAATTCCTTATTTTAATATAAATTATCATATGTGATCGTTTTATAATAATTGTAATTTTCTACACAACAATATATATATATATATATATATATATATATATATATATATTACTTAATAGAACACCACAATATTATCTAGAGTTTCTAATATGTGCGCTCTAAGAGCTGAAGGAAACACGGCAGAGTTAATTTGGTATTTAAAAATAAACGAATGTGAATCTCTTTACGTTTCTTAACGGCTATAAGCTGTATTATGCATTGCTTTAGCATTCATCTCTCAGCCTTTAAATTATTAATAAATTAAATATTGAACTACCTCAGTACAGGAATTCCCTCTTCAGTTAATTTATTTAATGGATATTATCACAAGCTTTAAATTTCCTGTTGCTGTCTATACAAGTTTATAATTTCTTTCCTGTCTATGTAGAAATGTATCATTGCGATAACGGAACTTTCTAATACATTTGTTTGCACGAACAGATTTTTTAAAACTGGAAAGTTTCTGTAATTCATTGTTAATTACGACTCCATATATTGATGAGTTGTTGATACTTCTGAGAACTTTCCTAATATTCTTCATCAAAACCTTGTAATTATCGGATGCTTAGTTTAAATTCATATAAATTTAAATTTAGCTGTATTTCCATTTCCCCAAATTCATAAACTATATTAACATACATTTAATTTTAATTTATTAACATAAATTCAATTTTTTTAACACAAATATTTAATTAAATATTTAAAAATGATTCAATTATAAAAAGCAAATATTTTTCACTTGTATTCTTTAACTAAAAATATATTGTATTTAATTCTAAAATGTGTTCTTAAATAAACTGACTAATTGATATAAACTTACTTTAATTACATTAGTTAAAATTTTATTTGTTTAAAAATTTGTTTTAAAATACATATTATTATAAAATGTAAAAATAAAATGAAGCAAAATTGCATAAAAAAATATTGGCGAAAATTGCTTCTTTCAAATTAATCGAAATATTGTCTTAATATAATTTACTTATAACAAATTTTAATCCTTTTTTCTTAAGATTTCAAAAAGTAATATTATTAAGATAAATATGTAAACAAGTATATTGCTTCTTATTTTACCATATATAACCTTTAAAAAGTATATAAATTACTCCTTGTGGGATTTTCATATTACTCTAATCTCAAATTTATTGGAATAGAATAAAACATCCGAGATGTATTGACACTTTTTTAAGTTTTCACCAACTATTTTATTGTCAATCCGTACCACATTTTTATAATTTCCGTCAATGGTCTTTTCTCCTCATATTGAAATGAAGTCTCTGTAATTTCAATTAATAAAAAATGTTCACTCTAAAGACGATATCATTCATTGCTCTATCAAAGTTAACACTCAAACTAGAACTTCATCAAACTTCCCTTCTACCACAAATTTTCAGTTTTTTAGAAGATATCTTACTATTCTCTCAATATTACATAATCCAGTAATTTTCAACCTGTGAGGCGAAATAATTTAGGGATGCGTGAGCTCAATATAAGGAGGCGCGAATATATCCAAGAGAAAATGTTATTTAAAAAAATTAATTTACTGTCTGAATGATACATACACAAAAAAATTACATTTTGTCATATTTTCTTAATAAATAACTTATTAAATTAAGACTATTTTAATTTAATAAGCTATTTATTAAAAACTTATTAAATTAAAATACTCTCATTGTCTACTCAATTCCAATATCAAACCTAATTAATATTTTTATCAATTTAGTAACTTTTGATTAAGAAATTAATTAAAATTTATGTATTTAAATTGAATAATTACTTGTGTCTGTATTGTGGAGATAAGTTTTCTCAAAGGAAGTTTAATATTTGAAGTAGACACCCACCGTTTTTTTCCCTCTATTTAGCTGAAAAACTATTTTTTGTCTTTAAATCCGTAGAAAATGTTTAGAAATTGAAGAAAATCAAGTTTGAAAAATTAGAATATTGAAAATGGTAATAGAATGAGAAATGCCTTCTTTTAATAGAGAAAACTCATTGTTTACTCGTTCCCTAATTCAAAGAGGAACTTATTACTAAATAAGCTTTTGGTTTCAATACTTGTAAGCCCAAAATTTAAGTATTATCAAGACATTTTTTTATTTTATTTTCGGTCCGTGTCCTTTTATTTTTGTACTTGTTGATACTTGACTCATGCTTGCTTACGACCGCTTAAAATTGTACTTCTGAATAAATCTTCTGCGTGAATATTTAATATAGTTAATTGCATTTAAAACAAAACATATATAATATACACATTAAAATCGATTCAATAACGATAAAAGCGATGACTCGAATGAGACTGCAAGGAATTGAAACTGGCGTTACCGAACATCCTACTTCTACCTATACGAAAATTTTGCTTACATCTGCAAATGCTCGAAACAGTTTCTTTTCGATTATCCAGAATGTTTGAGACAAATCGGAATTTCTCTTAAAACCACGAGAATTCCCAACATGGTGGACACAAGAGCAGATTACGGTACAAAAATGGCACAGAATTTCGTCAATGTTGAAAAAATGTGTTACACCAAATGTCAAAAAAGTTCAGTATTCTTGGTATTTTGTAAGGTATTTAAAATTAAACTCATAGTGTGAATTTAGCTCCAAAATCTCAAAATATATCATTGCATACTTTTTACTGAACATAAGGGGAAAGGAGAGTGATTAAAATTATGATTGAAAGTTTAGCCGTAAATAATTAAAGTTTGAGAAATACTGACATTAACAATATAATACACTACTAGAAATTAAAATTGCTACACCAAGAAGGAATGCAAATAACAGAACGATATTTATTGGACACATACACTATAGTGGAAAGAACAAGTGATTAGATTTACAGGAAATTAGGATGTATAGATCTTGAGAAATCAGTACCCAGAGCAGCCACCTCTGGCTTCAATAACAGCATTTATTCGCCTAGGCATGGAGTCAAACAGAGATTGTGTGACATGTACAGGGATCTCAGTCTATGCAGCTTCAACACTATGCCACAGTTCATCGACAGTAGTGGATGGTGAGTGAAGGTGTGCCAATCGCTCGGCAACCATTGACCACACGTTCTCAATTGGTGACAGATCAGAAGAACGTGCTGGCCAGGGTAACAGTCGAAATTGTTCTGTATCAAAGAAGTTCAGAACAGTACGGGCAACATGTGGTCGTGCATTATCCTGTTGAAACAAAGCATTAGGAAGGCCTCGAAGATAAGGCAGAGCCACTGGCCTTAACACATCGAAAAAGTAACGGTTGTTGTTCAAAGTGCCGGTAATACGAACAAGAGGTGATCTAGACGTGCATCCAATGGCACCACATACCATCACTCCAGCAGATGGGCCAGTATGGCGATGTCCAATGCAAGCTGGCAATGCGCGTTCTCCACGATACCTCCAAACACGGATGCGGCTATCATGGTCCTGCATACAGAACCGAGATTCCTCTGTAAAGTGACGTGATGCCATTCCCGCGTCCAAGTTCGTCGCTGATAGCACCATTGAAGGCGCTCCTGTGTGTGACGCAGCGCCAATGGTAGCCGAAGCCATGGTCACTGTGCAGACAATCCATGTTGCTGCAAACATCGTCGAACTGTTCGAGCAGAAATTTGTTGCCTTGCAAATGACTCCATTTCTCGACTTAGGGCTCGTGACGTGGCTTTATGATCCCTTTTGACCATGCGGATAACATGTCTGTCTTCTCTCATGTTTGTGATGAGGGGTCGCTGAGATCCTGCATGACGTTCCGTATGATTGTCCTGAACCCATCGATTTAATATTCTGCTAACAGTCATGGGGTCTCGAACGACACGAGCAGCAATATTGCGGTACGATAAACCACAATCCCGGTAGGCTATAATCCTTCCTCGAACAAAGTCAGACACGTGCTAATAGGCATTTCTTCTTCTTACACGAGGCATTAAAACAACTTTCTTTTGCCGAAAACAATGTTGAAACGGAAATTGAATATGAGAAAACTGCTGTCAAATCTCTGGTTTTATGCACATTGTATATGTCGCTACTGTCGCCTGCTTTGTATGAATGCGCTGAAAATCTAATCATTTGCATATCACACCAAGTTCTACCTGTCATGCAAATTTCACGTGTGTGCCCCTTTCCTGGTGTAGCAGTTTTAATGGCCAGTAGTGTAGAAATCTTCATAGACTTGAACGTGTGACTATTGACACCTAACATTCCCTCATGGTTTTAGGACTCAGCATCAATTGACTTTCACGCAGCCATCATATCATGAAAGTAATTACCAATTCTATCGTAAGTTTATTATCTTCTCCAGACCAAAAAAACTAATGAACAATTTCATTTTGTATGAATAATTAATCGTTAATTTAGCCAATAGACAAAATTTAGAAATTTAGTTTCTCATCATTTGTGTGTGTGTTACATTTTATACTATATTTTACTATTCTTTGATGCTGTAATATTATGTTCCTCCGTAATCTCTAATGTCCAGTGATATGGTATGCAATTCCTATAGAAAATTCCTTTGCTAGACACTTGAGAATGAATTCTGCTTTGAAATTCTTTGTAGCTAAAAAAGAAGTGTGAGAGACCAACACCCTTAAATTTATCTCCATATTTAGGAGTTTAAAATTTATATAAGTAAATGAAACTTATAAACGTTTCAAATTAAATTTTTTAATAGCAAAACACATTGAGATTAAAGTTGACTAATATAGAAGCTTACTCATTTTAGAAATGCAGAGTTTTTGTTTTCTTTTAACGAGCTTTCTGCGAATTCTATGCAATCAGCAAACTAAATTTAAATTCACTTAATGTGATGTTGTTTAGAAATTTTTTTAGCCAAAACTGTAATAACATCCTTGATTTCTTTAAAGATAAATCTATAAGTAATGTTTTATCATTTATCAATTTATGGTTCATGATCATCTATAAATTTGATTGCCCTCTGAATTCGCACCTTGATCTTAAGGTTCGAATTATTATATGCTGTTTACAATGATCAATATTTTTGTTATCTTATAAAAACTGAGTATATGATTCGTGAAAAAACATCAGATTATCACTCATGCATAAAAATAAATGCATGTAAGCAAAAACCTAGGTTCAGATATTTATAATATTAATTGAAAATTATAATGCGTGTTTTTCTATCACTGAATACATATATGCGAAAGCTGGTGAGTCAATTAATTTAGGTCAGCAACATTTTTATTACACACATGTTATCCTTAGAATCACATCTCACATTCTGTGTTGAAGGTTGAATACTTCCATCTGGATCACATAGCTACAACATGTGATCCAGATGAAAATATATGATCATACTAATAAATGAATGGATGGTTATAATATTTCTTCTCTTGAGATGTATGCATATACACATACATATGGATATGTGTGTTTAACGAAAGCTTAGATTAATATTTCAATTTAATCAGTTAATATTGAAACATTGTCCACTGTTTATATACTCCCGACATGTTGATGACTTGCTTATTAGAAATTTAAAAGCTGGAGCAACCATTACACCGAGTTCAATTGATTCACGTTTTATTATATTTTAAGAATTTACTTCTAATTCTCAAAGATATTCAACAGTCAAGTCCTCTTAATATTATTTATCGATTTTTTGAAATTAAATTAAATAATAATTTAAATGTATACATTTTATAGGTAGATTGAAGCTTATATGAAGTTCTTTTTATAGCACAATTCATTTACAAATAGAAAAATTATTTTATCTACATTAAAAATCATTTGAAGTTAGTTTAAAAATTTATTATTTTATTTTTAATGTACAATACTTTTATACAAATAAATGACGCTAATTATAAGCAAAATTTATAAAAATACATTATAGTATAAAATATCTTTCTAACCATTAAAGTTAAATCTTCCATATCATTAGAATAATGCTGTTTAGTTAAATTTAGAAATAACGGAAATCTAATTATTTCGCATAGTGAATTTCTATCTAACAAACAAATATATCTTGCTTCATCAAATTTGCTCTTATTTATTTTTATCATCATCAGCAAACATTCACTTAAGTAATTCTTTGTTACGAACCGATGTAGATTTAGATGGTAAATTTATTGCTCTGGTCTTAAACTTTATAATCTGTCAAATAGAAAACACTTTTCCTACATCGCAATTAAAAAAACCCTAAAAATTGCTTGTTTATCCCATTATGTCCTTTCTTTTTTTTTAATATTTCCTAGTATCTAAATGAGCAAGATTATTACCTTGGTCATTATTGTATAAATATTTGAAATACGTTTTTGTCCTTATCATATGTTTTTGTTTTCCAGAAATTAAATCAATGAAATAGAATTTCTGACATAATTGCAAGGAACAAATAGCATAAGTTGGGGAAGTTGAAAATCACCTGTGATAGAAAAAGAAATACAAATTTACCATGAATTTAATGAAAACTTAATATATGATTTAAATTAAGAGATGTGTAATCATGTATTTCTGATTAATGTGCTTTTTATTAACATTTTATAAACAAATACTATAAATACTAAATTCATTATTCGCTAATTTTTTAAAAAGTGGATTTTTAATTAGAGTACTTTTTTAGTTGTGAACCTAATATTTATTACCTTTCAGTTTCTAAAACAACTTTTTTTTACTGAATATAAAATAGAAATTAAGTTACAGGAATTTTAATATATTTTGCGTCATTGGAATAAACGATACAACAAGTTGCATTTTCAAACCGGGAGGGATAAAGGAAATTGTATTTACTTTTCTAAACATTTTTTAAATTTTTTCTTTAATATTTTTTATTTTTTCTTTAATGTGCTGATTGATAGCTATAAGCATGAGGCCGTTATTTGATTTATACATACATAATGAATTACCAACATCATCTCTGTTGCAAGCGAGACTGAAATTAAAGGCGATTTTCTCTAGATTTAGTTCTTCACAAAATCTTTGAAACGCGTATACTACATATATCAATTAATAAGGAAGATATTTGCATGAAATTTGACCTAAATATTTTTAACTTTATTGATTAAATGAATCGAAATTTTTAATATATATGTAGAAATTGTCTATTTACATCTATTTTTAAAGGGAAATTTCAGCAAAATTTCTTTAAATATCATCTTGTTGTATATTTGTAACTATATTTTCCATATCACTGAAATTTTTTTAGATTTTACTTCATTTTAAAGAACATCTTCATATAAATATTATGCTTAAATTAAATTAAGGTTGATGAGTTACATTCCTTTGTAGTGTGTGAGTTATTTTGTTAAAATTTTACTTAAACTTGAAGGCAAATAATCTATTTCCCCTAAAATATGCTATATATATTCAAACTTTTAGCTAATTTTATGTTTTTACAACATAATTTATTTAAAAATAAGACAAAAGGAAATTAAAATTTAAATTTAAGAAAATTTTGCTAAGAAATTTAGTGAATACCTTAGACTTATAAGGTTAGTCTCAAAGAGGAAGTATTTTACTTTTAGAGGAAATTAAATTTGAACTTAAAGCTATGGAATGAATAACATAACGTTTGAAGATAAAAATACATATTTAATATTTAGTTTTGGTTATTAAGGTATAACCAACAAAACATACATAACCTTAAAAGAGAAAAATATAAAATGTATTCTAAAAATTTAAGTTTGGAAATATAAGAGAACTTATATATGTATATTCAAATGTTTTATTTCGAGAAAAATCTAAAATCATGCCTTAATAAGTGACAGTATACTTAAACTTCAGTTTCCTGTGATAAATTTATTGATAAAATGATATTTTTAAAAGTTTTTGTTGAAACATTTTGATGTTCTTTTATTTTTAAAATTATTTTTCTAATGGTTATGTGTTTCTGAACTTCAAGATGTGCCCCCAAATTTCAAATAATGTTTTGAGGGAGAGATTGTAGGAATATTCTCAGCTGATATGATCAGTGATGCAGCAATATTTCTTGTAAAATGTATTCTATATCAATTATCCTCATTTGATTGAAGTGTGACTTTCTAACCTAATTCCGTTATTTCAACTTTGTTCTTCAAATTATTTACCAGTGTAATTAGGAATCCAAAATCTTATCCAAATTTATATTAATAAATAAAATGTTATCAACTCGTAGTGATATCACAGCAAACCTTCACTGGACTGTTCTTATGTTTCACAATTGAAACTGGATATCTAGTATTTTAAAAAGTTTAATTTTTTCTCATCAGTGTCAATATTAAAACTTAACACCATAAATAAATATTGTCCTGTTTCAAAAATAATTTAGACTTACGTACTTTCTGTCTAATTTGAAATTTTTCTCATTTGAATATGTTTATATAGCATGTAAAATATTTTTATTTTTTTACTGTTATTATAGCCTTTTTAATATGTTTTCATTACTTCAGTAGAAATAGAGACGATTGGGCAGCCGATTGGTTATCTGTCTTGCATTCAGTTCAACAATTCGTGGGTTCATATCCCATCTTGGGTATGAGTGTTTGTAACTCATGAGTCTCTTGATGAGTTCTCATGAGTTTCTTCATTGGGTATGAGTTTCTTTTGTACACGAGGGCTAATTCTGTCTAATTAGCCTCGTGTACAAAAACCATTGAGCAGCAAACAAGCAATCAGTAGAAAGAGATTGAAAAAATTTATAGTTTGAGATTCATTTTTTTGATCAAACTTCATCTTTTGCCCCACGAGTGATAAAACGTTCATGACCTGCAATGGTTAAAGCGTACTCTAGTTCATTGCAAACCTTCATTCCCGTAATGAGAATCGAACCAACGAAAATTTGAGCTAAACCAGAATACAAACAATTTAAGTGCCAGTTCAGCGGAAAGCATTTGAAATGCTTGCAACAAATTTAAAGGAAACTAATTAAAAGCTATTATTTCCTAATGTATGTTTTTCTCAATATTAGAATTCAAACTCTACTTCCAAATTTTTTCCACTTGATTAGCAGGATATTATATTTTTCTGAATTTTTTTAATATTTTCCGGCTATAATTCACATTTATATTAATCACTTTTCCTATTTTTATGAAGATTGAAGAATATATATATATATATATATATATATATATATATATATATATATATATATATATATATATATATATATATATATATATATATATATATATATATATATATATATATATATATATATATAAGGAAATAACTAAACACTAAAATATATAATGGATGAAAAATTTCATGCTTTTAGTTATTATGTAAAAATAACAGATATTATAGATAGAACATCATATACGAGGGTTACTCTGAAATTTTTAAGATACGCGCAGACGCGTGCGCGCGAGAATCTACAAAATAAAAAAATAACGGTTTAATTTTAAAGTACAAAGTATTTTAACGCAGAAGACGATTTTTTACTGACTTACTTTAACTTGCTTAGCGTGGAATAAATTTTAAACGGAAGAGAAAATGGAGTTGACGCGAGAACATTTTCGCGCTATGATTTTCTACGATTTCAAAGCAGGATTAAATCAAGAAAAATGCGTTCAACGGTTAAAATTAGCATTTGGTGATGAATCTCCAACTCGTGCTACTGTATTCAGATGGTTTAGAGAATTTAGAAGAGGTCGCAATTTTCTTCAGGATGAAGAACACACAGGAAGGCCACAGTTGGCAGTAATCCCGGATAATGTGTCTGCCACACGAAAAATGTTAATGGATGATAATCGCTGTACCTATCATATGAAACAGAAGGAACTTAACATTGGATCCGCAGCCATACACAAAATCATTCATGAAAAATTACACATAAAAAAGTAGTTTGCCATTGGGTTCCCCATAATCTAACTGAGCATCAAAAAGAGGAGCGTGTCAGAATAATAATAAGAAAATCTTAATATGCTGAATAATGGTGGCCACCACATCATTTCTAAAATTGTAATAGGTGATGAAACGTACATACCGTTTTTTGATGGGTCTTTGAAGATGATCCCACTCCGACAATGGTGAAAAAACAACGCGCACTGAAAAAAGTGATGTATGCTGTTTTCTTCAGAAGTAAGGGATTGGTCAAAGCCATCAAATTGGAAGTACAGAAGACAGTAACAGCAAACTGGTATACCACTAAATGTCTTCCAGAAATTCTACAAGAACTGAATGTTAGGGGACTAATGCTTCACCATGACAATGCATCTTCACATGTAGCCGGATTAACAGTTGAGTTTCTTAAATAAAAACAATTTAAAGTGATCGAACATTCGCCGTATTCACCTGATCTAGCTATGTGCGACTTTTGGCTATTCTTTAATCTAAAAAAGAACTTACGTGGACGTCGTTTTCATTCAGAAGAAGAGATTGATGTGGCTATAAATGCATTTTTTTCATCTATTCGAAGAAATAAATGGCTTGAGGCATTTAATCTGTGGAAAATTCGTCTACAAAAGTGCATTGATGCTGGAGGAGATTATTTTGAACACACCTAAAATTTTGTAAGTATAACTTTAAAAACATAGTTGTATTTCAAAAATTTCAGAGTGACCCTCGTATATCTATTTCTATAAGCAAAGGAATAAGTCGTACACACATTCTTTGCAAAACGTCTATTAATTAATTCAAAATTAACTGAACATAGAACTAATTCACAAAGATATACAAACAATACAAACAAATTGATTTTTAAGAAACATAATATTAATATGAAACAAAAATTTAATCTCAATTTTCATAGTCTCCAAAAAACAAAAAAGTTAAAATGTAAACAATGTGTTGAGTATAAAATAATTTGATGTTGCGCTTATTTAAAACATTCTTGTATGTTATTAGGAAGTAATTGTTTTCGTTATTTTTTAAATAAAACAACCACGTGTGTATTTATTTTAATAATTTATTTTTAATTAATGTTTCATATTCGATATTTTCTGCAATCAATAGATTTCTAACCATCATAGCTTAATTTTGTACGATTACTAACTTGTAACACTCTGCTTAATATAAATATTTATTTAATTTTAAATGAATAGACAAAAAGTATTCAGAATTTCCTTTCCAAAAATCTTTTCGAAAGTACTCAAGGATAAATCCTTCAGTAATCAGTAAACAAAACATTCAAACAGGGGAATTAAAATTACAATAGTGTTTTATAAAAGAATATATAAATTGAAAGAATAGAATGTTATTATTAAATTTTAATAGCTCTTCCGAACACAATTTATAATAAATTTTTATTAGTCCATTTTATTATCTTAAAAAACAATAAAATCTAAAAATATTTTACCAAAACTGAGCTTTAAAAATGAAATTGAGATACAAAGGTGTTTTGTAGTTCAAAATGTGTTTACAAATGATATCCTGCAGATTCACACCAGTGTATTTATAAATGCATTCTTGATGAATAGAGGGCCCACACAATGGAACCAGCGACAAAGACTGAGCAACGAAAGTTTAGCTCATATCACCAGGGCCAGAAGTCAAACTGTTTATTAGTTCTTTCTTCAGATAAATTTTAAAAAATACAATAAAAATACATTGGCTTTTTGTCCGCATCAATACACTTAAAAGTTTTTCTTCCGTCTTTTAGCAATAAAAAGGCCCATGTTTTCCCTCAGAGGACCTTTCTTACCGTCTTTTTTTTCCTTGAAACCTACTCAGTTGGAATTCTCTATGATTTTCTTTTGAACAATCACAGCACGATCCGTTGCTTTCTTTTCTGGGTAACATTCCTTTTTACCCTCCCCTATTCTGATAACTTGTTTCTCTGATATTTTTCTTTACTGATTTATGGAGTTTTTCTGAATATGTGTCTCTACCTTTTCTTCATTTTTTGCTCAATGTTTGAGACCATAAAACATCATAGTAGAATATGATATTAAAGTGAAAAATTCTAATAAACTAAGATACCACTCATTATATGAAAATACATGCTGTGAAATATTTCTAGACTTCAGAAACTATCTATAAATAATTATTTCTTATATTTATTAGTGACAATAATCTACCAGTAAATAAAAATATACTTTTATCATAACCTTCAAAATGTACCGTATAATCTAAAATCAATCGCTGCTCTATCAGTTTCATTGTAACTATTAAAATAAATAATAAAATAATTTTTAATAAACAATGGAATCAATAAAATAAACTATCATGAAAGAGGGTGTGTGTGTGTGTGAGAGAGAGAGAGAGAGAAATTAAAATACGTAAAGAAAACTTTCCTTATCCTTATAATTAGGAATTTCGGTAAGGCAATGAATTTCACATTATGTTTATAATGTCTCTTCTTTTATCATAGTTTATTAAGCTATTTCTTCATTTTTAAGGTTTACACATTTCAAAATTACATTAATTTCGTATAAATACTTTTATTTTCATGAAAATCTAATAATGTGTTTCTTCTACGTAAATACATGGTTTTCAATTTAAAAGAGTTTTATTGAGAGATATCTATCAAAATTAACCACAAATGTTATCTACTTATGTCCTTAGCTGAGGTTACTACTAGTTAAATATTTAGCATTTTGCTTCATTACAAAATCTTAAAATCAATTTGATTTTTTTATATTTATTACCGCTAAAATAATATTATTGTGAAAATATAATAAATATCACTGATTATTTGAATACCCAAAAAATATTTAAAAACTTGACAAACTACCAAGAAACTAAATGTCATAACAAAATGTACTTCAAAATGAAATTTACGTATCATAATATATGTTAAACATTTTGTATCATATAACAATTAGTTTTATTTTACATAGAATAATATAACACAAAAATATTCTGTGGGACAAATTTTCTAGATTAATTTTATAATTAAAAATATAATATCAATTATTTTATATTAAAGAAACTGTAAAATATCTTATATATATTATAGTATATGTTATTATTTTATAATTGTATGCTACAATATATATGTATATATTTCTCATGCTTATAAAAATTATAAAGTAGTTTCTATCATAATTACATAAGAAAATAATTTTTGTTGTTTCAACAAAAGACCAAAAAATGTTAAAATGAATGACAAATTAACTAATGAGCTTATTGACAAAAAGATATATATGAATGAGAGTAAAAATTTAATATCTAAAGGGACACTTATGATTCTTGATTAATACTTTTCTAATTCAGCTAAATTCTAAGATATATATAGACTATAATAACATCATTTATTAGTAAAAAAAGAACAATATATGGTGGTATTTTAAAATTTTATAATTCAACTGTAGCTCATTTGTTAGTCGTTAATCTTAAACAGGTTGTTTCTTCTTTTGCACATGACATCTTTTTAACTTATATGTGAAATAGTGTATCATTGTTTTTTATAATTCCTTTAAAATGACTTTTATATAATTTTTGACAAAATTAAAGTAAAAAATACAGTAGTGAGTTACAAATATTGAACGTAATCAATTATAATTTCACGAAACGCATGCACACATTTTTGTATTCTGTTACACTATTTTTTTAAAAATTTAACAATGTGACAAATTATTTTATTAATTTTAATTTTCACAATGAACTTGATAAAAAAAGAAGTTTCAAAAACTTTATTTCTTAAATAATAAATTGCAATTTTAACAAAATTTAGAAGTCCAATTCATATCAAATAAACAAATCAATTTCCTGTGTTTCAGTGACCCATCAAAACATTCCACACATGTATTTCTCACGAAATGGTTTTCTATTTATTTCCTGAAATTTAAACAATCATAAGTACCCTATAAAATTATATTTACGGCATTTTATGAGTAAGTAATTTATGATATATTATCTACAAAATTCTACAATATCAAAAAAACATTTCTGCAAATGAAATAAATTAGTATAAAAGTGTGTAAATTTATCATTTTGTCTTATTACAATATGAATTAAACAAATTATTCAAATTATAAAAAATAGAATAATTTCAATTTTGAATTTTATTCCATTTTCTATTCAATTTTGTCAAATTTTAATTTTTATGATTTCATTTGAGTGTATATGTATTAAGCTAAATGTTTGTGTGTATGTTTAATTTGTACGTGTGTAATTCTTATTAAAGGCATTCTTATATTTTAAAAATGTTAAGCCAGTTATTCTATAACAACAACTATATTTATTCTATATTTTCTTTAAAAACTATATTTTCTTGAATTGCTATTTGTCAAATGAGTTTACGTGAACTTCTATTTGATTCCAGTTCTGAGAAACTCTCGCAAGGAAATAGTATTTTTAATACATAATTTAGGATTTTGAGCAAATTCACATAATATTGATTACAGATGCAAAAATTAATACTCAACTTTCATAAGTAATAAATGGATCAGTTATTTTAGGAAAAACAAGATATAGAGGAATTTATTTCAATAATATTTCATGATTCTCTATAATTATTACAGACTATTTAGTGTAAAATTTGAAATAACTTTTGAAATACACCCTTAGCAAATCAAATACTGTTTGAAGAAAACACCATTTAATCTTACTTAATAGCTTGATCTAATGGATATTCTTTTAGAAAAAATATTGAAATAATATTAAATTTAATATTCTCAATGTACATACAGATATATATATATATATATATATATATATATATATATATATATATATATATATATATATATATATATATATATATATATATATATATATATATATATATATATATATATATATATATATATATATATATATATATATATATATATATATATATATATATATATATATATATATAATATATATATATATATATATATATATATATATATATATATATATATATATATATAGTATAAACACTGTACGTGTTTTCTAATTCAGCTAAATTCTAAGGTATATAGACTATAACATCATTTATTAGTAAAAAAAGAACAATATATGGGGGTGTTTTAAAATTTTATAATTCAAATGTAGCTCATTTTTTTGTCGTTAATCTTAAACAGGTTGTTTTTTCTTTTGCACATGACATCTTTTAAATTCTACTTTATATAATATTTACATAAAATACTTAAAAAAAACTTTACTTAAAAAAAACCATATTGAGGTTATTAGAATTTTTTCATGATTTTAAAGTCTCTGCTCTGAAAAGTAATAATTTTCATCCTGGAATTTTGTTGTGAAATTATAGAAAAACGAATATAAAAATTATAACATAATACAAAAAGGACTATATATAAGTTACTACATTGGAACTGATTGAAAGTTTGTATGACCATTCTGATATTTTATTTAGAAAATTATAGAACAATTATTTCACATTTTCTTATTTTTATGTAAGATAATTCACGTTTAAATAGGGTAAACTATTTGCGATATTAAGTTTTTTAGACTTATTAATGCAAGAAATTAATACATTCATTTCAAATAAATGCTGCAGAAAATAATAATTATTGCCCCCAATAAAATTTTTAAGACGAAAATAAATTTCTAAATATAGTTATTGTCAAAATAATAAACTCATTATTTGAAATATAGCATTGGATAAGGCCAATATGTAAATATATTAAAATAATGTGATCTCACTATAAAATGTTCAATCATTTCAAGAAATTCTGAGTAATTTAATTAAATTATAATTTTCAAATAATTTAAATTTTAAACAGTTATATTTAAAAAATTAAATAAACAATAGACATTTCATATTACTATTATATTATATCATCTCCTTTAGTGATTACATTAAATTAGAGTACGTTGAAGGACATTTAAATATTTTATATCTTGTTTTTTATCATTTATAAGATATATTAATTTAAAATGTTGGTGTTGAAAATTAAATCAGTAAAACTGCTTGTTTTGATTGATTCTTCTCCATTCTTATAATCCTTATAATCAGCTTCAGTTTCTGTCTATGTATAAAATCAAAATATGAGGTAGACAAATAATTTTGAACCATTTATATGCCTTATGAAATTTAAGATATTAGCCTTAGTAATTTAAAGAATAAAAATGATTAAATTTAGTGATATACTTCATTATGTTTTAAATATATGTGATAATCATTAAAATTAATGAAACCAAATTTTACCACATATATAGACAAATTATTTTTTTATAAAAATGGAGTGATTCTCCAATATACATAAACATGCCTATTTAATTAATTGGATTCAAATTAAGCTGTAAATTAATAATAGAAACATATATTGACTATAACAGAAAGTTTTTTAGGCTACAACTATAAATTCAGTCAAATATAAATTAGAATTTGTAATTCTGCACAGGCATAATGCAAATGCTTGCAGCTTCTATAAATCAAATGAAAATTTAAGGTAGTAATAATTGCCTATAAATATGTAACAAGATACCTTGAATTTGAAATAATATTTTATAGAGTTTAATAATAGCGTTTATAACAGTAAAATGGAATATATATATAATACTAACAACTTTACATTTTTGTCTTTTACATTTATACAAAATTGACATGATTAATTGAACAAAATTTTATGACTAAATAAAACATAATTATAAATATTCAAATATTCAATTTTAGATTAAGAACAATCGGTATCGTAGAAAATTATTTTTATAGTAAAGGTACATTCATCAAACAATTACATACCTGAAGTTGTAGACGTTTCTATAAATTTAAAACACAAATGTTTATGAAAAGAATCACAAAGAAAACAATGCATATTGTTGCAATATTATGTGGCAAACATTGCAAAAATATATTTGAGCAAAAATATAAAAGCAAAAATATATTTGAGTACAAGTAAAATAAATTAATTAAAATATTAGACCAGCATGTAGCTTAAAAGATAAAAAAAACAAGAATAAAGGTAATAGAATCAACAATGACTTTTATTTCTTTACAAGCGTACAGATTTTATGTTACTAGGATTTCAAAATATATTTCCAGATTTATAAATGCTTATACAATTGTGTATTTCTAGTTTCGTGGTTCATGATTAAGTTTATCTTATAACCTTACTGGTAAGAAGTGCATTTAAAAAAATTAATATTTTCCATATATCTTTATATCAAAGAGCTATTGATGTACTGTCTCTGAGCTTATAAATAATACTTATTACCGAATTTAAAATAAAATAATTATCTTCATTAAGAAATTTAATTGTTTAGTATTAAATGAATCATAAGTGCAAGAGTAATTTCCTTGAGATTCATATAGACAGTTGAATAGGGAGAAAAGCTAGCAAAAAGTTTTCATTTCGTGCTTTATTCGATTTTTTTCAAATGTCAAGGTGAAAATGCATGAAATAATTTCATTGCTTTGAAAAAATTGCTTTCGCAATTTTATTATTTAACACTAAATCCGCCTGAACAACCAGAAATTTTCAAATAAGTTAAACTAATACGAAAACTACATAAAGGAAAAGTAAATATTAAAAAGTAGTTGAATATAAAAAATAAATTTAACGTCCTTTGTTGATTTTATTAAGTGTATTTAAAATACAAAATTATACATAACAACTTTAGGTACAAGATCGTAGTTTAATAAAAACTGTGAAAATTTTATATCTTTTCTATATTAATTAATATGAGTAAAATAAAATATAAATGCAAAAAATATTATTCTCAGGTATCAAATTATATCAAGGCATATAGTATAAATTAAAATCAATAATGAGAAAAAATGATATACATAAAAACATTCATTCAAGAAGAATATTAACAGCTGTCGTTAATTTTCCTGGAAAAAGATAAAATCGAAGAGTTTAATTCATATTAAATTATTCAAAATTTGTGTCATCTCTTTATCAGTTATTCTTAGCCTTAAGCACTTCATAAATATGAAAATGTTATACAAACGCGATATCATATTTATGTAGCAATGATTGAATGGCATTCAAGTATACATATTTGAAATACGCCGCAACGAAGATTCTTATAGATAAAATATCTAAATGTATGAGAAAGTTACTCGCTGTTGTTGATTTGTACTGAAACTATATGAAATAACAATTTACTTACATCTTATTATTCTTAAATAGAAAATACTTATATTTTATATACTCTCTTCGCACTTAATTAATTAATTCAATTTACTCATACTGAATCATATATAATAATAAATTTTAGAACACTTAGAATTAATGACTCGATGGAAATTTTGAATTAAAAATAAATTTACCTCCCGTTGTTGACATTCCTGAAAAGTTACAATTAAAATTACTTTATAACAGCAAGACAGCATTGATTAAATTTAAAATGAATAATAACTCAGTATAAAACCAATTATTTTAAGCACTTGATTTGGTTAAATTTAAGTAAACAAAAAATAAAACATCCATTGCCAATAATCAGGTCGTTTATATTAAATGGTATGCAAAATTTTTTATATAAAACAAAAACAAGAAAAATTTCATTGGAAAATAACTTTATCTGTTGTTGTGAAATTTTCTGAAATAGTTAAATAAAGAAATCCATCAATATTTCATCAAAACAGGCAGCATGATACCAAACATAATTACAAAATTTGTGGTATATCCTGATAATTTTAACTTACGTAGCCTTAAATGAATCATAAAGTGAAATTATCATGATTCTAATACGTTTTTTACATAATTTTTTTTAAAAAAGCTATACATATAAATAAAGATGAAGATGAGACAAAATATTCTAAACATAAATTTCGAAGAGTAATTTACCTGCTGTTGTTGATTTCTCTGAAAATTTAAAAATAAATTAAAGTTTTACGCACCCCATCATACAGTTCAAGTAATTATGCTTACTTGATATAACGCGACACAAAAATTTTAATAATTTAAAATGTTAACTTTACCCGCTGGTGTTTATTTTTCCAAAAATAAGTTATATAATATCGATCACAATTTTTAAACGAAATCTTATAACTCAAAATTAAAAACCAAAATTTAACCTCACTTATACTTTTCAGTAGTGTTGGATATTATGTACATATATATGTATGTATTAAAACTTTACCTAAAAATAATTTACTTTACGGAACATTTAAAACAGATAGTTTTAACTATCTGTTTTAAAATTAACTGAAATTAAATTGTAAAGACAAAAAGGTGTTAACTTAATTAGCATACTATAGCTTTTATTTGATTAATCTTAAACTAGTCATAGGTATAAAATTATCATTTTAAATAATACTATGATTTATATTATGTGTAATAATAACACTAAATAATAACTAAAATACTGATTAAATAAATATAAAAAACAATAAACTCAATAAAATTTAAAATTCAATAATTTTTATAAAAAATATCTATTATTTTTAAAAAACAAGTATCATTTTATTAGCTGTTGTTGATTCACCTAATAAGTTGAAATTGAAAATGATTTAAAAAATAAAAAAATCTACATCACATGGTTTAAATTTATAAAAGCTTAATACATCAACTTTTTATCATACAAAATACTTATTATTTGGTCATTATATAGCTATTAAGTTTATAATAATAAAGTGTAGAAATAAAATGTGCAAAATAATATAATCAGATAAAAAATCTATCTCTGTAAATTTCTATTTAAGGATTTGTTTACTTAATATTGAATAATTTCTAGTATCAAATTTATCAAATATGCTTCAATAAATTTTTTCATTCAAATATAGGTAAATGGTACAACTGAAATGTCTAAAAATTAAAATTCTCTGAAACTGTTAAATGCTATTATTGAGTTATTAGAACATTTATAGCAAATTCTTCAAAGAGAATGCTATGTACGACATAATTATAAAAAATTAAAATGTTTAACATCAAATCTGTAGCATAAATGTTTCATATTTATAAGAATATTATGCTTATAAAACGATATTTATGGAGTTGTAATTAAATGGTATTCATGTATATGTATGTGAAATGAAAGGTTGATATAGATAAATCATTAAATCAAATAAAATGATACCAACTGATATTGATTGGTATGAAAGGATATAAAAATATCTTTAAAATGCACGTACTTCTTCATAGTTTAAAATATAATGTTTACATTTTATTTAAACTCTCCATTATTTTAATTGTTTGCTTTTCAAGACATTGTAAATAAAGAAATCATAATAGTCCGATATTTAAAAATTTAAACTGAATCATATGCACAAAAACTGATGAAAGGAAACCTTATAAATAATCTCTCGATGTAAATTTAGAACCACAAATAATTTTACCTCCTGTTGTTGACATTTCTGTAAAGTTAAAATTGATATTTCATTAAAAAAGAAAGTAATCATTGATCAAACTTAAAATGTCTAATAAAATAGCAAAATACAATTTCTTAAGTATTTAAACTTCTTAAATGTAAGTTCTCATAAAATAAGACATTTACTGCCAATATTAAAGTTTTTAGATTAAATGTATTGATAACTCCATTGGAAAAGGATTTTATTTGTTCTTTTTAAAATATCTGGAATGTTTAAATAAATAAATAATATTTCTTTAAAACAGACAGCATTATTCGGAACAAAGTAACAAAAATGTATTAGCTACTTATAATTTTAATTTGCATACATTAAATGTATTATAAAAATATAGATTTTATACTTTTAATACATTATTTCGATAATTTGAAAGTAAAATGTAACTATAAATAAAGGTAAAGAACAAGAACAAAATATTCTATAAATAAATATCAAAGATATATTTACCTGCTGTTGTTGATTTCTCTGAAAAGATAAAAATACATTAGTTTTACGCATGAAATCATGCAGTTCAAATTAAAATGTTAACTTCGTATAACAAGGTAAGAATATTAATAGCTTAGAAATTTTAATTTAAGTTACCTGTTGTTGTTGAATTTTCTAAAAAATAAAATAAATATTTATCAACTTTTTTAATAAAACCTTTCAGATCAAAATAAAGCTAAAATAAAGAAACATCTTTATACTTTTAACTTTTTGTGTGTGTGTGTGTATATATATATATATATATATATATATATATATATATATATATATATATATATATATATATATATATATATATATATATATATATATATATATATATATATATATATATATATATATATATATATATATATATATATATATATATATATATATATATATATATATATATATATACGTAAGTTATAAACATATCAATAGAATATTTTAAATTATTGTATCATCATTTAGTTTTTAAAAAATAGTGAAATACAGCATAAGATTGCATCCAATATATGTGTAATAAGTTCAATTACTGAGACGAAAACTGCTATAGGTTTCTTACTTTTAAAGCGGAAATACATTTTGAAGTTTATGAAAAATACTATAAATTCAGTCAAATATAAATCAATTTGTAATTCTCCACAGGATGCATGATGCAAATGCTTGCAGCTTCTATAAATCAAATGAAAATTTAAGGTAGTAATAATTGCCTATAAATATGTAACAAGATACCTTGAATTTAAAATAACATTTTACAGAATTTAATAATAGCGTTTATAATAGTAAAATGGAATAATTATAATACTAACAACTTTACATTTTTGTCTTTTACATTTATACAAAATTGACATGATTAATTGAACAAAATTTTATGACAAAATAAAACATAATTATAAATATTCAAATATTCAATTTTAGATTAAGAACAATCGGTATCCAAGAAAATTATTTTTATAGTAAAGGTACATCCATCAAAAAATTACATACCTGAAGTTGTAGACGTTTCTATAAATTTAAAACACAAATGTTTATGAAAAGAATCACAAAGAAAACAATGCATATTGCTGCAATATTATGTGGCAAGCATTGTAGTTTAAAGTAACAAACTAATTCATAACATGTTAAATAATTATTATTTTTCTAACTTCTAAAATATTTTTCAATAATTCTCTTAAATTTGGATTTTTATACAACATTTATTTTTTATTGGTTTAAAATATATAAATGAAATTAAAGGATTCTAATGCTATTTACTCTAATTTATTAATTTCAAATACTGAATATTATAATTGCTATTATTTCCAATCTGATACTAAAATAATAGTTTTTTTTTAATTTTTAGCTACTATTTTATTTTTATTATATTTATTCAAAAGAAAAAATTTAACATTTCCGTAATTAATTCTCCTAAACTTTAGTCTTATGATTAAATATTTTCTTCCTCATTCACGCAGTCAAAGTTAATAACTAGAAGCGTTCTCATGCATGTTGTCCCACTTAATTACATTATATCACTATCCATAAATGTCACTCAACTGACATTTGCGTAGAAACTTTTATATGTTTACTTCAGTGTCTTCAACCGGAAGTATTACCATTATTAATTTTATTACGCCAGTGAATCACATTAAGCAACATTTGAAAGTTAAAATTTCTAGACGAGAAATAGGTTTTAATTTATTAGCTTTACCAAGATTCAGGATTAAATGGAGATATTTTTTAGTTTTTCTTTTTAAAAAAACAATATAATAAAATAATTAAAGAATTATACATCCTACTAAATACTGTTTTGCATATTTTAATACACAATTTTATAAACTGAGTTTTAATAATAAGATTAAGAAAGAATTATTAAATAATGACAAGTATTCTACAATTATAAACCACTTATCAATAAAATCACATTTTTTATACTAAATTTATCTCTAGTAGATACAAAATTCTCAAAATTAAACAAATGTTATATCAAAATATAATATGATTAAAATACGAAGATAGCAAAAATATATTTGAGTACAAGTAAAATAAATTAATTAAAATATTAGACCATCATGTAGCTTAAAAGATAAAAAACAAGAATAAAGGTAATAGAATCAACAATGCCTATTATTTCTTTAGAAGCGTACAGATTTTAGGTAACTTGGATTTCAAAATATATTTTCAGATATATAAATGCTTATACAATTGTATTTCTAGTTACGTGATTCATGATAAGTTTATCTTATCTTCTTACTGGTAAGAAGTGCATTTAACAAAATTAATATTTCCCATATATCTTTATATCAAAGAGCTATTGAAGTACTGTCTCTGAGCTTATAAATAGTACTTAATACCAAATTTAAAATAAAATAATTATCTTAATTTAGAATTTTAATTGTTTATTATTAAATGAATCATAAGTGCAAGAGTAATTACCCTTGAGATTCATATAGACAGTTGAATAGTGCGAAAAAAATAATAGAATAGCGAGAAAAAGTTATCATTTCCTGGTTTTTTCGATTTTTTTCAAATGTCAAGGCGAAAATGCATGAAATAAATTTTTTGTAAAAAATGTCATTGCTTTGAAAAAATTGCTTTTGCAATTTTATTATTTAGCACTAAATCCACCTGAACCACGAGAAATTTTCAAATAAATTAAACTAATACAAAAACTGCATAAAGGAAAAGTAAATATTAAAAAGTAATTAAATGCAAAAATTAAATTTAACTTCCCTTGTTGAATTTATTAAGTGTATTTAAAATACAAAATAATACATAACAAATTTAAATACAATATCGTATTTTAATAAAAACAATGAATTTATTAAATATTTTCTATATTAATTAATAGGAGTAAAATAAAATGTAAATACAAAAATATTATTCTCAATTATCAAAATATATCAAGACAAATAGTATAAATTGATATCAATAATGAGAAAAAAAGGATGTAGATAAAAACATTCATTCAAGAAGAATATTAACAGCTGTCGTTAACTTTCTTGGAAAAAGATAAAATTGAAGAGTTTAATTCATATCAAATATTTTAAAATTTGTGTCATCTCTTTATCAATTATTCTTAGCCTTAAGCACTTCATAAATATGAAAATGTTAAGCAAACGATATCATATTTATGTAGCAATGATTGAATGGCATTCAAGTATACATATTTGAAATGAGCCGCAACGAAGATTTTTATATATAAATATCTAAATGTATGAGAAAAATACTCGCTGTTGTTGATTTGTCTGAACCTATATGAAATAACAATTTACTTACGTCTTATTAGTCTTAAATAGAAAATACTTATATTTTATATACACTCTTCGCAACTTAATTAATTAGTTCAACTTACTCATACTGAATCATATATATAATTATAAATTTTAGTACTCTTAGAATTAATGACTCGATGGAAATTTAGAATTAAAAATAAATTTACCTCCCGTTGTTGACATTCCTGAAAAGTTAAAATTAAAATTACTTTATAAAAGCAAGACAGCATTGATCAAAATTAAAATGAATAATAACTCAGTATAAAACCAATTCTTTTAAGTACTTGATTTGGTTAAAATTAAGTAATCATTTTTGATTAAAACGTATACTGCCAATAATCAGGTCGTTAATATTAAATGACATGCATAATTTTTTATATAAAACGAAAACAAGAAACAAATTTCATAGGAAAATAACTTTATCTGTTGTTGTGAAATTTTCTGTAATGCTTAAATAAAGAAATCCATCATTATTTCATCAAAACAGGCAGCATGATATCAAACAAAATAATAAAATTTGTAGTATATCCTTATCATCTAAATTTATGTAACCTTAAATGAATCATAAGGTGACATTATCATAGTTCTAATACGTTTTTAAATAATATTTTAAAAAAACTATGCATATAAATAAAGCTGAAGATGAGACTAAATATTTGATCCATAAATATCGAATAGAAATTTACCTGCTGTTGTTGATTTCACTGAAAATTTAAAAATACATTAAAGTTTTATGCACCCCATCATACAGTTCAAGTATTATTTTTCCAAAAAAATAATATATATATATATATATATATATATATATATATATATATACATATATACCTAAAGATAACTTACATATATACGTATACATATTTAAACAGAAAGTTTATATATATATAAATATCATATATGTATATAGACAAATGTGTGTATATATTTATATACGCATACTACAGCTTTCATTTGATTAATCTTAAACTAGTCATAGGTATAATATTATCATTTTATGTAATAATATCACTAATATTGTGTGTAATAATAGCACTAAATAATATGTAAAATATTGATTAAATAAATATAAAAAAACACTAAATTCAATAATTTAAAATTCAATATATTTTTTTTAAAAAAATATCCATTATTTTTAAAATACAAATATCATTTTACTAGCTGTTGTCGATTCTCCTAATAAATTGAAATTAAAAATGATTTAAAAAATAAAAAATATCTAAGGATCAGTTTACTTGCTATTGATTAATTTCCAGAATAATTAAAAATATTTATAAAAAATGCTTCAATAAATTTTTACATTAAAATATATGTAAATGGTAAAACTGAAATGTCTAAAAATTAAAATTCTCTGAAACTGTTAAATGCTATTATTGAGTTATCTTAACATTTGTAGCAAATTCTTCAAAGAGAATACTATGTACGACATAATAATAAAAAATTAAAATGTTTAACATCAAATCTGTAGCATAATCGTTTCATATTTATAAGAATATTATGCTTATAAAACGGTATTTATGGAGTTGTAATTAAATTGTATTCATGTATATGTATGTGAAATGAAAGATTGATATAGATAAATCATTAAATCAAATAAAATGATACCAACTGCTATTGATTGGTATGAAAGGATATAAAAATATCTTTAAAATGTACGTACTTCTTCATAGTTTAAAATTAAATTTTTACATTTTATTTAAACTCTACAGTATTTTAGTTGTTTGCTTTGAAGGACATTTTAAATAAAGTAATCATAATAGTCCGATATTTAAAAAGTTAATCATATGCATAGAAATAGATGAAAGAGAACCTTATAAATAATCTCTCGATGTAAATTTAGAACCTCAAATAATATTACCTCCTGTTGTTGACATTTCTGTAAAGTTAAAATTGATATTTCATAAAAAAGAAAGACATCATTGATAAAAGTTAAAATGTCTAATAAAATAGCAAAATACAATTTCTTAAGTATTTAAATTTCTTAAATGTAAATTCTCATAAATTAAGACATTTACTGCCAATATTCAAGTTTTTAAGATTAAACGTATTGATAACTCCATTAGAAGAGGAGATTTTCTTTGCTCTTATTAAATTATCTGAGGTGTTAAAATAAAAAAAATTCATCAAAAATATTTCTTTAAAACAGACAGCATTATTCGAAACAAAATAACAAAAAATATATCCTTATAATTTTAATTTGCATCCCTTAAATGTATCATAGAAATATAGCTGGCATACTTTTGATACGTTATTTCGATAATTTAAAATAAAACTGTAATTATAAATAAAGGTAAAAAACAAGACAAAATTTTTCTATAAATAAATATCAAAGATAAATTTACCTGCTGTTGTTGATTTGTCTGAAAAGTTAAAAATACAGTTTTATGCATGTATGAAATCATGCAGTTCAAATTAAAATGTTGACTTTATATAACAAGGTAAGAATTTTAATAGCTTAGAAATTTTAATTTAAGTTATCTGCTGTTGTTGAATTTTCTAAAAAAATTAAATAAATATTTATCAACTTTTTTAACTAAGACCTTTCAGATCAAAATAAAGCTAAAATCAAGAAACATCTTTATACTTATAACTTATATATATATATATATAAATATACATATATATATATATATATATATATATATATATATATATATATATATATATATATATATATATATATGTATATATATGTATATGTATATATATATATATATATTATATATATAATATATATATATATATATATATATATATATATATATATATATATATATATATATATATATATATATATATATATATATATATATATATATATATATATATATATATATATATATATATATATATATATATGTATATATATATATATATATATAACAGTATGAATATCAATAGAATTTATAAAATTATTGTATCATCATTTTGCTTTTAAAAAATAGTGAAACACAGTATAAGATTTCATCCAATATGTGTCTAATATGTTCAATTACTAAGACGAAAACGGATATATGTTTCGTACTTTTGAAGCGGAAATATATTTAAGTTTATGAGAAGAAATTTCTTAAAAAAATATTTTATTTTATCCCTCAGTTATTTTAGGCCATTTTATATCAGAAAATGCTTACGATTTTTTTCTCACGACAAATCTTGGATCAAGATATTGTACATTCTAAATTTTATTTGAAATATAGTTTTCTTGTGAAATTCCCAAATACAGAAAAATATATCAATGAAATATTATTTTGAAAGTAATCCAAAAAATGATTCATTAAGTATTTTTGGTAAATATTTTTACCAAAAATATACTGAATATTTAAAAGGCATTTTAGAGAAGAAAATAAAAAAAACGTGTCAAAATAAGGAAATGAAAAAACGTACTTAATTTTGCCATCAATTTTTGACCATTCTAGGAGTGAAATTTTAACTATGTTTTTTTTTCGTATAATTCTTTATTATATTCCTTTTTTGTAAAGAGACACTTTAATTTTTAACTTTTTTTAATAAGGAATTATGATAAATAATATTTTAATAAAAATAAATCTAGTTTTCCGAACGTATTAAAACATCTTCCAATCATATTTTAAACATAAGTTCAGATTACGATTAAAACGAACCTATATTTTAATTTTTATGATTCTAATTTGTAATGTAATGTTAATTTTTTGAAGAATAATATGAGAATATTTTTTCCTCAAACAGAAAATGAATTTTGTTTTGTGTGTATTTGAAAACTAATTTTATATTGTTTACCAAATTGTATTATTATTCTTTACCAGAACAATAAGTAAGCTGTGAAATTTTTAATCATACATATTTATTAAAAATGCTTAAGTATACGATATGATTTTATTAATATGTTTTTAATAATTTTAAGCATAAACTATTGAAAAATAATTTTATAAATATTACGATACATAGATATATGTATCTTAGAATATTAAAAAATTGTGAAATAATTTCTTAAATTTTCTGTTCTCATGATGATGCAACTATAACTTAGAACTTTAAAAGGGGAAAAGTATTTACTGAAGCAAAATATAGAAAATAATAAAGTTTTGTTTGAAGTACAAATTTATTAATATTTTTTAACTTTTAAATATACGAGTAATATTTTTTTTAAATACAATAATATATTGTTGCATTATATGCAATAATAAAAAGGAAGAAAACCTTTTTCCCTATCACAATTTTACACAAGTGGAAGAAATTTCTAAAAATTGTTATAAACACGGTACAACAAGCAAAATATTTTTTTATATAAAAATTTATAATTTGTAATACTGCAAGTTTTAATCACAACTACACTTTATCTCATGAAAAATCAAACATATTTTATAAAGCAAAATTAGTAATAAGATAAATTTTTTCTCACTTTTTTGCGTCACACAAGTCTTAAAAATGTAGGTAATTTAGAAATAATATGTATTTTATAAATTATATATGTAAAAGGAAGTGATATTATTATTACCAAGCTAATAATTACAAAATAATATTATTAAAAAATTTATTTTATCTGAGAGAAAAATTTATAAATATTTAAAATATTTATTGGTATCTGGATTGAGAAGCAAAATATTTTGAGATTAATTTAGCAATAGGATATTCAATATTAAACAATCTTCATTTTTGTTATTCCTATGTCATTGGGATTTGCCAATTTTCCTCATATGATAATTTTCCAGCTATTCTAATTAAGATTTCATGTAAAAATAAAATGATAAATTATGTTTATATGATTTTATATGTGTGGTAACAAAGTTTTAACTGACTGGAGATTTTTAAGACTTTACGATATATAGCTTGTCTTTCTGGATTATTTTAGTAGATTCTTTATAGTATTCACAGGATTCAGGAGAAGAAACGTGAAATACTTCGCAGTATCTATACAAACACATGCTTGTAGAATGCAGATAATTATTACTCATCTTTCATTGTTCAGCAATGCCTCTTATTTAAGCTGAGAACTTCAACTTCTATGAGCACTTGTCTTACTATTAGGCAACGGAAAAACTGTATTTACTACAAGCGAATACGATTTTATGGTTTAGTATACACAATTTTACCATTGTATTCGCTTTTAGTATATACAATTTTACCATTACCTAATAGTAAACTATATATTTTAATTACTTTGAATAAGCATGAAGTTTTTATTTATAGATTATTCTTGTAAAACATTAATAATTTAAATGTGTCAGTATTTGAGGTTAACAAAAGAAAGATATATTAATGACTGAAGGTATCAAATAAGTATAGGAAAAATATTGTAATATTGAAAATAAATTTTAAATTTTTCAACAAAATTGTATAAGAAATTTTCAGTTTATCCATACTACTTACCTGAAGTAGTAGGCATTTCTATAAATAAATATATATGCATATTCATTTGTTTTATGTCCAAAAAACTTTTGAAACAATTTAAAAAGATTTTTAAAAAACTAAAATTAAACATTATTTTCCTATAACTATATTTTTTTCCAAATAAAATTTTATCTATTAACCTAACAGTCCATTTACTAAGGTGATTTAATTAAAAGGTATAAAAACTTTAGTTTAAAAATACTTTAATTTCTTTTTACTACTAAATTTAGAGAAGATATATAAAACTGCCTACTGAACCTTTTTTCGTTTTTTTGTTCATTTTAAAAAAATTAACAAAATATTTTCACGTTTTAGTTAAAGTAAAGAAAAATAAACAATTGATTTTTGGTTTCATAATATAAATAATACTCATTTGTCAATATCATTATTTATCAGAAATATGTTTGCAATTTTTCAATAATTAATATTATTACATTAGAACTGTATAATGACAAACAAAATTACATTAAAATGAACAATATATAAATTTAATTAAATAATTACCTGTTGTAGAAGACATTTCTAAATTAAAATTATTAAAATTAAAGATTAATTAACTAAAAAGTGAAAATTGTAACAATCATCAATTAAAATTTACATTTTCTAAAGCGAACGGGAAGATTTATTTTTTTAGTAAATATCATGAATTAACTATTTGAAGCAAATTCAACATATTCAGATTTCATTTGGAACAAATTACAATGTAGAGAAAATTTACAGAATAATTTATAATATGACTTTGATCCGTCATTTTTAATGCATTATTTATAAAATTAGTATTAATTTAATTCCAAGTAATATTATTCATTGATACTCACACTAGTCAATGAATTAAAAAATTCAAAATTATTAGTTTATTGAATTTATTTTGCATGAATTAAAGCTTTTATTTATTTGGAAATCGAGTCTACAAGTTTTTGAAGTACATTTTAAACCAGAGAATAACCATGAATTGGCTGTGTAAATTTTTACATCTTAATGTTCTCATTGATTTCAAACTTTTTTCATTGTAATAAGAGGGAAGAGGAAAGTGCAGTAGGATTCTTTTCCACCATGTATCACACATTTTCTATGTGGTAAAGATCTGTGATCTACGGTAGGCAGAGCAAAATTTGGAAGTCATAGTGAGACAATTTTTTTTAACATTTCTGACTAGATATAAAGTTTTATATTGCTCACTGAGCTCACAATCAGAATTATAAGTAATGCAGATTGCTTTTGATCTTCCACTATACCTAAGTCTCATATAGCTGTACTTTTACCCTTAACAAGCAACAAAACGCCACTTCCAACCATGCAATACTTTCCCATATCATGATGATATTTTTTTATTAAAAGTAAATTTGGAATATTATCATTAATATTTGTAAATATATTGAGTGATATTCCAAGAGGGAGAGAGAAAAATTAATTTATTATTCACATTAATTTCAAATTTTAAATAATGTAATAAATTTTTATGATCAAATGTTGTCTATTATTTGGTTTATATTAAATATTTTACAAAACCTGTTAAAAGAAATAACCGATAAATATTTCATTTTCCATTATGTGTTAAGATGAATATAAATATTCTTAAGGCAGTATACAATTTTAGCTTAATACTTAATAGCATTCTAAGAGTTATTACAAATGAAGAAAATATGTTCTTCTATCAACAAGGTTATGAAATGTGTTCTCTTGCTTTAATCAATTTTTATACACTTAACATATTGTTATATTTATTTAAAGAATCAAGCATATTTTTATCATAATGGCTGTAATCCAAATTTGCAGTATTTTTAAATATTTTATTTAAAATTTATTGCTTAATTTTTAGTATTAGTTTATATTATTGCCTTATTCTTTATTGTGTTTTGTATTTTCAAACATTAATTTTAATATCTGTCACATTTTTCGTATCATTTTCATTTATTAAAATTTTTTAATCGAATCATTTCTTAATCTGCTTTATCATAAAAATCATTAAAATCCCTTATGAAAATAAAGACATAAGCATGTTTTTAATCTCATTTACTAGGAAAAAAAGAGTTGGTGGAATAATATTTAAGCAATTTCATTCCTTATTTAACTGAATTTTCCTTATTTTCATTCCTTAGTTTAACGAGCGATAGCCTTTGTAAGGCATTTTAGCTTCCACATCACAAATTCAATTTTAGGACTCTTCATATATAGTATTAACGTGCTCATCTTTATAAACGTAATATGCAGAAACGTAACAAGCATTTCCCTTTGCTCAACAGTTACTGGAATCAAACTTAAATTTTTATGCTTTATTCTACAGCTTATCCAACTGCTAGGCCATGGGAAATCTGGGCTAATTTTTTAAATGCAAAGCTGATTTTACATCAATCTATTAAAGGTTGGTGCAACCTCAGTTGATAACAACTGCCGCTTTTCATTCATTGTTATCCCTTTCCTATCTAGTCGTTATCCACTGCCGCAGAAAGAATTTGTACATTCTTCTGAACCTAGTAACCAATATCGTATAATCTCAGTGAACACTGTTGACAACGCATGTCTCGTCATTTAAAGGCAACTCCCTCCGAAGCATCTCAATGATAAGTAGTGCTATTGAGCATTAGATCACATCTAAATCAAACCTGATTTGCATGTTCAAAGGACCTTTTCAGCGTCACTTGATGCAATACATTTGTCTAGCTGATATGCGATAACAAGCCTGTAATTTGAATTGATTTCGTCTTTCAGAAGTGTGAATACACTTTTCAAATTACTATTGTCTCGCAAAACTATTTTCAAAACTATGATTTTTGTTCTCAGTGCATTTATTGTAGCTGCTTTAATTTTCATACAAACATTAAGTGCATATTTACATTTGTTATTAAAAAATAATATTTGATAAATAATGAAAAGAAAAATTGCTTGGAATTTATTTTGAACGCGATATAATTCGGAAATTAGAAACAGAACATTATAACAAACGCAAAAAATTTAAAAATAAAAAAATATTACCAGTAGTACTGAAATATGCTTATCAAATTAAACTGCATGAAATAATAATATTATGCTAATGATAAATGCTCCTTTTTATTATTATTCATTTCACATAGGAATTTATAGGTTTGTGAATAAATATCTTAAATTATCTTTAATAATATGTAAGACATTTAATCGGTTATTAGACTATTGAAAATCTATAAACATTGATGACAAATGCTTAAGCATCTTTGTTTTTAATTAAACGTATGCATTGAAAACTTATAGAAAATTAAAATTATATACAAAACAAATAACTAACATAATTCAATTTTCAAATTTTACTTTTTCATTTAAAATTTATTAAAAATATTTACAAATCAATTGCAAAAATGTTAGTTCTTACCTAAACCGGATGTTGGTGGACCTGAAAAATTAAGAAATGAAATTTACAACCAGTGACATGTACATTAAATGTAAGAATTACTTAAATGTTAGTTTTAATAATTGATTGCAATCAAGTTCCTTTTATAATATTAACGAATCTTTTAATTAACTGATAAACAATAAAGTTTGTAAAAATACCGTATCAATGTTAAAAACAAAATAATTTGAAACAACTGCATTAAAAATTATACTTCTCTTTCTGAAAAAGCCAAACATTTAATAATTTTATGAGCTTAAATTTGTTTTATAATGAGTTACCTATTACCTTTTCTGAAGAACATACATAAGTTCTAAAATTTTCTCGTTTTTCTCTTTTTGCTCTGTTGCTCTGTTTACAAAGCATTAACATATGACATATTGAATTATTGATTAATGTGTGCAATAGTACTCAATAATAGCCTTATGTTTCTGTAAAAATATTTCAATCAATAGATTATATAAATATAGTAATAGTATATGAGAATAGCTATATAATAAGTATATATATATATTTTATTATATATATATATATATATATATATATATATATATATATATATATATATATATATATATATATATATATATATATATATATATATATATATATATATATATATATATATATATATATATATATATATATATATATATATATATATATATATATATATATATATATATATATATATATATATATATATATATATATATATATATACTTCCCATTCTAAAATGAAAAGTTTTTAAATCAATGAATGAAATTTTTTCTTACCTAAGAATGCTGAAAAATTCATAGCAAATGAATTTCACTAATATAGGAATTAACATAAAGCATAGTAAGTATATATATTTAATTTGAAAGAAGTAGTTTTATATTTGTCTGCACACAATATTTTAATATAATATGTTTATAGATAGTATGAAGTTTATTTATATACAATACTTATTAAGGTTTATCATCTATTATATCGACAGGTTATATACATATAATGCATAAATAAGGAATAATGTTCAATGGAAGTAAAGTAAATATATTTTTAATCCGTAAAATTTTTAAACTTGAATTTAAAATTTTAATTTTAATGATGAATAAAAGGGACATATATTAGTATAGATTAAAATAAAAATGTAAATTAATATTTTAATGATATTAACATATTGAAATTATTTATTAAATAACAATTATTATTAGAAACTGTGTGTTACCTTATTAAGAAATGAATTATCATCTATATTATACTTTGAATTTATCTTTTTCAATTATTATCTTTTTTAATTTATTCAAATTTATCTTTTTATCACACTTTTTGTGATTTAAAAACCCTTACAGATAAATTACAAATAATTGAGACAAAGTATGACCATATTTTAAAATTATTTATTAAAATTAAAGAAAATAGACAATTTTCTCTTTTTATTTGAAATCTTTCACGTGGCACGAAAATATTTGATACATATATCTATCAAATTTATTTAACTTGTTATCTCGATGAAAAAAACTTTTAAAAATATTTTTTCATTTTCGATCAATAATAAATTTTAACCTAATAAAATTACTTGCCACTCTAGTTTGTAAGATACAAATGCCTTTGAACAATGTCTTTAACGGATCATTTAATATTCTTATAATAAACATATCGAAATAATAAATGTATATTACAGAATTTCTCTTTAAGTAAGAGACCAATATACATACATTGGAAGAAATCTAAATAAAAACAAAATCGGTTATAGACATCAAAGTATACATATTATTCATTTTTATATGAATCATATATTTAATGCATCAACAGTATTTGCTTATTAAATGTTAACATATTAAGATTCATTGTACTTCTAAATTATGAATTCCAGAAAAAAATAAAAAATTAAATTTTTAAAAGAGTGTTTTTTTAAATTTATTTCTTAAAATATTCGTAGAATTTCTCTTAACTTATATGCCATACACTATAATTTATTCTAAATAATGCATCCAGAATAATAAGACAATATTTTTATCCTTTTTATTAAAATATACAAATTAATTTCAAACCATATTAACCAAAGAGAGAAGTACTAAAATTTTAATGACATGTTTATATACAATTTATCTTTTATATTTAAATTGAAATAAAGTAGTAAGATAACTATCAGTTGATTTTCACTTAATGAAACGGCGTATATTAAAAAAACTTTATTCTAAATGACAATAAATAGTTTTAATATTTTAAAACATTAGAAAAAGAACAACAATTTTATTTTATTCCTTTAAAAAATTATATTTTATTCATTTATTATTTTTAATATCTAATATACGACAAGATATTTCTTACTTTCCACAAATTCAACTGAAATATATGTAAATTTGAAATAATAAAACATGAATTTTTCAAAATCCATAAAAACAAAAATAAATGCATACTATTATAATAATTATAAAGTAAATGATCAATTAATTATTTTATTATTTACCGGCGTTTACATTTTCAGCCCTACAAATATTTTGATATTTTTGCCATTAACACTGCAAATAAAGTTTAGGGTTTCCCCATTTGCATTTCTTTTCAAAATGTTAAGATTTCCAATTTATAAATCCATATTGTATAGCATGTAATAAATGAACACAATTTTCAGTTATTAATTATTTTGTTGCAAGTATATTATATAATATATTTATTTAATGAGCACCATAATTTTGAGGACACAAAAAGCTATAAAGTAAAATATTAATTTTTAAATATCAAATTCAAAATAATTATAAATGAAATTTATCATTAGATTACTTAATAAAATTTGTAAAATTATTATAATGATATAAAATTTTACATTATAAATGAAAAATCAAATCTATTGATAAAATTTTAAGAAGTAAATTTTAACACGAAGAATTAAAAAATTAAATCAAATTAGACAATATTTTTTTAAATATGTAAGCACAACTTATGTAATGCAAATACATTAAATGCTTAGGAAATGAATAGTCAATCATTTGTTTTTTACATAAAACTATAATAACATTTTCAGTTATTTTAAATAATAATTAATTTGCTGTATTAATGAAAAACAATTAGGTAAAATATATGCATATACCTAGTCAAACTTTTTAAAGAAATTTTTCGGCAATAAAAACATAAAATAAAACTTACATGGATTGAATGGAACAGCTGAAAAGAAACACACCACATTTTATTGAATATCTAAATTACTATCAATTGCACTAATATTAACGTATTATTTACTATCCATATTATTCAATGTAATGAGCATGAATTAAATGTAGTTGATTTTATAAAAATAAACTTTATTAATAAAAACTAATTTCAAAAGAGAAATCAATAATAGTTATTTCATCAAAGTCGGACATTTTTTGCCAAAAAAAGTGAATTCATTCTAAGTAATGACGAATTGTTTTTATCAAAATTTGCAAGAATAATTGAAGTAATATTGTTGTTCTATGTAAGAAAAAGGGATAAATTCTAATAAAATATCTAAACAAATAAACTAATAAAATATTTAAACAAAAATGCTCATTTTTGTATATAGATCTAAAATGTTCTTTAATATTTGCACTAAAACATGTAATAAAAAACTTTTATTCCTCAATAACGGACCTATTATATTAAGCAAAAGCTTTTAACATATTGTACAGTTGAAAGTAAAGTCATATAATTTGTATTTCAATTTATATTTTTAATTATTTTTGCTTAAATATTATTAAATATAAGGCAAATTTCACAAATTTATGTAAATTTAACTGTGAAACTGATGTATTATTCAATGTATATTTTAATGTATTATTCAAATTATTCTCAGCCATATTTTTAATTAAATATTAAGAAGCATTATAACTTTCATAGAAACAAATATTTTTTTACTTAAATCTTGTATTATATTGAGGGAAGATTTTAAATAAAACATATTTTATGCATGTTCATTAAAAATAATATGTTGAAAAATTTCAGATTACACATTACGAAAAATAAACGCCTGTATTTTACAAGAAATGCGCAACCTATCTCTTTGAGTTTATTAACGACAAGACGTACTTTATAAGATACAAGAGATACTGAGTTTATTTACGGCAAGAGCAGTTATAATTGTATTATACGAAGAATTTTGTGATTGTTAAGTATAATACAGCATACCTGCTAAAAATGACTTTCAATTCTACAAAATTCGTTTAAAATATTTCTCATATTTATATACTGTTTAACTTGTTTAAAACAATTTTTTCACCAGAGATGAAAGAATATTCAAAACATATTCAGAGTATTCTGACTATCGTCTTAATACAGCACAATTTAAATAAATTAAAATGTCGTTGTTTAATATTTTATATTTAGAGTGAAATAAATGATATTATAGTAAAATACTTCATCTCAAAAATATAAAAAAAAGTTTTAGCTTTTTAAATGTCTACAGAAATTACTCTCAAATCTAGTTATTACGAATATTTACTAACCACAATCAATTTAAAATGACTGATAACATTAAAATAATTTTATTAAGACAGCTAAGAAAATTAGAAGATTTATTAACTGCGTTTTAATATTTTTACAAATATATGTAAATAAATAAGCCAAATGCAGAAATTTGAAGCATATGAAAGATTATGAGTGTCATAATTTAAGTCAAAATTTAAAAATCATTTAATTACCCATACTAATGTTTCTAAAAGCAATTTTTCTAACATGTTTTTATTCATTTTCTTCATTCCTAATTTTTTCATCATTAACCTTATTCAAAATACTTTTTCCAGAAATTCAGAGTTTAAATAGGATCAATAATTTTTAAATTAAAATATAAATTAAAAGGTGTTAAAAATATCTTTAAGCAAATATTTTATACATTCCTAACTTATTTAACGTTTGAAGATACATTTAATGTGATTATCAAATGCATTACAATCCGCAAAATGTCGTTTATTATATATTCTAATTAAAAATTGTAATTACACTCTTAGAATATCTTAGTTAATAATATTCTGATAGTGTAATAAGCATTACTAATATTTTACCTTATATGGCCTCTATATAAATGGTTTTGAAACGCGTTATAAAATAAAAGATTTATCTTCAAATTCATGTTAATTTTTACTCTTTCAACATTATATTGATACCAAAAATAACAATTATAAATATATTCTTTGACATATATGCAATAAACTAGTGTCCGGATTAAATTATTTAAATTTAAAATTTGTGATCTTTTAATTCAATACCTAATTAAATGAGGAATAATTTATTTTAAAAAAATTCAGCAATCAAAAACTAACCAAAATTGAATAAAATGATGAATGGTGAATATGGTAGAAATTCTTTTTTCTAAAAAACATTTCGAAATGAAAAATTCGAATAAAAAATGTATGCTTTTGCTGTAAAATTACATTTTAATTTAGTGAAAAATATTTTAAAAGAGCCTCTGTAGTGACTTTTCTTATCCCTGATTCGTACTTCCTATATATAATATTATTATTAAGCAATATTTTAAGCTACATGTGAAATAGAAAAGATAAAACAGAATTTGAAATTAATAAAACTATAGCTTCAATGAATATACACATTAAACATTTATTATGTAATTTTAAAACGTAGTTTTATTAAACTAATGAAATGTTTTGAAGCATAATTTCTTAAAAATATCTAACTAATTAAAAGTTAAAGTAGGAATTATAATAAATCTTCAGAATAATATTTATCTTCATGGTAGTAATAACTACGCAGAAAATTTGTCTAGTAAATTAAATATAATCAAGTGGTTTAGATAAATATATTTACGTACCAGGCATGGATGGAGCTTCTGATAAAAGTTTATATGGATTATTGTAAAAATAAAAAATAAATATTAAGAGTTAATTCTGAAAAAGTTGCCTTTGTTATTTAAGGACTGTTTTAACTGGACTCACCAGATGGCTCAGAGGAAATTTCTAAAGAAAAGTTTTATAAATACATTATTAATCATGAAATCAATTAATCATAAAAAAGGAACTGATTTTAAAATAAGAACAAAACAAATTCATTTCCTTCTATATATTTCTATTTTCACTTGCTAAATAACAATGCATTCTATGAATAAAATTCTAAATTCTGAAAATAATGAAAACACGAAATATTTTCCTGTAAAACTTGTAAGAATATTTTATTCCAAAATTTAAAAATACATTCAACACATTTCTTAATCTGAAAATACAAATAAATTCGTTTATATATATATATATATATATATATATATATATATATATATATATATATATATATATATATATATATATATATATATATATATATATATATATATATATATATATATATATATATATATTGAAAATCCAACACCAAGAAAAAGTGATCAAAAAATTACGCAAATTTCAAGATAGACGCTCCTTCCTTTCAAATGATGCGAAATACGCAGCTCTACAGATCACACAAAATAAGATATGAGGTGAGGAACCGGTAGAGTGGGCTATATACGCGGAATTATTGCTGCTTGGAAAATAATCTTTGAAAGTTTGTTCTTGTCATAAAGGACACCTGTAGTTGCAGGGTATAACAGGCCATCGTCCATGGAGTCAGTTCCAGCAGACAAACAAGTTTACGTTAGACATGGTGATCACACTGAAAAGGGATGATTTGTCGTTAAGGCAAATCTCAGCTAACATATACTTAAAGGCGTCCACACTGCACTGGCTCGTCCGACGGGATGCCGTGGCGACCCTGCAAATCACATCTACCGAAATTTTGCAGCCTACACAAAACATTCTGTGTGTCCCATATTGAACAGAACCATATGCCGTCGATTGATTGCTAGTCGTTTACACTCATTGTCAATATTAAGAAGATTGTCATAGACCTCACAGCATAGATGCCAAAGTCTAGAATGGTGCCGGAGTAGAATGATGTGGACAACGGAATGGCACAGGATCGTTCTCTCAGAAGAGATAGGATTCTGTTTTTGCAGTGATAGTCACCGCATATGTGTGGAAATAAAGAACGCCCCCTGCACGATAACTCGGCATCATGGTTTGGGGAGCCATTGCGTGCGATTCCAGATCACGTGCAGTTCGTATTCACGGTACTATGACAGCCCAACGTTACGTTGTGCTGCGGCCGGTGACACTTCTCTACCTTCAGAGGATCCCCAATACCCTTTATGAGCAGGATAAGGCTCGACCTCACATTGCTCCCATCCCCCAACATGCTCTGCAAGGAATCAGCTTTACACCATGCTCTGCAAGGTGTAAAGCTGATTCCCTGACTACCGTGATCGCCAGATCTCTCACCAGTCGAACACATTTGGGATACGACTGGAAGCCATTTGCAGATACTGCCAGAGCCCTTTTCAGAAGACGCACTTTGTCAAATAGTTGACAGGGATTTAAGAGCCATTCCTCAGGACGCCACCCATAATCTCATTGACTCTATACCTAGACGTTTTTCTTCTTTATCGCTATCCAGGTGATTCTACAACCTACCTTTCTGAGCCTGTTCTAGCTCTGTATTATTTAAGGTGAGGAATCATTTTGAAACACAGATCACTTATCATTTGTTTCTGTCTCTCTGTATGCCGAGTTACGTCACTTTCTGACAATTAATTCTTGGTGTTGTATCTTCATGTTGGGCAATGCATATTACCAATAAATAAGGTATGCTGTTAATCGTTTATTTTGCATAGTTTGTTAAAAGAATTAATTCATTTTTATTTAAAACGAATTGATCAATTCAGAATTATATTTAACATTACTGAAATTATTCACTATATGAAATTTTGCATAAAAATTCCTTTTTTAACATTTTCATATTCATTAATGCTTAAAAAATATTTATTTGCAAATTTAATACCTATTATTTCGAAGTGGTGAAATAATTTACCATAAAAATTTATTAAAAATATACATTAAAAAGATATTAAAAATGTGAATTTGCCTACCATTTTCCTCAAGATTAACGTGAAACTAAACAACTGAAAAAATAAAAAACATAATATTTTTGAAGTGTTATGTTCTATCATTTGTGTGTGTGTGTGTCTGATTTTTCACTATCTACTTGCTTATAACTCACTATAATTATCATGAAATCACCATCACATAAAGAATAGCTTAAGATGTTGAAAACTAAAGAAAGTATTTTCTAGGAAACTCTTAGTATAATAATTTCCGCGAATTCTTCTCTTAGTGACTGATGTTCTCCAGTTGCACGGGTGAAAAATGATGCAAGGCTCTAAAAGACCAATCTTTAACAATAAATAAATTATGGAAATAGAAATATGACAAATCTCACTAAAAATGACTGAATTCAGTTAAATTTTTTTATTCATAGGAAGTGCTATTATCAGGAGATTTTGAAACGAGGATTAATATTTAGGTACATTTATGTCAGTTTAACTGTTGAAAATTTTTATAGACAATTTAACATATTTATTTGCTGACAGTGTACTTTATAAACTTGAGCTGTATCGTAAGATAATATGTAAAGATTACAACAAGGAAATAAATAAATAAGTTACATAAGACAACAGATTTTCAATTTTCTCGATTAATCAAAAGTTTTATTATTAAATTACCTCAATAGTATATAGAAACACACTAATGGTATTGTTCGATTGATTTGTTACACGAAACTTTCGGAAATAAAATATGTTAAATTAATTAACAATTTGTTAAAGCACATTATCCTTGAAGGGTCTGCATGCATTCTATTAATTTTGATTATTAATTTCATTCTTAAATTTAAAATGATTACATTAAACTTTATTTTTCAGTACCTTATAACGTGATTTTCACTTAATATTTACAAAACACAAATAGCTCCATAAATAACAAACTCTTACTATTAATACCTTAACATTTAACTAATATTTAGGATTTTTTTTTGCTCATAATCTTTTTTATTTAAATTCAAGTACTATTTTATATAATATAAAATTATTCTTCTCTTAGAATGTTCAATAAAATAATATTAAATCATATCTTTAAAATATTTTCAGTGACAATTTTTGACCTCAAAAATTTTATTAAAGAGATTTTCTTCATCACCTTTTTTTGAAAAAAATTCATGTTTTGAAATATTAATTACGAAAGACATATATTATTTTATTCAAGAGAAAACATGTTACGAAATATGTAAATATTCAAGAGCAGTGTGTCATTTTTGTTTCTTAACTAACAAAATTTATGAGAGATAATGAAGATAAACTTTTTAATGTCAACATTTTAAATTTCATAACACTAATAAAACTGATAAAATTTATTTTATGGCTCATGATCAAATTCTCTGAAGATCCCCGATTAAAAACACATTAACATATATATATATATATATATATATATATATATATATATATATATATATATATATATATATATATATATATATATATATATATATATATATATATATATATATATATATATTACAGTGTTACTGTTTTAAAATGCTTACTTGGTGTAAATACTTCTTCTGTAACAAAATAAAATTATAACAATTATAAAAATAAAGCTTTAAAATAAAATTTAATGAGCTATAATATTAACTATATAAACAATATATTTCTAAATAAAATTTCAAATAAAACATTAGTTTATGAATTTAAAGTAATTAAATAAGGAAACTATTGCGTTTTTACAAACATGTACAGTCAAAATTAAAAACAAAATTTTGAAATAATCATAAAAATATGAACATACTTATCGTTGTCATTTTTACTGAAAACATGCAATTAATGGTTAATAAATTACAAAGAGAATAACAAAGAAAACAAATAAGAAACAAAGTATGTTTATTACATTAATCAGAAAAGATGTAAAAAACCATCATAATTACAATAAGCATTTGAAAATTATTTTATTATTAAATTTCTCCTCATTTCCATAATATCAAAATGATATAAAATTTAATAGCAATATCTTTAGAATAAGTTTGCTGAAGGCTTAAATAACCAAAACATTTTAAAAATATTCTCAGAAAATATTTTTTAAGAAATACGCATACCCATAAGTTGTCTCTCTTTTTCATATTAAAGTCTAATATTTAGTATAAATCCAATAATCTATTTCCATTTATTTAATGATACTTATAAATATTATTAAATAAATGATTTTACAAAATTAATTATACATTTAGTAAAAAGTAAAATATTTTCTTACCAGTATCACCATTTTTTATTATATCTGAAAAATTAAGTAAGCAATATTTTATATGAATATGATATCAATAGGTAAATTTTTTATTAATGCAAAATATTAATTTTTAAACTTTCAGGTTAATGAAGAATTTTACAGTTTATTCATTTTTGTTAATAAGGATAAACATGTGATAATTTAATAATATTAACTTTAGTTTAACTTCATAGTTTCCGCAAATATTTAATATTACACAATCGCATGATTTTATATTTAATAAATTAATTAAACTGAATATTTTTAAGATTAACATCATTTTCGTTAGTATATTTATAATATTGGAAATAACTAATGTTATGTGTGAATAAAATTTAAACAATTTTGGTATTCTTAATAAATAGTTACTTTTATTGCCAATATATTAATTATATACATTTAAGAGCATGATAATTGCTTGGTAAAAGAAATAAATTATCAGTTTTATCCAAAATCTTTCCTTTTTAGAAAATGTAGATTTCCGAATTACAAATTATTTTGCAATATATATGGTGTCTTATTACATTTTCAAAAAGTTATATAGAAATTATTAATCTTTATGTGATTTGAATATCAGAAAGAACATTTATGTGAAATAGGATAATTGAAAATACTAATTAAGACACATTTTTAAATCATTATGAACCGTCAATGATGATTCAACATAACAGGAACAAATAAAATTAAATGTTTACCAATTTAAATTTAATATACTCGTATTTAAATATAGCTGTTATATAAAAAGCATATTGGAAAACACACCGTATTTGTTGTATAAAATATTGAAAGCTTTCAAAGATTCGTTATCAGTTTTATACTTCAATGAAAAATATATGTTTTCAAAAATCTAATTTAATATGTAATTGCAAAGGAACTTTCAGACTTTTTATTCACATTATGAACAATAACTGGCATATTTTAAAAATTTTTAAAGGGTTTATTTTTAGCTAGGCATCAAGAAATCTACCTTAAAATTAAAATATTCTATTTCTAAATATAATGTCAATAGTGAATATGAGTCTAAACTATCTGAATTAAAATAACTGTAAATATTACTGCTAACTTCTTCTTTTGATATCAAAATAAAAAATACAAACAAATTTACGTCTACAATTAAAAATAAATTTATGAAAGTATTTTTGCGAGAACAGTAATTCTTAAACTAATATGTATCAGATTGCTTAAATAAATTGCTTAGATTCATAAGAAAACTATTGATTCACCTTAGTATTTTGCAATTTTTTTTATTTAAACGTGCGTTTTTAATTTTAAAATTTAAAATGAATCATTCATTGAAGACAGTGTTGTTTATCAAGCTTAGAATTTTTTATTTTTTGCATCCGAGGATTAATTAAACTTATTGTTTTAAGTGTTAATTGAGAATAATTTTACAATTTAAGTATCTCAAATAATTAAAAGAATCTAAATTTTACAGTTTCTGAAATGAAATTCAACTCTAAAATTTGAAGAATGTATTTTGACACAGATTTTAAAACCTATCAACATTTTTACTTTTATCAAACTATAATGCCTGTCAAATCACATCAAAGTCTTCTCTTGCATAAAACATTTATAATGTTATTGGCTAAATACCTTGAATTTTTGTTTTAAGAATTTAATTATTTGGAAGTTTAATTCGAAAAACTTTTGTTCAGATACTCAAAGAGAATTCCAAAATACAATGAAATTAGCAGCCCGCAAAAATTGAACAGATATCTATAGTTAGATAAAATAAGAATTTCGAATTTCAATAAAAATATCTGATAACGGAAAAAACGCTGAGAAAATATTGAAGATTTGAGAAAATTTTGATAAAAAGTTTACTTTGATCACTGCTCATTCTTTTCTTATCAAGAACTTAGATGAGATCAGAGCCAAATATAATCCAATTCAACAAAATAGTAAAAAGAAAGATAAATTCAATATGATTTTATCTTTCATTTCATTTTTACCTATTATCTGTCGTTCGAAATAAGACTTTTTTTTCTTTTTCATTAACTGCGTTTTTTTGATTTTATAGCTTAAACGTGAGAAGTGAAATTACTGATTTAATCAAATGAAATTGTTCAGACTATATCTTGAGCATACAATTTTGAACTGATTTATTTTATTTTAGAATGTTCTATTAATGGAAAGTTTATAATGATAATCACAACTTTTTATTACTTTATTAAATTTCGTGAATCAAAAGTTTACTAAATAAGGCTAAGGCTTGAAACATTTTATAATTCATAAATTCTTGCCATATTTATTTTATGCCATGTTAGATTTAAATGATTTAAATTTTATATAACTAAAATTAATTTTCAGAAAAATTAATACTGTAAGATAAGTTTATCTTTAATTAAATTTAACTTAAAAAAGATTAAGGGCAGTTTTGTAGAAAATGGATATATATAGAAATTTTATAATAAATTTATTTTTAATAAAAGAATTTGATAAAATAACAAAACCAATATTTCATATAAAAGTTCCTTACCTTTCTCATACACATATTCTAGAAAAATAATAAATGAACGTGTCAAATCAAAGATATTATTAATATATTTCCTAGCTGATTTCATACAGTTTAAGTAAGAGTTAGACAAATAACAGGCAATTTGAAAAATATTTAATATGTAAAGTTTTATTGGTGTTATTTTTAAAGTAATATAAAACATGCAGTGAATAAAATGGAACATTATAAAAAAATATGTGTATACACATAATCGATAAAAATTGAATTAAAATTTGCTATGGGATAAACATTTTTAAAACTTAAGATTAAGAATATTTCTATATATCTATTCTAAGAATACTTAAAATTACTTAATTTGAATAAATTTAATACATGCAATAAAAATATGCAATATCTACAAGACTGATTGCTATACCTTTTCACATAAAATGTTTAAAATATTAAAAAACTATTATTTCAGAAATAAAAGATAATAAAAGAAATTTACAGAATTTATTAAAATAGAAATCTGTCAAATTTAGCTTAGATTGTAATATCTGAATTTAAAATGATACTTAAGATATTCACATAAAATAATAGCTTTTACATATTTTATCAGATTAAATAATAAATATCAATTTCTTTTTCAGTCAAAAAATATTTTTATCATTTCAAATTTCAACAAAA